>NDXB01021351.1:430071-505420 GCA_002631895.1 Agapornis roseicollis
AAAAAAAAAAAAAAAAAAAAAACAAAACTCCTCCAGTACTTAAACTATAACAGGATAGTCAGTTGCATCTAACACAATACCACCTCCTAAGCATTCAGCTTGTCCCAGTGATGCACTGAGCTGCACTAAGGTGGAAATCCTTGCCCAGCAAAACAGCACTCAGTTTGTTGCTGTGTGCAAGTTTCAGAGGATTACCAGTTGTATTTGCATTTGCAGTCATTTTCCTTGTAAGAGTCCAAACGAGCAGTGGCTTGGCAGATGAGGCTGGATTGTTTTATAGTGCTTTGGAACCAAAATCCCAATCAACTTCTTAAGCTGTCATTCAGAAAGGTACTATGGACTTCAGCTTCCTTGACAAAAAAAGCCTTCAATATGATACTACTTATGGAGTGTGGGTTTTTTTGTTAGAAGGGGAGAATAGGATCAGAAATTATTATAAAAAATAAAAACCTGTTCATACTTTTATGTCCCGTTCATCATATGGAACTTGAATCATTCATTTCCAGGGAAATGAAACAATTATAGTCTGTAATTTTAGAACCAAAGTGTTCAGTTGATGCATGCACAAATAATCTGGACAGGATGAGCTCAAATGAATTTTAGTGATAATAAACAACTGAACACTTTATTGATTGCATATATGTGCAGAATATGCTGAAAGAGTTTCTACTGCTAAAGTCATGTACAGTAATTTCAGGATGGTGCATCAAGTTATTACTTGGCTTCAGTATCCAAATCTACCAAGCACTTAACTACTTAAATGAGAACGGTTTCACCTTTTCTTACTTGTATGGCAAGCATCAAATCAACTGATTTTCACTTTAAACTATTTCACTTGTATCAGTACAAAAGAGACTTCCAAAATTTATTTCAGTTTCTTAATTTCAGATTCTTTCATAAACATTACAACATAGATCCATAGAATAGTTAGGGTTGGAACGGACCTTAAGATCATCTAGTTTCGACCTGCCTCCCATGGGCAGGAGCACTTCACACTAAACCATGTCACCACTATCTGTTCTTCAGAGCCCCTAACCACTTCTCCCAGGGCTCTGTAGTCTTTCTTAATGTTTTCTGGGCTACTGCTTTCTGTGTCACTAGCACCCACATGGACAACTAAAAGTGGGTAATAGTCAGTGGGACTTACTAGCCCACACAGCCTCTCTGCAACATCCCTGATCTGAGCCCCTGGTAGCAACACACCTCCCTTGAGACTGGGTCAGGCCAACAGATGGGTGCCTCTGTGCCTTTCAAAGTAGAGTCCCCTACCACTATGACCCGCCATTTTTTCCTGGCAGCACCAGTAGTGATCTGGATCTAATTTGATAACTAATACGATAATTTGATCTAATTTTATAACTAATTTGATAATTGCTTTGGTTTTGGTGCTAATAAATATATGAAAAGCAAGCAATTAAAATACAAATCTCCAACAATGGCAAGTACAAACTACATGCATCTATACTGAAGTTTTCCAAGGAGAAGATGTACCAGTGAAGACAGTAGTAGGAAATGAGGCATATGGCACGATTTTTCATGTGGCTCTAAAACCTGTCTGGACTCAGTTTGACAGTTTGATTTAAAGCAAATATTTTTATCTGCTTTTTTTCTAACCAACATGCTTTCAGATACCTACATCCAACCTAAATAACTGCAGGACTTTCTTTCCTTTTATTTTTCACATGCAGTTTCCCTTTTAGAGCTATGTTTATTGACTTAGATTAGGACTGGACTAGAGCCCAGAGACAGTCATATCTGCTCTTCAGGTTTTTTGTTACAAATCAGGTTGGTTTTTGATTTTTTTTTTTTACAAGGTTCAATAAATATTCTTGATTATTTATGTTAGTTCTATTGTGAGTTCTTGCCAAAGATACGTTGTATTATAACCAAAACAGATGTTCTGGTTTAGACAAGTGTATTTGTTTTAACAGGACCAGCAATGTAAATGAAACAACAGTGTGTTCAGCATTAACGTGGCAGATGATGAACTTTTAGGGTTTTGTTGGTCTTTTTGGATTAAATGGAAATCTTGAAAAAATATTTCAGGAATTTCATTTCATATTTCGATCACTGCAACTGGTTTCCTTTGATTATTGTTGGCTGAAGGCATCTTGGAAATGAAAACTATCTGAATGACAGGTGAACTGTGCTAGAGCAGGACAATCATCACATTGGGAAAAGTAAAATCACAGTTTTTCTTTCAGCCTCAGTGGTTTTATCAAACCACACATACCAGCGATACAAACATTCTTATTGGTCTGACTTTTTTTCTTACATTAATTCACACTGAGAATAAAGTATTTCAGCTCATATTTAAAAGAAAGTTTGATAGGTATCATGAATTGTTAATAGTTTTCAACAAGCAGTAAAAAATGCAGCCAGTCAAGTTTATTTTTTTGTTGTTGTTTAGGTGGGTTGGTGTTTAATTTCTCTTACACTTTGCTTTAAACTTGATACAAAATCCTTTTCTGCCACTTTCAGCAAAACCTTTTCTTGCTGTTGAGACTTTATAAGCAATGTAATTAATAATTTACTGCTGTTTAAGTTCAAACACTTCTATACTGTGACAAATAGGGGGAAGTCTGTTATGTCTTGTAAAGTTCTCATTGGGTTTTCTTTAATGTTTAAATTGTCTGCTTTAGAATACTTAGAAATGTTCTGCTAAGGTGGAATAGAACTGTTTAATACCTTTTGAAGTTGGACCTTAGTGGCAAGAAATTGTTTTGGAAATGTTTGTTCTACAGGATTTTAGGTCCGCTTGTATTTTATAGGTGTCTGCACATGCTTTAAATATCCTTTTCAATTTAAATGTGTGTTTTATATTGTTGAATATCTGCATTATACTCTCTCAGCTTTAACAAATGCCACTTTCAAGTTCCATGCCTCTCCATTTCTAATGTTACACTAGCTTAATTCCCATTACTTTTCTGCTTCATAGCACTCGCAGTTTGAAAGGGACCTAACATTTGGGTTCACGTTATGATAATTAGGTTTCAAAGCAGTGTGGGGGGATTAAGATGTCTGAAGTCTAGTTGCCGAATAAAGTTCAGAACTACTTGTAAAACTTGTTTGAGTGGTTAACAGAAGTGGTTTTATTTATTCAGTGCTCATGCAGCATTAATCCGTATTTCATCAGGTACCCACAGTGCTGTAACTCTAGATATGACCTTGGGACTTAATTTACCCCATCTCAGTTTTCCTTATTAATGTGCCATGAAAGAGGTACATGAAAGATAGCCAACATCAAAGCACCTTTTCAAATAAAGTGGTTGATATGAATCCTCTGGTATTTAACACTGTCTGTCAAATGTTTCAGCTGGTTTGCATCCTTTTACAAGCTATTGCTTGCTGCATTAATGCAGTTGTTTCAAGTCTGTTGAGAGTACAAAGGGGAATAGGGATATGGGAAACCTTATTCCTATTTCTTTTTGATTATATTTTCTTTAAGCTGTTGGTTTTGTCTGTTAAGCTATATAACTCTATTGATGACACATTTATGTATGAACACCTACACACCTTAGGACATGAGATGCCTGATACAGAAGGTAGAAAGTAGTTTGG
The DNA here is from genome assembly GCA_002631895.1 of Agapornis roseicollis. Taxonomy (NCBI): domain Eukaryota; kingdom Metazoa; phylum Chordata; class Aves; order Psittaciformes; family Psittacidae; genus Agapornis; species Agapornis roseicollis. The sequence continues at coordinate 433,633 of NDXB01021351.1, forward strand.
AATATTTTGGCAAAAGGAATACATATTCGGTGGAAACAATGCACACGTCTAAAATGTGCACTGAAGAATCTTTGTTCTGCTGTCATCCCTTTCAAGCTCTAGTGGAATCATGAGAAGTTCTAAGCAATGAAGAAATAATTTTAGGAAAAAACAGCTATAAAATGTAAGTGAAGGGGATATGGTTCCTAAAAATGTTTAAAGTTTTGTAGTGATTTCCGGTCAAACCATCTTGTGTCCCTTACTTAAAAGTTACTCTCTGTTTTGATTATTTACCACAGCTGAGTAAGAGCTCATGATCATGCACACTTCAAATGCAAAATGATTTTTTTTAGTATGTTTTACAGGAGGTAGACCTGGAAACAGGAACCTCATTCTCCACTGGGAGAGACTCTTCCTCCTCCTCTTGATTATTCTTAACTTTAGGTAATAAGTAGTCTTGTTCAGTACAACAGGGACTGTAATAAATGTTCATCTTTAAAATCATATCCAATGTTTGTTCTTGGTGCCTCCACAGGCTGGTATCTACATTGAGCTGAACCCTTGCTATATTCAGAAGTCATCTTAGATTCTGGAGCAGGCCAAGAAAGCAAGGATTCCGCTCTGCCCTAGCTCTGTTGCTTATTTTATGAGTTTATTGTAGATACCAATACCATCACTAGCCACGCTTTTCTGAGGAAAAGAAAGGGGTGAGCAGTGAGGTTAGAGAGGGACAGGTGAAATGGGAGATGATAATTTCAGGCTTGTCTAGCATGAATTTGAAACTTTTTAACCCAAACTTTATAAACCATACACTTGACATAATTCTGGAACTGTCTTTGGATTCTGTTTCAGACAAATAGCTTAATAATTTTTTAAGATGAGGACAAGGACTAATTGGGAGTGTGTCACTGTAGCTTAAGAGATTATGAATTCCTTTAAGTTCAGAAAAAAAGTAAGCTATATGTGGAGTCTAGACTTCAGCAATGTGAAGGCAGGGGGTCAGGAAATAAATACAACTAACAAAAGAAATCTAAATCTTGAGGAAAAAGTCTCTTTTTCCAGAGCAGTAGGCCATGTCATTTGACTTGGGTCCAGGGCAATCTATAGGAAAACAGTTTTGGGGAAGAGTGAAAACATAATTGTGCAACTTCCCTTCTAAGGCATGTGACTGTGTTCAAGGGCATCTTTGTATACTCTTCAGTTAGAAATGTACTCTTCTCAAATATGTTCTCGCAAATCAGATAGTAATTTTGAGAATGTGATCACAATAATTCCTCCCACTTTCTTTTTTAACAGAGAAGTCGCTTAGATTTAGGATAGCAAAATGACTTCTGTATTTTTAGTCTTGTTTCCCACTGAGTAGTAATTTGTACACGGGCTGTTTTCTGGTAGATCTTCTGTTGTTTTCAGATAAATAAAGCTCATCTTTTCTTTTAAGATAATCAGTTAGAAGACATCTGCTATTACAGTACAATAAAAGCCAGGTGAGAAAGGAGAACCATCCAAAAATGTTTAGAAACAAAAAAGAACAACATGTTGGAAAGATAAAAGGTTACTGAGAGGCAAAGGTTGCCATCAGGTCCTCTGGGAGCAGTCTCGGAATGTGTGCATTATGTAGGGCATATTCATAGCACAAGACTGGGCATTTTGTTCTTAAAACTCACTTAAAATTAGATTTGTACCAAATATGTATAGCAGTGATTTTCATGTTCGGTATAGAACTACCAAAACTAAACTGTGTGTAGGGGATTTATTTTTGGGGGGTGTTTGACTCAGTCTTTAAAACACTATTTTTATCACTGAACATTTTGTGCTGGTCTGTTTCCAATGCTGTCTCTGTTCTTAAGAGCTTTCTATGATGACACTGAAAATTACTCTGGCCTAAAGTCTCTTGTTCAAGGATACTTCCAAAGCTTGGAAATGAAGAAGGATTTAATAGATTTAAAGAAAAAGGATTAGATCTTAGATTTGCTAGATTGCTACAATGAAACAAAGTTAGTTCATTTAGGTGTCTGGTATTTTTGAGGGGGTGGGGCACGCAATAGGCTAAATATAAAGCTTTTCATTTTGGACTGAAATGATTTATGGTATTGTTTAATATAGTTAAAGCTTTTGGGGTTTTTCTGTGCCATTTGGTCAACTCCACGAGGTTCTGACTGGTTTAATTTAAAAGAAAGTTTTCCAGGAAGATCTTTAGTGAAATGAGCATAAGGCAATCTTATGCCCACTTCTCCCAGCATTGGTTTTCTTATTTGGTCTGACATCCTTTTCTCTCTGAAGGGTCACCAAACCACCCTTGCTTGTGATAGCTGTTGACTTGCTCACACAATGTGATTATCAGTAATGATGCTGGAGGATGAAACTTTCAAGTCATTGCCTACATCTGAAATGTTGCATGCTGGTCTCTGCAGTGTGTGTGCCATCTTGTACTTGGCAGAAGAAAGCAAGAAGCCTTTTGTTGAGAGGTGTCCGAATGGTGGCCAAGGTCTAGGGATAGCTTGAGGAATGCAAGAAGCCTGAGAAACTGGTAGCTGGTGCTGCAGAAAGAATGAGGGTTCAGTCAGGGAATAAAGGGCAGGGCACTTTCAAGGCACTTCCTCTAGACAGAGGCATCAAGGTATAGTCTATGGGAACTTTGTAGAGCTTTGAGTTCATTTGAGCTTGCACGTTCCTTGTCTTTTCAATACAGAAGGTTATGTCAAGAGAACAGTTCCTTCTTCTGTTCACTCCCCTAATGATTTGTGAACATGAATAGTGTACAGTCCGAGCTTAAAACTGAGGTTTGGACTTCAACTGAAAAATGTGACCTAATGACATATTACTGCTTCTCACACTGAGCATTGGAGACAGACTTTCAACAGCTGCTTCTGAGCCTTTTCCCAATGCTACATTTATTAATTTTATTATTTATTCTATTTTTAGCTGGAGTGAACTGAAGTAAGTTTGTTCCATGTAACTCCAGAGTATGTTTAAAAATGCTGTCTATTCACCGTAAAGCATAGAAAGTTGGCTTTTGGTCAATTAGTGTGAGCCACTACATGAAGAAAATGAGTATGTATGCAGCCAGGATTGTGAAGTTTCAATGGTAGGAGCCTTAAATATTCCAGACTTGGTATTGATACTGATCTCAAGTGAGAAAAGCTCAGGTTTTCAGGTAAACTGCAATGTAGAATTCACTCCAGAGACTGACAGTTGAACGGTTTCTTCTGTGTCATTTGTGAATTCCTGGAAAGAAGCCTGTAAACCGCAGGTTGAAAACAACTGGGTTTGGACCTGAAAACATCTGGAAACTTAGTAGTTAAAACAGGTGGAATTGTGCACAGGCTATTCTCCCTCTCATTTGTATTCGAAGAACTTTGATTATGGGAAGTTGCAGTGTGGTCCTTGTTACCCACCTCTGTGCATTTTACACTGCTTGTCTTTACCCATTGACTGAGTCAAAATAGCGTGGCTCCACACTAGTATGGTATCGTCATGCTAACAAAATCTTTGATACTGCGAAGTGAATGTAAACCGAACCCATTAAAATGTTAATTTGATTTGGGTTGATACTGCCTTTCTAAAAGAAGTGATGTTTGTGATGATTCCCTGTAATCCTCTTAATACTAAAGAGACGTCAGAAAAATATGTTTTAAGCGATGTCGTTAAGTAGCTGTGGCAATAGATAAGTTTTCACCATGAAAGATTGGGAAAATTTGCTTAGGCTCATCACTGTGTAAAAAAGCTCCATCAGGAATTCTTTGTGGAATCCTCATGAGTTAATGTAAGTGGAAAGATCCAATACAGTGTGATTAATACCAAGGGCATCCAGATTAAAATTATATAAATATAAGATGTATCCTCTGATTCGAGAGATACTAGGACTGACTGTTATTGCACAGTCTGACCTGGGTTTATGTTTGGATTATGTTTTGTCTTCAAGTAGACATTCTTGTAGGAACCTAATGGGGAAGTAAGCATTTTTCCATTTGTGTAAGGTTTCCAGTAATATGTTTTTACTTAAGTTGAGATTCTGCCAATCTTCGTACCTATTCATTTATGAAACCACATTTGGTGTTCTGCATTTCAGCTCTTACTGGGCTTCCTTTATTATTGAGATGTGATACACAGATTTATGTATCTATTTAAACTTACTGTGCTATTGTTGTTGATGCTGATAGCAGGACGTTAGGTTAAGTGGTTAGATTACATTATGCTGTCTAACAGTCCTTAGATACCTTAATTTCAGTGGCTTTTAACTGTCAAGGGGTTACCTTTGGGGTGAAATTCTTCATCGTAGATCTCTGTTAGTGTATATGTGTGGGCTTCATCTATTTCTAAATAATCAGAAATGTTTAAGAAAATAAAGGAGTGAGCATGTGCATAAGTGCTGTTGTTAGTGGGGAAAAGTTTCTTTATTCTTTGAAATATCAATACTGTTGAGATCTGGTAAAACCGGAAGTTTGTGTGCAAATCCAGGGTTTGTGTAGAAGTATCCCTCTGAAAATACATTCAGGTTTGCTTTGAGTAGTAAACTGCAGGAAATTGCCCCTTGTGCAGCTGGTGACATATTCCCCCAGTAACTGGAAATAAGTATTATAAATCTTGATGGAAAAAAAACCCAAACGAAGAAACACCACAAGTTGGCTTGGATTTCAGGGAGATTTGAAAATTAAACTCATAACTTCTAGGTATCTGATAGCCTGAGAGTCTTCCACCACTGAAAACCAAGCACGAAGTGTCTGTAGCAGTAAAGCAAGGGCTCTTTGCCTTTGTGGTTACATAAAATTGTCATTTCTATTCCTGATCTCAGGCTGTCAGCTCTTAGCAGCTCTTGGCAGTGCAGGCAGCGAGTGCTACCCATGTTGCACCTTCGCTTGGAGTAATTTGGTGTGATACTGACACCAAGGGCCTATGCTTGCCTGGACTCATTTAACTGCTCTTATCAACACAGTTTATGGCAAGTCTTAAAAGCTTCACGAATGATACTGAAAGAAGCCACAGCAACAGGAGATACTTCAGCATACTTACGATGTTTTCAGGGATTGAGAGGCAGACAATATAGATGTGCTGTATGTCTCAAAGGGCCTCTGAGGAGGTTATTTCAGCTTGAAAAGGGATTAGATTTATACGACTGCAGTGTCAGGCAGTTTTATCTGAAGGTACCTATTGAGGGTAATTCCTTTTTATAACTGGATCCTAGCAGTTTTGTCAATGATGAGTAAGTGGAGGGAAGGAGAAATGAGCCATTTGTTGTGGTGGGTGTTACAGAAGAGAGGAAGAGTACTTCTGAAAGGAGACATCAAAAACCTCAAGCTATGTGAAGAACCTTCTGTACCAGGCCCTTGTAGTCAGCGACAATTGGAAACAACAGACAAGTGGAGGGGAAAGGGCTGAGAGTGGTGCAGCTTTTCCCGTTCGTTTTCAGTTCTGGGAGATTTGTGTTGCTTTTGGTGGCTTCATGTGCAGTTGGATTACATTTAATGTAATCCTACCCATCTAGCAGCTCTGTACATTAGTTATTTTCCTTTCCTTCAGAAACACAATGTTCCTGAAAATAAATGTGTTGCTTGCATAGAAATGATGTTTTCATTTTAATCCTTTTTCCAACTGGAAGTAATAGGACAGTTTCTGTGTCAAATTCTTTTATGTAACATCAGATACTGTTCAAGTAGCTCAGTCATCAGTTGTCTGTGGAGCTTTATAAATAAAAACCTGGAGGTGGGGGGGGGGAAGATGTCCATCTATGTGCAGTTATTACTAACATTAAATTGGTGTTTCACATTAAACTCCTTTCTCAAACCTACTTTGTATTTTGTTAAACATCTTTGGCAGCTAAGGCAACATGCCTACTGCCTGTTCAGTTCTTTTATTGGGTTGAACTAGGACTAACATTTGTCTAAAATACGTTTTGACATTTGAATTTGACATAAATGTTTCAGGGAAACAGTTTTGACATGCGTCCTCCATGGATGCTTCTCTTGTCAGCGTTACAATGTTGTACTGTAAATATACTTTGGAAGTTGGCTTTCAGTGAAAATCAGTGATCCATTTATTACTTGTTCTGGTCTGTTTTTTCTCATAGTGTAAAAATTACAGCTAAAAATTATGTTGTCATTTTTTTATAAAAGGCTTTTTCTTTTTTTCTTTATTTTTTTCCCTAGAAGTTAGTTTGTCATTTTTAAGTAAATCAAACTGGATATTCCTGTGTTAGTTCCCGGTGATTATCTCCCTGCTGAGGGAAATGTTAGCTCTAATCTTCTGCTATAAGAATAAATAGAAAGAGACATTGTCAATTTGAATGTTTTAAAATGAAATAGTTTTGAAATCATGATATAATATCCTTTTAATATATCCAATTTCTTTAGCTAGCAACAAAACCGTAGAATTTTAGAGGAATGTTTCATTCCTTTTAAAGGAATGCTTAAGGCTGTCCTCCTCTATTCCTCTTGTTTTTCCCCACTCCTGTACATACCCTGGCTGGCTTTGCAAGCATCCTGCTGTCTCCTTTACCTGGATGTTCTCAGCTGCTCACTCGGTGCCTCTGAAGTCATAGGTTTTTCCATACAGAAACTGCCTAATGACCTTCTGGCATTCTGGAGTGGACTCCTCCCTGGAAAGGCCGTGCTGCCGATCATTATTAGCAGGGCAATTTAGGGGAAATTACGTTTCCTTCCATTGGCCACTTTTTGATAAAGCAGTTACAGTAGGTTGTAGGTTACTGGACTTCTGACACTGCCAGGAGTAAGGTTTTCTGATTGAGAGAGGGTTTTGAGGAAAGGGGTTGTTCTGGCACTAAGTAAGAATTAAAAACTGGTGGCATCTAATTCAAAGCAGATTCTCTTCAGTTTTATGGTCTGTAGGGAATTTCTTCCAGCTTTTTATAAAGCGAAGGTGCAGATTAAATGTTGCTTACAGTAGTTTCTATAAATATATTTTATTTAATATGGAAATCAGAATATGTAGTTGATTATTTTTTAGTTGACCTTAAAATACCAGCATTATGAAGCCAAGCTGAGTTGTGGTTAATATTAGATTGTGATAAACTAAAATTTACAATTAGTACAACGAACTTTGGAGATGCTTTCTTTATGTGAATTGTCTTTGGGTCATCTGAAATACCAGTTTTTGCATTCAATACAAGTTGAAGCTTTCAATGATTGGAACAGGTCTCATGTCAAAATTCTAATGAGTATGCATGGTTTAAGTTCATGTCTGCTCCTTGTTTATAAGGCATTTTAAGTTAGTTTCCATTGAGAATAATGATACATATGAGTTTGGGGTTTCTTCTTCTTCACTATGCCACAGTTGATGTAATTAAATTGCACAAATCACATGGTGCTTGTGATGATGGTGATGTTGTGAGCTTTTATGAACTTCAAAGGAAGTTAAGATTTAGAGCTTGTGAAATCTGTTTGTTCAGGTTCTCAGGGTTCGATTAAACCGAAATCCATGGCATGTCGGTTTGTGGTATTAGTAACCTGACCAGTAAATGCCCTGGAATGGACCAGTGCAGATCTGTTGTCGCATGCAATGACAGCGTGTGAATGTGAGTGTACTCTGGCTCAGGGCCACAGAGATGCTGACAGCAGCAATAGTCCTGGCCTGTCTACCAGGGGCAGGCTGAGGATGAGGCTTGGCTCTGCCACCTCCCGCACTAGCCAGCAGAGCTGAGCAGTGCCTTAGGGCAGAAGATGCTCTGCCGTATTAAAGGGTGCTGCATCTCCCACCCTGGCATATGTTCACTATAACCCCCTGTAGGATTTAACTGCATCAGCCAGAATGCCTCTGGTCTCTTCACCGCTGCGCTGCCATGGAGTCTCTAGCAGATAGACTCGTTCTCATTTGGACAATTATTCTTTAATATTGTGTTGTCTCCTCTTCTCCAAGTGGTTGAGGGGTTTTAGTTTGATGTTTGGTTAGGTTTGAAGTAACAACTGTTAGTTATCAACTGCAAGAATATCTTAACAGTTTAACATCAGACACTTGAAATTAAGTGGGCCTACTCTGTTACTGTGACAATCAGCAGGGTACAGGTTTCCATTCGTTTCTGAACTGTTTTGGGTTTTTAAAGAATCTGAACCTCAGTTTAGTATTATCACAACCTCATTTCTCAGCTACAGGGAATCCAAGTATTCCAGTTAACATTTAGTAAGTTTTGGAGTCTCCACTCATGGAAACAGTTGAAACCTGAGTGGACACAGCCCTGAGCAACTCGTTTTGGTTGACCCTGCTTTGAGCACGTGTGTTAGACCAGTCAGCCTCCACGGGTGCCTTTCAACTGCTGTGATTCACTGGCATTGATCAGTTTCCAAAAGCTGAAAGAATCATTTCAACACCCTTGCTCTTCGTTGCTAGCTGGTCTTGCAGAATCCACACATAAGAATCTAGTGACCCATCCAGAGAAGTAGGTATGTGGTAGATCCCTATTGTCCGTATCATAGGGTAACTGTAGACTCTGCTGGTCATTTGGAGGTGCTGGGTTTGATCATCTGTGCTTTCTGTGCAGTGCTCGCTAGAAAAAACTTCAGTTGAGTTCCAGCATTACTTTCCTTTCTTGCTGTCCAAGTATGAATTGACAGGAAAGCTTTGACATAATTTGCTCTCATTTTGAAGCAACTTCCGTGATGAGGAGAGAAAAGTTTTAATTGGGGGCAGGAGGAAATGAGTTTTTAATCCTAGAGCTTTGGGTTTGGGTAGAAGTTGGGCTGTCAATGGATTTATCAGTTTATTTACATTCCAAGAAAATGCTGCATGTTAACTTCCTGGTGCAAAATTTGTCATCTTTTAGAGCAAACAACTTAGTTGTATTTCTAAATGATGAGCAACCGTTTTCCTTTTGTTAATGTCTTTGTTTTATGTCTTAGCTGTGATCTACAACTTATCAAATGTTTCCAAGACATTTTCCCATTATAAAATGGGGAGTCAAAAAGAGGGCTAATGCGGTTAAATGAAATTAAGCATAAAAACCTTGAGTCCAGAAGAAGTGTTTGTAACTGGCTGAAAAACATGTTTTAAATGAAGTGGTCTTTTGCCATATGTTTATGCCAGTTCTAGTGATATTATTCATGGAAAGTCTCCCATGTGGATCTGTCACAACCTGAGGGAATAAATTATTCCCTTTTAAGAGAAGGGAGCAAAGAAACACAGCACTACCCAACTGCACTTTTATTTCACTAATTACAGATGTTTGCTTTTGCCAGCTTTTTCCCCTTTTTTAAACTATGCCTCATGTTCAGCTCACTCTCCTTTGAAGGATGTATTTGGTTCAGATTAGCACCTCTTATTGTAGATGCCCAGAAGTTGCATATGGTGTCAGTAGAATAATAATTCTTAAGACTATGACACTGAGGAGCACCCCAGCAGGTCTGAAAGAACCCTCAAGGCCTGAAAAGAAAACAATGTGTAATTTAATTGGAAAGCATTCAGTGTTCTTATGTTGCTCTACAGACGTTTGAGTACATTCTCTTACCTTCGCGTCTGTGTCTGAGGAGAGTAACTGAGCAACGAAAGTGTGCTTGTTAAGGTAAAGCTTCATGTGATTTTGGGGTTTTTTTTAGGGTTGGTTTGTTCATTTGCATTAAAAATGTTGCATTTTCTTGAAGATTGCGTAACCTACTCTTTTCCTTAAGTTTCTGGGGTTTTCTTCCTGACTGTTGCTATAATCCTTTTTGTATTGCAATGCTGTAGTTCCTTCACAGGGAATTGATTTTGCTGAAGACAGTAAACTAGCACCTCAGTTTTACAGCCTTTTTTCCCCAATGAAGAAAAACAATTTCCTTGATGGACAGAACGAAATACTTCTTGATCACTATCAGCTTTGCACAGTCATAATTTAGAGTATAATTAGAGCGGGAAAATGTCAAAGCAAGCTGTTTTTCTTTCCCTGTGTTAAAATAAATGAAAGAAAAAGCAAAGCAAAGATACAAATGAGGACTTGCTAAATTGTGAGAGTACTGTTGTGATTAAGTTTGTGGAAATAACTTTTGAGGGACAGCACCATGTAATTTTGATCAGGTCTGCACGAGGCGCCATTTACTTCCTGTAATGTTTGTCTCAAGTATGTTGAGCAGGGGAATAAACTCAGGAGGCAAATGCATCTTCTGTGAACTAAAGCAGACAGCTTTGTTTTTAGGTGTGTTCCAAATCAAAGTAAGAAGAAATGACATGGCTAGAAAGATGTGGTCACACTTTTATTCATTATTTAGTACCTTAAAGAAGTTTTCCTGCCAGCATTCATTCTGATTCCAGAATTCCTTATTTATTTTGAGTTTCTCTATGTTTAAAACCTGGGTACTGCAGAGTTCAGTAAACTGTGCTAAGAAGTGTGAAATATTATTTATATATATATATATGTATCTTCAGATACAGTGTAGATGTTAAGAGAGATGGTGAAGGAACAAAGAAAAGCAGCAGCAGAGGATCTGTGATTCCCTCACCCTGTGCAGAGCATCTATCCACGTTGCATTGCTCAGTTCTAATGGGAGTGTAGCTGTCTCTAGCCTTCCCTTATGGATCTGTACTTGGTGAGAGAGTAGCTTGCTAAGGAGAGTTCAAATACAAAGATCAGTGATATTGTAGGGAGGGGAGTTAAGAGGAATAAAGCCTGGCTCAAGCCAAAGCTACAGGTCGGAATTTTGCATGAATCAGGGCTGTGGAGGCTGCATGCAGCACTCACCAGGCTGCTTCCCAACTGCCCAGAGTGAGCATTAAAGAAAATGACAGATGCTGGAGGTGCCATTGTCCAGCAGGCATTTTGCTCCATATGTTGTGGTCTTGTCCAGTTATGCTCCACTCTGGGGACACAGTCTTCATGAGAGTTAATGTGACTCGAAGCTCCAGCCTTTGGTCTGGCTTAACCACTGTGTTTTAGCCACAACAGTTGCTGCGTATGTGATGTCCCTTGTACCAGATAAAAATGATTCCAGAGAGTGTATTCACTGGAGAACCTGATGGACTTTCCTTAATAGATCATTTGTATCTTAAATGTCCTGTGTCCTGCAGGAGAAGGGTGATGTGGGTAGGACAGTGTGTGCAATAGGGAAATGGGTTTGGTTGGAAATTAGATAGACTTTAGGCAGATGTCAGTTTTCCTAACTACAAACTGGTGGTGACAAGGCCAAATGTAGATGACACTAGCAAAGTCTAGGTGTTTCTTTATAGGCAGGAATGTTTTGGGTTTTATTTGTTTGTTTTAAAAAAGTCTTATTTGTTCCCAAAACTGTAATGCTTTATAATGTTTCAACTTGAATAAATACACATGATCATGAACTGCTGAGTTCCAGGGGTTTATCCTTTGTTTTTGCTCTTTCCCTAAGTAGGCAGGATGGGTCTTGTTTGTTTCAAGATCCTGCATGGCTTGAGATGGGCTGGATGAAATATCAACTTTCCCCATGTGCGACCACTGCAGGAGTTTCTGCTTTGCTGAGCTGAGGAGCTGCTGGCAGGACAGCATTGGTGACAGTCTCCTGCTCTGCAACTTGCAGCTTGGCTGTGTTTCATGGTCCTGGATCAGGCTTGTTGGCTTCACTAAGCTCTTGAGAACAGGGAGGGGCAGGGGCTGCTCTTTGAGCTCTTCAGTGTGGGATGGTTTTGCTAGGCTTCTGGGGTAGCTGTAGCATCTCTTTGAATAGTGCCATGTTTTTAATGTATGTGTCTAGGCAATTTTGTTTCAAAAGTCTATGAATATATGTGAGTGTAAAACTGAGTGTTGGCATGGTTGGTCTTGAAATGATAAAGTGTATTCAGAAGAAATGTACTTGTTTTCATGCCTATTGTATTTTTAGAAGTGGACTCTAGGGTTTTCATTTCCTGTGCCAATCCTTATGCCTTTTATTACTGTCTTTGTTTTAATATTAGGGGGTTTCAGGTATGTAACTTTTTTGCATGTTTGAATGCATCTATTTATCATCAATTCTGATTAGAATTACTTTAATGCCATTATACTGTAGTCACGTAAAATGTGTTTTCTCTCTTTTTAAACTTGTCCTCATTCATTAAAGTAATGTTCTATAATGTTATTTATGTTGCTACAATTTCTCTTCATGGTGTTGCTACAACAGGGAGAGAAGAACAGTAGCTAAATGTTCTTTAGTTCCTACTGGACTAGTGTTTAAAGTAAAAAATGAATTACTTAACTGCTTTTTAGTTGGATGGTTAACTTCGAAGTAGATTTTTGGACCTGGAGTTCGGATTTTAAAGCTCTCTACAAGAGCAGGAAAGAGCTTCAACTCCAGCTGTTCTATGAGCAATGACAGGACCCGTTGTCTGAAACTGTCAATGAGAGCAGTGGGGGTAGTCGCAGGTGACTGTCACCTTCAGTCTTGAGACATGCCACCCGAGGTCTTTCACTTTTCACTGCGGACATGGGACGTGTATTTCTTCTGGGGATGAATCTGCAGCACCAGTTTCGTTCTGATAACAGCATCTGGCACTAGATTGATTTAACAGGCTATGAGGTTTGCTCTTTTCAGATATGCACTTGTACGGCAGCTTCTGTGCAGCTCTGACATGGCCACACGCTACTGTTGTTTTTTCTGCCTCCTAGCACCACGTGTGAAGCTAAAGCTCTTTGACACCTGCCATTTGGACCCTTTTCTTACTGAAAAATGTCATCGTTTTCAGACAAGATGAAGACAGATATCTGATCATTCTTCCCTTTGTAGGGATGTGCTAAGGGCATGGTTTGTTCGCAGATGAATAAAGGATTCCGGGCTGTAGCTATACAGTTAGTTTTATTAGTTCAGTGCAGTAGGTAGTTTTTGATTTAGGGATTTATAGAGTTATATCTAATACAGAAGAAGTTAAAGCACGGTAGCTTGTTGTTATATCTTGCAGTAATTCTCAAGCTTATTTCATTGTGCTGCAAATAACAATTGTCTTACTGGTTCACTGTCAGGAAATTTCACACCATTCCTCTTTGGGGAGAGGACTGATGGTAATTGAGGAATTGAAATCAGAAAGTTTTTAATTCCTCTATAATCAGTGAAACATTTTATGTGGGATGTTTTTTGCGTTCATCCAAACCTGGAAGTTAGTAGAACCTGGCTCCATTTTCTGAAGTAGCAACTTCTTAAAGGAGAAGCTTTTAAATCCTATGCCACAATTGTTTCCCCCACTTCTAAACACTGATAGAAACAGGCCTAATTCTTTTCATTAAGTTCTAAGGATCTACACTGTCTACCAGGAAAGCCATCAGCTTGACTGGCACTAAATATCACTTGTGTCTGAATAGCAGAGAGATAATCCCTAATTGAAGGATGGTTGCCTTGAGATTCTGTTATTTCGGAAGATGCTTTATAAGGTGCTTTATTATTGTTTCAGCTGTAGGGTCAGCAAGCTGTTTCAAAAGTAGGGTTCATGTCTGAAAAGGCACTGTTTAAACACATTGTTCTGTGTTGTAATTTGCTGTGTTGACAGTTCCTGGTCTGAAATAGTTCAGTAATTTTTACTTTAAGAAGTAAGCCGAGTTGGTTAGGACGAAGTTGCTTTATTCTTTGTGTGGTGTAATTTATGGTTACCTTTGTGAAATACTGAGCAAGCTCATTTATACGAGGGTGGAAACGTTTACAGACTTTGTTGTGAATTCAGAACACTAGTTGTAAGCAGAATTTCACCCAATATTTTCTATGGAAACATAAAGAATGTGGCTGATCAACAAGGCGGGATCTATATCAGTGCTTATCATTTGATGTGCTATCTGATGACACTTTGTGGAGTTTATTTCTTGTGTGCTTGGGAGCTCCTGAGCAGAAACTGTACCTTGAGACTTCTATTTGAATGGCTTCACTAAGAGGCAGTTTGAGCTTTTTCTGTGTAGTATTTTTACAAAGAGGACTATAACACCTCTTGTCTGATGTGGCTCATTCTGAAAGGTGGGCTTCCATAAAGGCAAAACATGAGTGTGGTATGTACTGCTGGAATGTTTTGAATGAAGCAGTGGAAATAGATGAAAATTCCTTTCATATCTATTTTGTCATCATAAAATGTTTAATACTGGAGTATCTCCTTCTATATATTGCTAAAATTTGAAGCTAAATCTTCATATTACTTAAACTGTATGGGGTTTGATTTGATTCTGTTGAATAACGATTGCTCTCTAGTATAATCTTCTAGTACTTCTAGTATAATCTCTTTGTTGCATTTCTAACATCTTCCTTTGCCATACTGCTAGATTATTGGAGGTGGGAGAGAGTAGGTTTTGAATCTAATCTCATCTGTCAGAATAAACAGGCTTTTAAAAACCTTCTAGGGCTTTTTATGCTTTGAATATGTTATTTAGTATACACCAGAACCTTTTTATCTTGCTCTTCCATAACATATGTTCCTCATAAGGGGAAAAAAAAAAAGTAATGGCTTGCCTGTGTCAAAGCCTGAGTCTGTCAAGCCCCGTATCCTATTGTTCCTGTGGCGAAGCGCATGTGGCTGAACAAATCACTGCATCTTGCTCAGCCTGCACTGGACTGCAGTCTCCAGTTGGCTGTATTCATCACAGAAGGGACTTATCTGTGCCCAGTGTGTAGGGGCTGGAGCGCACATGTACCTGAAAGTGCAATCCTGGGAATGGCTGGTAACTGCCCATTGACCTCAAGAAACATGCAGCTAGCCATAGGCAATGGTGAGGAGCTGGAGGAGCTGGCAAAGTTGCTTCTGCCATAGGTACCTCATAGCTCTCAACCATTTTTGGTTTTAGCCTTTTCATTGTACCCAACCCATAAAATAACCCAATCTTCTTTAATTAAGTCTTCCGTGCTTCTCCTCTGTTTTTACTCATTGAATCTAGCAACATTATTAAAGCTTGTATCATTCCAATCAAGCTTCTAAAAGTATCATTCTTTTCTAGCAAATATTTTATCATTTTATTTCATTTTATTTTTCTGTCCCTTAATTCTTAAGCCACTTCTTTTAGTAAGCAACAGGGAATAATGGGTTTGACTCTTATCTTCCCTCTTTGACCCTTCTATATTTCTTTGTGGGAACCTCCAGCTTTTGTTGCCATTAGCTTATGAAGGATATATTTATCAGTTAATATGGAAGAAGTTGGGTTAGAGGAGTTAACCACACTTACAAAATTTTGGTTGACAAAGGAATTATGTTTTAGCAGACCATAATTTTATATCCAAATATGAAAATGTTGGTCCTTTACGGTTGACCCTACCGCTTTGCTTTTAGAGCACCCATGACTTTCTTCCAAGTATTAACACTGATTTCTTCTTTGTACTGATATTGTTTCTTCAAATGTTATTTTAAAGGCTTCAAGTTGTAAATCAGGGGTTTGGAGATATTAGGTACAGTAAGTTACATAAAGTCAGATAAAGTTGCTGGTTTTCTGCCTGTCTGTAGGTTATTAATCCAGCGTTGCATTTGATTGTGGGGAAATGACTTAAATGCAATAAAATAGTCTGGAATGTTGGTAAGGTTCATGAAAATGTCGGGAAGCTCCATCCATGATTAGTGCTTGAAGTCTCTAGGCTAATACATCTGCTTCATTAGACATGTATGAGATTTTTGCACATTGTTTTGTAAAGATTTTCAGTGAAAACTTGCTGCTTAAGAACCATATGAGTTTTACAAAATGTGCTGTTACACTCGGTCCATGAAATTGTAATATAGAACCATAGTATAGTTAGGGTTGGAAAGGACCTTATGATCATCCAGTTCCAACCCCCCTGCCATGGATAATATAGCTAAACGACTGTTGGTAAATCTAGCCTGTTACATGTGACCTTTAATGCATTTTTGTAGGTGTGTAATAGCTTTGAATGTTAAAGAAAAAAGTATTCTTGGATTTATTTTTATTTACCTTTTACAAGAAAGGCTTTTTCCTGTAAAAAATAAGAAACTGGAAATATGAGTGTTTTGAACAGGTCTCTAAGTTAACTTTTTATACCAAATATATAACGCTTGCTTAAGCTGAGAAAGAAAACTCGCTGTAGTGATTTTTAAAGGCTCCTTACAGTATTCAGAATACAGGGAGCGTGGTCTCTAGCATAAAGCTGAGGGTCCAGCAGGTGGTGCTGGTGGAATACAGTTAGTGTTGATTTAACACTGCATGAAGTGTCTCTTAAGAAATGGGGTTGAGACTGGTGCACTATAGGGAAAGCTACTTTCTATGCAACAAGCTTGTTTGTACAATTAAAAAGAGAAAACTGCAATCTTGTGTAGTGCCTTTGTGGTTTGAGCATTTTGATTTTAAGTTAGATATAGATGCTGTTGGAAAAACCCCTAGTTGTAGGGTTGTGGATGTTGGAAATAGACTCTGTGGAGGCATAGTCCCATAGTGTTTACCTGCTTTTCTTGTTAATTCAGAAAGCAGTTCATGAAACTTGCCCGTTCATGTGCTATAAGCATATCATACCGTAACCAGTCAGCTATTTAAAATAGCTTTTTAATAATATTGGTTTAACTGTTGATGTTTTGGTCAGTGCAAGAATCTTTCCTCATAAGGAATGCATGAAATGAGGATCTTATTTTATAAGGGAGTGGGGAAGTTACGTTTTCTGGTCAAAAAAAGTCAAAGTAGGAACAAATTCTAGTCTGAAGATATACAGACTTTGAGATGCAATTCTTTTATCAACTCTTACATAGGCTTTCTTTTTAGTCTCTTGAAAATTGTATCCTTTAAAAAAAGGGGAGCAGAAAGGTTAGGGAACAGTGACTGCAGTAGTTTAGAGTAAATTTCTGTTGCTTGCTATTTGAGCAGGTTTGGTTTTGTCTTAATGTACCCTGACATAAAATATGTATCTTCTTTGAAAGCATGATGTAGAGCATTTTACAACTCAAATTAGCTTAAGTTGTCCTATATAGCATCCCCTTTTAAAGAGAATTATTGGATTTGGAAAACAAAACATCTGTAAACCCAAGTGACTTGTCGCCTGTGCAGACCAAGAGCAAAATCCAGAGCAACTGCGAAGAAAACTTCCCAAACCTAATTCGCTTGCTATCTTAATGTTGTGAGCAAGCTAAATGTTTTAGCCTTGTATGTGCCAGTGTCACATTAGTAACCACCTCGCTGTAGCTAAAACCAAACTAAGTAAAGCCATGACAGACACTCAAGTTTGGCTGACTATGGTTGAATGAACCCCGGGATGGTTTCTTTGGAGTTCATGCTCCTGTACATTTACTCTGGGTAACAAATTGATTTAACGTCTGGGTTTTAGTGTGTTATGCACAGCGCTATGGGATTCTGTGTGAGTGGAACTTCTTCAGGTCTGCTACACCAGATACTTCAAAGAATAACTGCACACATACACAAAACCATCTCAGTGGATGCCAAATGTCCAGTGAACGCTGCTTCTGAAAGTGCTTTTTGTATCTTGTTTTCCTGCTTGAGGTAACTTTTTACTTGGCTTCACCCTCCTTCTGCTCCCCTCATTGTATAAATGTTCTTGCACTTGAGGAAAGGAAATGTGCTCTCTTCAAATGTTTCTTTCTCCCATCCTGAGTTTATTTTTATTTACTCGTTTTAGTAAAGAGGTTTTGAATTGCCTGTCTTAAAATTTGGCATGTTTCACTTACTACTGTAGAAGGACAGTGTTACTGCAATCCTCTCGCTCTGAAAACTATCAGCATTGCATTGATGATAATCAGTGAACTCTCAAGTGTGTTAAAATTCCCATCCAGGACACTTTGTTTTCTCACAGCATAAAATGCAGGGAGGGATCAAGCAAGAAGCTCTGTGCAGTGATGTACTTAATAGTACAGCATTGTGAAAATGCGTACAAACCACTGGTTTTCATCTTTTTAAGTGTAATATCAATGTATTAGATTGAGAAATTGCACAAGAGGTAACTTTTTGGATCTGTTTGAATACCAAGATTGAAGAGTCATTAGTGAAAAGCTGTCAGGAGTATGTGTTAATGTATGTGTTTTCTTGGAAGCAATAAGAAAAGGAAGCCCTTGCCAAATACTGCCTTTATAAGGTGTGAACAGGTTAAGAAATACTTTCTGCTGCATTGTTCTTTACCTATTAATCAGAGAAATCAGTTTGAAGTTTCTGTCAGCATCTTCTTTTTCAAGCAGTTAGGTTTTGGTGATGTGACCATGTTTCTGAACTCTGTAAGGGGTCTGTTTCTTTATGTCAGTTATAGGAAAGGAATGCCCATAATGCTGTATCTTTTTAAGAGCCCATGTAGATAGTTTCATTTTCACTTGCCCTGTTCAGCTGGTCTGAGCAATTTTTTGCGCTGTTAAACCAGTTGTTTGAATGGGTCTGGAGTTACACTAATATGGAAGAGAACAGGATTTTATTCTCTGTATTTATTGAAAGATTCAGTCTGTCTGTAATACTGGAATGTTCCTTTGAGTTTCGAGTAACTATAAAGTCTGACTTGTGTACTGCACTCTACCAGATTCCAGTTGGGAGGAATCTGTAAAAACAAAAGAAAGTCTTACCTTTTATATTTGCATTTCACACTATTTCCTGTTAACATGCTTGGAACATTGAATGGGAATGTATTTTATCTCTGAGCTATTCTCCAGCTTTTCCAAAAGGGAGGGGATTCTAGGTATGAGGTTTTCGTTTAAAAATCCAACCTACTGAATTCACTGAAAAGGTGAATTTATGGTCTAATTGTAAAACAATATAAAACAAAGTTATAATTTTTATTGAAAGGTCTGGTTCTTAAGGAGGGAAACCACAACCCTTCTGGCAAAGATAAAGTTACTCTAGGAGTGGAATAGTAAAAGTAAGAATAGTTCAGAAGCTGATAGTATGCCTCTCCACTGCAGTAGCGGTACGATGCCTTAATTATGAACCCGGAATTCAAGTTCTCTTGAAGCTATTTGAGGAAATATGCTGTTGATTCAGTGGTGTCAAAATCTCACTGCTGAAAATAAACTTACGCTATGAACACTTGATTGCCGTTTTCTCTTGAGTGGAACTAGAGCACTCAAGGGTCCTTTAATTGTGCTGTGATTTGAATGGGTGAGTTTATCATCATTACTAAATGAGCTTGATGCATGAACTGTAGCTTAAGTTACCGAAGACAAGCAGTCTGTGTTTGTCTTTGAGGATGGTAGCGAGAGCAGGAAGGATACGATATTAAGTGCTGCTGAGAGGCAAGCTGCAGCTCTGTGTATCAGGTTGGAGTTTTGCTGGCTATCTCGGGCAGATAGCTTTAGACAGTGTGTGTGCACACTCATGTCTTGGATTCAGGTAATGGTTTAACTGATGTTAGACTTTAGAATGTAGGTGTTTTCAATGAAATTGTCAGGTGGGATTTTGTTTTGTTTGTGGAAGCTGGTTTGCCTATTTACTTCTGCTAACACTTGTTTCTTGTGTCCATTTTCTCCGTTGTAAGATTACTACAGGGCCTGATATTACTCACGGTGTGTATTTATAATAGGGCCAGAATTGTGAAAGAATTGATTTTGCGGGTCAGGGAGGTGTGTTTTAGTTTAAATGGATATATTTTAATTTGTACTGTCTTCCATTTTGCAAGTATTAAGTTGATTGAAAACATTTTTGAAACATAAGGCTTTAAAAAAAACATCTAAATATCCAGTTAAGCCACTTGCTAAGTCTTTCAGTCATATTTTTCAGTTGTGTGGTATTTTAATTACTTACTGTTTTGTTTTCAGCATTGTTAGTGAAGCGGGAGCATCCATCTACAGTGTTAGTCCAGAAGCATCCAAGGAAATGCCAGACCTGGACCCTAACCTGCGAAGTGCAGGTATGAAGTGTATTTCATTTTAATCGCTATTTCAACATGGAGCTCAAGCCTCAGTTTTCAGGCAATATTGTTTATAATATTAAGTATAATAACAGTCTAAGGTATAAAAAGTGAAGATTTTGGATGTTATGATTCTAAACTAATTTTGCTATCATTTCACATTTGGAGTCTTAAGTATGGAAATCCATGTCATCTTCTACTAAGGCCTGTGATGTAAAAGTCCTCGTGGGTGTATTCCTTCAGCAGGCTGGTGCAGGAGAATTTATGGGGATTAATATTAATGATGAATTTTATAAACTTTTATAGTTGGACAGGTCGATGCCCACAAGAGCTAGACCTTCCCTTTCCTCTCTTGTCCCTTGTTATGTACACAAACATCTCTAACAATAATTAAACACTTCAAGGGCTGGGAAAAAAAAGGTAAGAATAGAACACATAATTTAAAGGTGTGCATTCATTGTGATCACTTTAAACTCTTGAATGTAGCTGAATATAGTCCTCAAGAAATACTATTGAGTTTTCTTTCTTTTATTATCTACATCAGCATAAATGTCACTGAGGTATAATACAGGTCAAGCTCTTAGAAATGTACAAGTGTCACTGTTACAGTTTTTGGTGTGTGGTTAAATAGTCTTTAAAGATCAAATTCCTAGCAGTTTCATTGGCATCCAGATTCTCCTCGTGAGTTTGGTTTATTGGGAAGCTGCAAAGTAAGGTCTGAGGTTATTTTTTGATTACTTAATTTGTGTATTTTTTATTTGTCTTTTTGTATCTCTTTAGCTACCTCTGGTTCTTATTTATTTTCTTCATTTTCCTGCCCTTTCCTGTCATAAGCAATCAAGTACAGCATATTTGTAAATACAGTAACACTCGTGTAAATCTTTTCCAGTCAGAATGATACTGTTCTTAATTTGATTGTTACTCTAGCAAGCTACCAGTGTGGAAATCCTTAGGAAGGTGTACATCAGCACAGAACAAATTTGGAGTTCAGTGGCAGTTGGGGGTGAAACTTTCTTGAATTCCCAATGTTCCCTGTTCCCCTTTCCACTTACTTCCAAGAAGGGGAAAAAGGGATTTGTGTTAACTCAATGCTTCAAGTGAATGTTTTTTACAGGAATATTCTTTACATGTCTCTATCAGCCCTTCCCTTTGTAGGACAGGCCTATAGCTTCTTGCTTTACTCTTTTCTCCCTGCCTGTGAACAAGCCTCCTTGTGATTATTTCTTACCTGGGCCACAGAGGTTTTGAACATGCCATGGTATGACCAGAGTAAATACTAGGAATGTGATATTTCTATGTTTGTGACACATGCCATTAACTTTCCCTTGGGCCAGAGTTTTTTATGTTGCTGCTACATTCACTGTGGGTTTAGAGTTGATGTAAATGAACAGAAAAACACTGAAAAGGAGGAAATCTAATTATTAACAATATACTTTTCCAGATGTACAGGATTTCCCTTTTTTTCTGAAGTTAATTTTTGAACGTTTCAGTCACTTTTCCTTAGTGTTGTACATCAAATAGAGTAAATGAAAATCAAATTTGTAATACATGACTAAGTTCAGTATTAATTATACTATATAATAGAGTTCATAATTTCTCCGTTATTACTAGGAATTGCTTCAGGCATAACTTAAGTGCTGCTGCATCTGGTTGGAAAAGCATCAGCAATTTTAACGTGCCGTAGCCATACCCCAGCGTGGATAGAAATTGAAAGGGGTAGGATAGAAAGTGAAAAGTAATAGCTTAGTTCCATGGGTGTTGGCTGTTGTGGAACTGGCAGCTAGAAGCGTATTTATTACAGTGGAGGCTTGAAACTTCTTGATGTCTTTTAGTGTCAATTTGTAATTAGATGCTCTAAAGCTGTGGACATTTCTTTTTAAATCTGAATATGAAAATGGGATATAACATTAGAGGGGAACATTAACTGATGCTTGAGGGGTTTTGCAAACTTTTTGCTTGACTAGCTTTTACTTCTGTACCTTTGATTTTCCTTTAATTTGCAGCAAACACAGAAGTGACATGGTGCAAAGCTGACTTGGTTTTTGTTTTAATTGTGTTACATCCTGTCAGGTTCTGTGCGTACACAATAGCATTCAGTACATTAAAGGAAGATGACAGCCGCATGATGAAGTGTGGCATTTATAGTTAAAATAAAAGGTACAACTGACGTGAGATATCTGTGATCCTAATGCAGTTTGCCACTTTAACATTTTTCTCAATGCAGGCTTTGCAGACGGGTTTGGGGTTTTTTGAATTACACAGGTAGGCCTGTGTTTGTCCATCAGGTACATGGATGTGAACTGTTAAATAATGAATATTGTATGAGAACTTAATTTCTTATCTTGTGACATGATCTCTGTCACATTTGCAGTGCTGTTTAGCAGCTGTTTGAGGGAAGCTTTCACCTCATACAAAGAAACAGAAGTCACCAATCCTGGTAAAAAATACAGGGAGAAAATCAGCAACCTGTAGCATTTCTTGGGGATGCTAATTAAAGGTATTAATTTAGGCAAGAACTCAACTGCTCCATATTTTGTTCCTTTGAGCTGTCTTTTGAAGGCTGTAGATGACATGGGCTTGTAATAAATAATAAACTAACTGTGTGTGTATAAACTGTAGTGGAAAGTATAGTCATCCATACGGCACTTTTAGCCAGAATTGCACATGGGGGGCTAGGGAGAGAGGATCTCTTGTGCAGTTCTTGTTCTGTAGATAGCAGTGAATTATAATAGGGTCCCTACAACTTCATAAATGTCCTCCAGAGATGGCTGCCTTCTTTCTGACACTAGGCAATATCAGCTCCTCACATCAATTCTTTACACTGAAACAGGTTCTTTAAAACTTTTATAGCAGCAAATTTCAGTATTTCGTGCAAGTGCAGGAGCTTCTGTAGTGCCACTCCAGTTCCTATATAGTCTTGACTCAACTAAGTAGACAGTAAAGAATGTGATGAAACCTAGCTACTTGTGTTTGAGTAGAGTGAGAAGGTATACATTCCCCTCTGACAGTCACTGTAGGATTAATGAGCAGAACAGCTATTTCTCAACCTCGCAGAATTAGGAGATAAGAGGCTTATAGGCCAGAGCAGTAAAAGGATTTCCTACTTGATAGGCTGAGGAAGTTCAGCTGCAGCAGATTAGGAGGGTTCTGCCTAGAGAGCAGGCCATTGGAGTTCAGTAACAAGGGGTTTGGGATGAACTTGTGATTGATAGGGTTACAGCCTGAGAAGGGAATGAAATTGTGCCTCAAGTTCTCCTTCCCAAGAGCTATATTGAAGGACAAGCTGAAGATACAGGGTGGGCAATTTTGTATGGGAGAATGGACTCCATGAAAAGAGTCCTTAGCAAGCTGGAAAAACTGATCACCTTTGAAGCTTATAGAGATATTCCCACTCAAGGCTTTGTGAGTGCCTGCACTAGGGTCAGTGGAAGGGTAATGAGGGAGCTGTGAGGCTGGGTGAGTGACTGCAGTTCTGTTTCTATCCTGGTATGTGTCACCTGGCCACCCTCTTAGAGCAGAAGTCAAATATTTAATTTGGTGGAGTTTTCTTAAAGCTATCAAATTAATATTTACTTGGCTGGCTGGTTTTGTTTTGATGATTTGTTTGGTTTTTATTTTATTCTATATTTTATTTTATTCTATATTTTATTTTATTCTATATTTTATTCTATTTTATATTTCCTGGGCTACCATCAGTGTAACACTTTATATTTAACCTGATTAACTTTTATTCATGGCGACTTTAAGTAGGAGTTTTTCACGGTAACTCATCCATAAGATCTTCTGGATTACTTTGTGGTCTCTGTGGTTGAGACTTGCTTCTTCACCTTTTTTAAAGGAAGGCCGGATGCAAGCTCTCTTTTGAAGCAGTTGTAAGTAACAGTTCACTGAGCGCAATACTTTGCCTTGCAAGTTTACCACTGATTCTCCCTGTCATTAGCTGTCTTTCATTATCAGAGTGGTTGAGAAGACTGTATTGATGTAATACACCATTGATGTAATAGAAAGAATAAACCATTCTTTGCATGGGTAAAAGAAGAAAAGCTAAACTCAGTAGTGACAAGCATTCCTCCTTTAAATGGATGAACTCCATGATGCTCAGTGTTGACTTGGTTTTGGTTGCTGTCACTGGGCCTGTGAACTCTGGAATTAAATGGTTTCCCAAAGGATGATACCTTATTTGTTGTACCTCCGTCCTGCCCTATATAATTTTGCCTGAGGGCGTACTTTGTTGTGTAGAACCTGTATTCCTGATGAAAATTAGGCTTCTAAGGTGAGAAATAAAATGAGGCTGTGCAGGTGTTGGTGCATAGACACTGCAGCACTTTGTTCTTTCTCTCAAGATAATGCTTCTCCACTTCTGCAGTTCTTTATTGTTGCAAATGCTTCCTGGCTTGAGCAAGGTTAGCTAGGCTAAATGGGAAGCCTGTGGAGGGATAGGTGAAGTATATAGAAAGTGTAAGCACATGCGACTCATGAAGGACTGACACAGAAATATGGATTTTATGTACTCCTGGATGCCTGAGAGCTTTCTAAGGCATGGTCAGCTAGTGGTGGTTTAGTTGTTGTCCTTAGTACAAGCAGAATAAAGGATGCGCTGATTGTTTGGCATGTGCTCACATCGGATTGTTTTAGTTGTGCTGTTTCTCCACTTCTGGAAGTGGATACCATGATGAAGTAAATGTCACTTAACTCCAAGAACCAGAGGAAACTGCTGAATTCTGGTGAAACAGTGGCCTGACGGTGGAGAACGGCTATGCAGCAGTAGTCATGCTGGGATTTTACCCTGGTTTCAATATACACTCAGTTACATTAAATGAGAAATGCCTTCATTTCATTAAATTGAAGAATTACCTTTCATTTTGAGATGACTGCTCTAACAAATAAGCAATCTCTTTCACTATTTAAAAAGAAAAATAACGTGTTTCAGTGAACTGATTTATAAAAATGCAGACAAACCTGAATATGTAGAATTCTTTAAACACAGGATAAGGTGTGAAAGGGGTTTATGTCTTTTCAGACATCACATTTGTGTAATTACTTGTTTGAGGAGGTCTCTTGCTAATTTAGTTCCACACCTTAATGCAGTCATGTGTGTCTGGTTTTTAATCTGCAGTTCTGTGTTCAGCTGCTGGAACACAAGCAACATACTTGGCCTTGTCTAATGCAGCACCTCCAAAAAATTCTCATTTTCCTCTCAGATGTGAAAGGCCTGGGGTCTTCTGACAAGACCTCATTGCTGTGTTGCCCAGTTAAGGAAGCAACAAATGTAGCTAAAATATTCCTTAAAAGTTACTTTTTTGCAAAGATTTGGAATACTAAATGGACAAGCATGTGTGCAGTGCTCCATTGCACAGGTACGATTCAGTATAGAAACCGTGTTGCTTCTAAAGGGTGATTTCTGAGGATAAAGAAGGATCTAAGAGAGCAAAAGGTCACACAGCACAGCTTGCCTTAGCATTGTCAAATCCCATCTGCTTGTCTCTTCTCCACAGGGCAGAATGCACTGCATTATTGAACACTCAAAGTTCAGCACACCACTTGCACTTTTCCTGGCAGAAGAAAGCCTTATAGGCTTTGGGGGCTTGTTGGGACTTTGAGACTGTTGTGCTGCAGGGTTCTGTTCCTGAGGGTTCTGTTAGAGATGTACAGTTCAGAGCTGTCATTCTGGCCAGCAAGTAGAAGGTAGAGACAAGAAAAAATGTAATTTCTTTTGACTTCATCTTAAGGAAAGTAAACCAGTTTGATGATTAGATGTGTGGGCCATAGTGCCTTGATGTCTACTTGAGCTAATTTCTTGATCTTCGTAAAAGAGCACTGCTCCCCCTTGGCTACTGAGGAGAGAAGGTCATTTTGCAGAAACTTTATTGGACAGAAGTCCTATGGTTAAACCATTTGCACTGCTTTCTAAGTAGAAGCTTGCTTCTACAGCTAATGCTAGAGGATTGGTGCAAGTTCCACCACAAGTTTTCAGGAAGAGTTAGAAGAAAGGAAAGCAAGTGCTGAATTCTTAAGCATTAAAGCACTTTGCCAGCCCATTTAGTCAGGTTGTGTGCAATTACAGTGGTACAAAATGAACTTGTGTTCCATCTTTCATCTGCTGCACTCTGTAGCATTTGAGGGTAAGTTGGAAAGGAAAAGATGCAATGGTTAGAAACAGAATGCATGAACAGCAGTAACAGGTAAAGAGAGGCTTGTTCCTTCTCTCCCCATAGGACCCAGTTCCTACTAATGAGCAGAAGCTCACTTCAAGGTGTGGGTTAGGCTCTACAATTTAAACAGTATTTATAGGGTATCTATGGATAACTAAAACCCCCAGTCTTTAAGTGCAGATAGCCTGAAAATGCCTGGGACTCCCACAGCTGTGCATGGACGTGTGTGCCTGCATCAGGATTTTGGGAGGGAAAAATAGGCTTGAATTTCCCAAAACAAGTGGCACAGTGCTGAATGGATTGTTGCACAGGTGATGGAGATGTTTGTCATCTTCACTTTCTTACTGTTCTGGATAAGAATCCAACATTTTCTGATCTTTACAAACTTTATGGCCATGTGTGAGAAGTGGTGTATAATTATTAATGTCCTGCTCACCAGCACTGTATTTCCTCTGAAGTTGTGGAGTGTAGTAGTAGGCTGGAGTAGAGGAATTTGATCATTGTGATCTGCAAGATCAGTACCCATTTAGATTCTCTTAGTCTTCTGCCTTGTTACAGAATTAAAACATGAGATTATGTTCAGCCAGGTGAGAACTCTTTTGGCTGTTTTGAATGCTTTCACTATGCCAAGAGAGCAGTGTGTGTGTGTGTGTGTCTGAACTGAGCATTATCCTCTGCACACCTGTGTGTGATTACACTTCTTTGCATGCTTTGTGAAAAGATGTGACGTTCACTTTGCTTTCCTTTCATATACCTGTTTCTTATATCCCAGATGTATCTGAGTTCAGCAGATGGACTTGCCTTCTATTCACAGAGCATCATTTTCTACATTTCTTCAAAATACCCCACCAGTTCTGTCTAAAACCAGTCTCCAGAAGCATAGCACTAGTCCCTGCGCTGATAAAGCCAGTTTCCCTTAGCATTAAAGAATTACAAAAGGAATTTTCCTCCCTCCCTCTGGATGTAGCTCTGTGCTATTGTCTTTTTGGGTATTTTCCTTAGAAGGTTTGGTTGCTCTTTTTAAGCTTGGAGTCAGAGGAAAGAAGAGTACAAGGATGCTCTTCAACTCGAGGAATTTTGGTTTGCTTTTAATACAGCAGTCTGCGTTACTCAGCAAAGCTGCTTTTCCTACTATAGGCTTAAGAAAGGACATTCTGGTCATTTGTAAGAGCTTATCTAGTTAGTTAGTTAGTTATTTTCTGAATTTATACCATCTTTTAACTCATTTTTGTAACAGAGAAATCACATCAGGCTTCAATTAAATGATTATATGTTTCCTATCTCACCTGGGATAAAAAACCCTGCTACTGTCCTGTGATACTGAAATTATTAATACTTATAAAAATGGTTTTGAGAGTGTTTCTGGAAGAAAAAGTGACTTAAAAAAGCTGCATTGTAATGTTCGTTTGCCAGTTTTCTCCTTAAATGTATTTCTTAGTTCCTTTTTGTATTCCAGCCATCTCTTCTAAAGATTTTGTAGTAAATAAATAGAGCATTGTCATTCATTATTTCATTAATCTTAGGCAAATAACAGATTATCAGTTTTATGGAGTTAAAAGTAAACTAAAATGTAACCTTTTTAAAACAAGAACCTGCTCACTTGCCACAGAAGAATTTTGGATGAAATGCAGCTGTTGAGCAGTTGCTTAAAATAAATTGCATACTTTAAACCCACCAAGAAGATATATGAGGATTCAAAACTCTGTCACAAATCCTGACCTACTGAGAAAGAACGCTTAATGAAAAGACTACTGTACGTTTCACTGTATCCTTTGCAAAGGAGGGTGAAATTCAGGTCAACAGGATAGAAAGCTTCCAGGACTCAGGAAACCTGAACAATCGATCACTGAGTAAACATTATTGCAGATACTTTTGGAGGGTAATTGATCTTGAGCGCAATAATAGGCTTTATAAAAGGATTTAAATAGGTTGTAATGTTTCCATATCTAGCCTGGTATGATATATTGATAGTAATTACATATGAATTTGTGAGTCTCTGATTACCTTAATATGTTACTTTTTTATTTCATTGACATGGAAGTTTTAACCCAGACTTTTAAGTTGCAAAGGTTCATTTAAAATAGTAGGGGGATGAGTTACTTGGATGCTATAGCAGCCTGTCTCAGCAAGAAGGAGATACTGAGGGTTTATAATAAAAATACAGAATGTTCTCATTTATGACAAAACTGAGGTTGAACTAACATAGCCTAATAGTTTGTGGTTGCCATATAGTTATTTGTAAAGCTATTCACTACTTTCACATCTGGAAGCTTCACATTGTTTCAAAACACAAACAAATGCTCCCACTCATATGAAGTGGCTAAGCTGTCAGTTATTGACTGGCACATGTTTTTATCCTTATATAAAGGCCAGAGTGTTTAAAGGAAGGAATGCCATCATCTAGGACTTCTGGCTAAAAAGCATTTTTCTGCTTGCAGTGGGAAGCAGCATTTGAATGCTACTGTAACTGAAAGGAATTGAGGTATTTTTTTTCTTTTTCCACCGCTAATCATTCCTGGTAGTCTGTCATGCTGCGTTTGGCAGAGCTCTGTATGTTCATTTTCACTCTTTCCCTATCTACAACCATTAAGCTTTTTGCTTCATGGTGTGGCTCTTACACAGAGGAATGCGGAAGGGGAACCATTTAATATGTGATTGTCTGAACACAGAAGTTGGCAGGCTGCCCCTGAGGCAGGCACAATACTTGAAACTATTTGTAAAAAACATTAGTTATGTGGTTGACAAGATTTCTAGCTGCCCTTGCACCCTAAAGAGTGTGTGTGTCTGATTTGGGCCATGATGATGCTTCAGCTTTATTCCATTACTGAAGAGAGGCAGGTAGCCTGGTTAAGAAGTTAGACTAATCTGGGGGTTTTAGGGCTGGCAGCTGACATGAGCCTTGTGTATACACCATCTAGAGAAATAAATGGAAGCATGCTGTATTGGTTTTGCCCCTCACTATTGAGAGTGGGTAGTTTTCACCATCTTTTGTCTGAAAAGATTTAGCCTGAAGACTATTATCAGTGTTGAGGAGTGGAAACTCTCTCCTTTTTAACCCCTATGAAAAATGATATCACTTTCAGTAGAAAGTACTAGTAAAAACAAAGTTGTGTGACATGTATGTGTGAGGAAAATAGTCTTAAATGTGGAATTAAGAGAGATTTGATCTTTTTAAGACAGGAGTAGCCAGATAATTAAGTATGCTTGCACATTCATGAGGGCACATCTACTCATTAGCCATTATGAAACAAAACATTAATATAATTCCTTATTTTTTATGAAGAACAGAATATTCTTACAGAGGCTTTTTGCCTACCATGCTGTCATTGCACATCACTGCCAACAGGCAAACATACTTACCTATCTGGTGGGTTTGTCCTGTCAAATAACCAAAGTATGGAATGAATTGAGACCACCAAACAGTTAAATCTCCTCTCTTACAAAATAGCAGAAACTGTCCTAATGACAAGATAGGATTTCAGGAAATATGCTTTTTGTAACCTTCATTTCTCTTTGCGTTTGGAGGAGAAGTTTGTCTGCATTAAAGTCAGAGGACCACCTAGGCCATCCTGTCCCCCCAAGCTTTAAAATTTTACATGGATTTAGTGCATGGCAGCACAATATGTTACTGTCATTCCAAGTATTACAATAATGTTTTCTTCTTAATTGACAACTTGAAGCTTTGCATCTATCCAGTCTGGAATTCTTGTGATATTCTAAGAGGGTCATGTCATCCTGATTGTAATACCTTGTTTAATATTGCATAGAGTGGGGAGTTTTTTCATGTTTTACTTAGACTACCAGGTTTTAAGGATGACATCTCAAGCATTTCGTGTTTGGCCCTGCTGATTACTTTTGAGAAATCTGTTTTTCTGCCTTTGCCCTGCATGCCATCGTATCATTTGTTTTCTGTTTGCTTGAGCAAAAGTGATGCATGCTTTAATAAATGCGGAAGCGCAAATGCGTTACCGGTTTCATTGTCAGTCTTCTAAAAATGCACGGTTTCTAGCCATTCCTGAAATGTACTTGAAGCATATAAGAAGATAGTTCTAGGCAATACCTGTATCAGTGTAAAATAGTTTCATATAAAATAAAACTTCTGAAATGTGTTGATCTAATTTTGAAGGAGAAAATGTAAGACCATCTGGTTTTACTGTGTCTGGTCCCTGGTAGCATACCTTACACTTCTGCAGAGCCCTCTTGGTGTGAGCAGAGCAATATTCTGCTTGTATTGTGAAAGTCCAGCCACATGGACCAAATCACCAGAGCAAAGCTGCATTGCCCCCTAGAAAAGATCTGTCCATTGCAGTGTGCTAGTACTGTAACATAGAAAAAGTGGTTTTGCCTGGACAAGAGACAGAAATGTGGATCTTGGCTGAATTTGTGCCTAGACAGAGTGTGGACAACTGCCTTTTCCCTATTATGCTCTCTTATTTTGAATATTAGAAGTTCTGGAGTAAAATTGCAGCTTTAGTGGGAATTCTGCACATCAGCTGGCCTGCTGCTATTCACTGTAAGAGCCGCATCCTTAAATTGTATAAGGGCCTGTTAGTTGATCTTTGTGCTTTGATAGCATAACTATTAGGCCTAATCCAGGAAAGCACTTAAATGTCTATATAGCGTTATGTATGCGAAGAGTTTTGCTGGTTCTGGTGGGAAAACCGACATGCATCTGTGCTGAAGTGCTTTGCTGGATCAGGTCCTATGCCTCTGCTGGAAGCCTCCTAGGGATATGACGGCATTGACAACCTAGCTATTATGACAAGAAGAGTCTAAATTTTACTTTTTAATTGAAGGTTCCCAAGAGAAAGTTATGCTTGAAAAATTCCTGTATCAACCTAGCTGTGTAGTTGCCTATTTTTAAAAGATGTAATAAAAGGAGATGTGGACAGTGAGAGATATTTGCTTTCGGCTTATCTAAAACATAACTTTTGAAATGTGTTTTGCCATTAACATGGAGCTAAAAGAAACTGAGTTAAAGAAAGCTTGCTGAAAGGCAAGTATAGAATTTATATATAGACATAAAAGCATTCAAAAGAAATTCATTGTTTTAAATGTCTTCTGGTTTGGATAAATACTTTCATTGGTGTTTTGTTCCACTTTTGTTTGTAAAGTGAGGGGTGATAGGTAGCACTAGTATTTCAATGTAATTAATATGAATTACTGCCACAGGAAAGCATTTCTACAGTAAGCTATACTCATGTAACTGATAACCAATGTACTTACACTGGTTAGCCTTTTGTGATCTTTTCTTTCTTGACAAGAATACATATGTGATTGCCTTTGAATTGAGAACTTCTCTATCAGAGAAGCAGCCATATCAGATGTCACCAGCACAGGGCTTTCTGAGCCTAGCTAGCAAACTGCCATTGTCAGCATATGTTGAACTGGATAATAAAGGATATGAAAAGTCTTGCATGACCGAGCGGTGAACTTCATGTTAACTGTGCATTTAGCAGTGCAACTCTTTAGAAGTGAAATCTCTAATGCTGCATTTAATCGATGAACTGTGTAGTTGTGGTCTGGGGAGCCTGCATAGCTGATAAATCATAGCATCAACCAGGTTGGAAAAGACCTTTAAGATCATCGAGGATGATCCTTAGGGAACTGGACCACCTTTGATGCAAGAAGTCAGGAGAACTGTGAGTTCAGACTGGAGAAGAGGCTGCTCAGGGGGATCTAATAATAAATATGGGATGGGAGGAATGAAAGAGAGGCTTAGTTGGTTCAGTAGTGCCCACTTTCAGAATAGGAGATAATCGGCGTAGTTTATAACATAGCAAATTCCATCTAAACACAACAAAACACTCACTGTCAGGATGGTGAAACACTGGAATGGATTGCTTGGGCAGGTTGTAGAGTCTCCATCCACAGAGATACTCAAAACCCAACTGTTCGTGATCCTGGGCAACCTGCTCTAGCAGACCCTGTTTCAGCCAGGATGTTAGACAAGATGATGTCTTGTCCTCAAATGGTCAGTCCAACCTAAGCAACGCTGATTCTGTAAACATGCTTAGGTATTCATATTTATATAAATATATTTACTTAATCTAGTTTATATTTATATCATATATATATAAGATAATTACAGTCATGCTTATGATTTATATACATGTGAACGTATAAAATCAGCTATTGACTACTGCAGATGCCTCCAATTTTCCTACTTGAGCATTATGTATTGTTGGCCAAACTACCATGCATATGTATATCTATCTGTAATCACTCCTGACTCCTGTCTGTTGTTCCTCTAACCCTCTCTTGATCTGCTTAAAAAGGAATTTAAATGTAAAATAAATGTTAGGAAATATTTCTTGAAATGACTGATGCCAGCTGTGGGGCTGATATAGCTTATAAAGAATCACAGCTTTCTTCTGTCCCACCCCATTTCTCTTACTCTTGCACAAGTGCACATGGTAAGAAAAGCAGTCTTTGCAACAAGGCCTGGCTTTGGTTTTTTGTTGGGTTTTCTTTGTTGTTGTTTTGGGGGTTTTAAAATATTTTTGTTGCTGGTTTTTTGTGGTTTTTTTGCTTTCGGGGTTTGGCCTTTGTTTTTGTGTGGATTTTTGGATGGGGTTTTTGTTCAGTTTTGTTTGCTTGAAAGATGTTTGGTCCTTTTTGAGAAGTATCTCCAGGCACTCCTGTTCTCCATCAGTGTTTCCTTCACTAGATGGAATGAGTGTTCTAAGAGCTGCTAAGCCAGCTAACCTGTTTTATCTTTAGTCAGAAGAAAAAAGCTAATAAATGTAATACTAGTAGAGTAGACCTCCTCTAGTTTAATGCATGTGGGAGGGAGCACAGTTGCAAATACTGAATGCAACCCCATATCTGCAGAATTAAACCAAGGCTGAGAATTGGCATTTGCAAGTAAGGTCGGGTGTTTTTTCTCTGAGATTTCAGTACTTAAAGGATTTCTTAATAAGTATAAGCTTAAAAAATGCAGTCTTGATTCAACATTTGGATTTGGAAGACCAACTGCTCTTACCGTATGCTTTTAAAGGCACCAGAAATGTTGGAAATGGCTATCTTTTTTTAACATGGTTATAACAATGATAGCAAATTGATGTGTTTTGGTACACAGTTTGGTAAAGTCTGAGAACTATTTTCCAAGTGAACCCTGAAGTTTATGGCTGAATCAGATAAATCTATATAAATATATAATACATTCCTTGATGAAATACTATATCAGATAGGTAAGTCTGTGAACAGTTACTCTATTCTTTTTTGAAATGCTTATTTGTTTCTACATATCTGTGATTTAAGGTTCAAGGATATTTCTGAGTTTAATTTTAAATGCTCCGTGTACTTTTAGTAAAGATACAAGGGAACTATTTCATGTATACAGTCTATTTATTATCTCTGTGCCCTGAAAACACTTTTTTAAATGTCAGAATTACAGTTTAAAATCTCTTTAGATCTTTACTTGAATTATTCAGTTAAAAAGGCGAAATAAAGCATGCAATATGTGGAAGCCTTTAAAAAAGTTAAAGCAATTACATGATTCTGATTTTTCAGGTAAAACTCATAGTTGTTTTCTAATTCTATTTTTCAGTTTCCATAGCGAGACGTGTCCAAGACCCATTAGCTGAACTAGTGAAAATTGAGCCCAAACACATAGGAGTTGGAATGTATCAGGTAAGATAATATGTATTATTTAATCTTAAGTAATCTATCATGATACAGAGCAACACCAAGATGCTGCTTTATGATTGTCAACTACTTACGTGTCCTTTAAAAAGACATTTGTAGAGTTGATAGAATGGTAGTAAATACTAGAAGGCATAAACTGCCTCTTATTTTAATCTCTGCTTTTAACGATTGTGATTGAGACTGAAATAGCTGTAGCCAGATGTATAGTCTATTAAAAACATCAAATCAGACAGGTAACCTGATCTGTAAAGCTTTCTCTTTTTTTGTATTGTTACAGCAGTGGGGTTTTAGCTCTTTGTGTAAAATACAATGAGATATTGATCCTCCATTTAGAAGCCATTAATTTGTACTATTAGGTGCATTCCTTCTTAGAAGTATGTAATAAAAGCATCTGTTCTAAGTTTTTCATGTACTGAAGCTGAATTGGAAAATGTTTGACCACTCATACATTTCTGTAGGTTATTTCTGAGAAGTAACTCCAACCTTCAAAGCGTCTTTACAAAGTGAATGTATTGGGAAGCGGTACATAAGTCATTTTACAGCATATTGGCATTGATTCAGGAAAGCATTTATGCATGTGCTTAAGTCCCAGATAGAGAAGTGAAAACTAAAAAAAAAAGGAAAAATTCAGCATGGTGTTTTGTCTGTGTATTTGAATCTATAGAATGTAAGTAGTTAAGTAAATTTGAAAGGCTGGTGCAGAATTCAGACTAGAAAGCATGGAACTGTCTGGATCTGTGCTTTTGGGATAGCACATGAGAGTTAGAATTGGATAGAATGCAGTTCTGAGCCTAGAGTCTTTTACTGCTGCAGAAAGGTCCTATGAAAAATTTCAAAGAAGAGTATATATATATACCCTGTTTTATTTGAAAGAGCCCAGGTCTGCATTTTAGTTGGTTAAGGCAGTGCTCGGTATTGCTTTTGCAAGACCTACTTCTGTTGCCACAGACTAAAAAATGTACTCATGTTGCTTGCTAACTGAAAAGCTTAGCAGTATAATTAATTTGTATAATTAATCTTTCAGTATGAATGGTACCATAGCTTTTTAGGAAAATGAGATTGAAGAGCTGAAATACTGTATGTTTCTTTAATGTATACATCCACATTTCATGCTTTAATGATAGCAGCTATAAATCAGGGGGTGGTCATCTGGCAAAAAGAGGGGCTTCAATCTGAAGCATAGCTGGTTTCCTTACTTGTGGAGACCCACTGCTTTTATTCATAGCAATAGCAGCAATAAAAACAATAATGGAAAATGGTACAAATACTTGTTGACCCTTGCTTTAAGGAAAAAAGTATTTAACACAAAAAACCATAATCTCAACACATTGAGAAGAAGGTGGGTTTTTAAACAAAAATTTTTTAAAACTAATTCCAATAATAGCTGATAACTCCTCAGGTAAGGAGAGGATCAAGTACAGAATTTTCTACTATCCAAGACAATTTGAAAGGTTTTATTACATTTTAATTTATAATCTAAGTTGCTTGCTATAGCATTTTTGATTAATTTCTGGGATAAAATATGTAATGTGTAGTCTAGATCAAATATGTACGAGGCTTTTTGCAAAGGTTATTGCTTTCTTAGCCCACTGGAACTATAAACCTATTCCTCAAACAGCCTGAAATCGATATTTAAGAATCTGACAAATCCTTCTTGCCCTGAAGGACAGAGAGAGATTAGTCCTGCGCTCAGTCTCTGCCTCTTTAGGCAGAGGGAGGCTGGGACTGTATGCTGCTGGCAGTGACTGTGGAAGCCATATAGCACAGTAAGTATGGTGGTTTCTTGAGGAATGGTTGCATATTCACTGCAGGTTGATCAAAGCACGAGCTCCCTGAAGGGGTGGTCCTGCTTTTTTTGCTACTCCTGCCCAAGTGCCCCCGTCCTATTCTGGTGCTGGTAATGGGTATGTGATGTCCTGGGTTGGCCTAAGGGAGGGGTGACAATGCATAGGCTGGGGAGGAGTGGAGCTGGGGCTACTGCTTTCACAGCAGCCTGAGTCTTGATGGACTTAGGACATGGCCTTTCCATCTGTTTAAGATAGCCAGAGGGCCCAGTCTACTCTACTTGAAAGGCAATGGCAGAGACATTAATTTTTCTGTCTCTTCTGGGAGTCTTTTCCTCAGAGATTAACTAAACTGGTGAAGCAGAACCTGCCTGTTTGAAGGCTGTAGCTTTTGTTATGGGACTGTGGCATGGGAACATTGTTCAGCTGAGTGACCCCCTGGCCAGGAGCTGCTACTGCTATCAGTAGTGCCAAAGGAAAGTCAAGTGGTTATGTGTGTGTGTGCTAAATTTGCTGCTTGCAATATGAGCTTTCTCAATGTCTGTGGAGTGTGTGTGGGCTTACCCGAGAGTACTCTGCGAAGGGGCTGCATCTTCTGTCGCTGCTGCTTCCATGGGATTTTGGATTCCTCCCATGTGGCCTCTTGGTACTTCACATGCATATTTGTGAGAATATTGCGGCTTCCTAATTTTTCTAGTACAAGTTCACCTAGCAAATCTGATCATTTGGATACTTTAGGTATGGAAATATGGGTTTCCAGGTAGCAAGACATCTCCGTAAATTGTGTCTCATCAGTTGGAATTTGTGTTTAGTTATTTTAGATGACCAAAAAAAAAACCCTGAAACTTGTACTTGACCACCTGCTTTTATTCTCATTTCAAGTTAGGACTGAGTTTGTGCACTGCCAAGAAAATCAGGTTTGTCAGACTAAAATAAACAGGCCCCGGATCTCCTAACAGGTACTTCCTTAAACAAAGAGAAGCACAATCTGATTTATTAGGGCCTCTCTCAGACTAAATTCCAGTTGCCTGAAGGTCCTTGTCTTCCTTCATCTTTATCTCATTATGAAAATTGTTCTTTCCTCCCAGACAGGAACCTAGCCAAAATTAATTTATCACCTTCAGGCCATATTACTATGATTTCTTCTGTAGTTGTACATGAAGATGATGCACAGGCTCTGTCTGATACAGAATATGTTTGGCTTGCCACCTCCCCATGCCAGTTCAAAGCTAAATTCCTACTGGGGAAGAAGCAGTTAGTGGCCCAAGACTTTAGAAAACTGCAAACTGAACTTTGGCTGGTGAATTACCACAACAGTTGTAATGATCTTGGAAGATGTAGATAAGAGCTGAGAACAAAGCTGCTTCACAAAGATTGCGGTTAGGGAATTGAATTCCAGAGCAAAGAAAATGAATAGAAAGTAAAAAAAGATGCCTAAAGAAGAAAAAAGAATTCCTTCCCCTCAAATAAAACCCCAGCTTTTCATAGAAGAAAACAGCATTAGCATAAACACTCGGTCTGCTAGTCCCCATCAGATAAATAGCCTCAAGTGAAAGGAGAATTAAATTAACAAACTTCTTAAAAGTCAAAACCTGAATCCATATTATAAGGCAGAGAAAGGAGAAATAATGCTAATGGACTATGTTGAGTTTGGTTGGGTTTCTGCTGTTCATTTTATATGCAAAAACCCTGGATGCTCAAAACCCAGTAACCTCTAGGGAAAGAGCTAGCTGGAGCTCAAACTCACTTGTAGCCTAGGAATAAATTATGTAGTTTGCTTGGAAGGATCAGAATTTTTGATGAGTCATGGATAACATCAAAAATTGGGCACCACATCTGATCTTGAGAAAGCAACTTCCTTGTTGTGGTCTTTATAAGTTTTGGAGCACAAAGCAGCATGTTTTTGGGAAACTCAAGCAAAGGTAATTTGGTAGATTTATTCAAGCTATTCCAAGGCTTAACAAGCTTTAGATATATTTCTTTACTATCTAAACCAGTATTTTGTGTAAACTGTATGTTGTATTGTTTCTCTTCTAGTGGGAGCTTTAAAATTAGTGTTTAAACAGGAAGCTGCTAGCAAAATCTATGAGTTAGTGATGGCAAACAAGAGTTGTTCAGTTCAACATGGGCCATTGCAAAGAATCATTGTGTGCTTTAAGAAAATCTTTGTCTTCATTTTTCCATAAAATAAATGCACAGTTTTTCATGGTAAAATATAAAAGACTTTGTATTCTTCTTGATGTCTGATTTTGGTTCTATATCCTTCGTCTAGAGCACTTTTAATAACATTGACCAAAGTTGGCTGATTTTTCAGTCAGAAATGTACATTTTTCACCAAGTGTTTAAGAACTTTATTTCACTTTTCTTGGGGAGTGGGGTTAATTGACCCATAGGGTTTATGAGTAGTTAGGTGTGTTACTTGGATAGCATAAGCGAATCAGTCATGCGTGATGTGAGAATATGATGACATACAATGTGGAAGAGCATCTTTTTTAAATCTCTGAGGTGCCATTGTCAAAACAACCTCAAACTTGAGCTTGTTTTATTAAGTTTATTAAAACAAACTCGTGTGAATTTGCAACTTCTGTTTTCCTGGTTAAGAAATTCAGATGTCTTATTAGGTGAGCAGTGCTTTATATTGCATGATTTGCGTAGCTCCTGTGGAAACTCAGTTCAGCAGGAATGTTGTTTGCTGGTCAGAACTGTAGGTTGGAGGTTTCAACACCCGGTTGACCAGCCTGTCTGCAAAATGCTTTGGCATTCCTCCTGTATTATTGCATTGAATTTATACATATGGTTAGACAGAGGACTGAAACTCCTGTGATAAAACTGCAATGTGGTGAGCTTGGCTTTCCATACTCGAAATGGTTGTGTAAAAAGAAACTTTGCTTAAACACTAGGTATCTACAGATACCAGTGCTCAGTTCTATGTATCTCACAGTTTTCAGACCATTTATTAATGAATGTATATCATTTTTTTGGCAGTATAAAGCAACTAGTTAATTATGGGTGTACCCATAACCTTATAATAGTAGGAAATACACTAGTGGACTGGAGTACTGAAACTGTAGGGTACCATTAGAGAACCTGACTGTTCTGATGTAAAAAAAATTCCTAAACAACATAGACTATTATTGTAAATATAAGCATTTATGATAGTAACTACGAATTCTGGGCTCCTTTGGTATTACATAGTGTCTCTGAATAAACTGACTGGGACTTGTAAGGGGCATGCGGGATAGTATTTCACAGCACTCTTAACTCTGTTCCTCAATAAAGGAAACTTAAACCTCTCCTGTGAACCTGCAGTCCCTGCAAAGAGGCTGTTGTCACCAAATGATCTTGCAGCATCCTGCAAGGGGTTGCTTGCTTTAAAATTTGTGGATAAGGGAAAGGAGTGCTCAAAGTTTTAAGGTGTACAAAAATGTTTTCGATAGATGGGATGTGGTGACTTTACCTATAAAATCTTGTTAAAGGCAGGCAAAAAAAAACCTCAGTGTCTTGTCAGTAGGGAAAAAGCGTATTCGATTAAAATGGATATGTTTGTGCTTAATGCAGGATTTTTAACACCGAGAACTTAGGAATCTTTAATGGTCATGTAGTAGTGGTGAAGCATTAGCTCTATGAGGAAAGCAGGCAACAATCATACCTGTTTTTTGCCTAACATCTTTTTTAGGGTAAATTATGTGCTTTTCATTTTGAAAAGTAAAGCCCTGTGAACCAAGCCATCTGACATCCATGGGAGCAAAATCTTTGCAGACAGCTTTGTCAGGGAGAGGTAATCACCTCGTCATGTTTTTTGGATGCTTCCCCACTCCCATGAAGTAGGTGTGCAAAAGTCAAGATTCCTTTCCAAATAAGCTACACCTCTGGCAAATTTGCGTAATTTAATCTGCAGCAGCAGTTTTGCTGGTTGCCAAGGATGCTTTATATATCCTGTAACTTGGCAGAGTCTCTGGGGTTGTGTCTACCTATTCCCTGGCTGGCAAAGAGAAAGCAGATGTCCTGCCAGCAAAGCACGATATACTTTTGCTAGTCCATTATGGACAGTTATAACAAAACAATGGGATAGAGAAAGGAGATAACAGTTGTGTTACTAAGTATGTTAGCTGGTACACTGTATATATATATCTCCAAGAAAATGTGCCAGTTTAGGGAGGTGAAATGCTGCCCCTTTAAGGCAATGAGGGAAAATGTGTGCGTGTGTATTTACAAAGAGTGCAAGACCATAGCAGTATCACCACTGCATCTGCACATGTCACTCACAAAGCTGCCTATGGACCGCATCTCTTTTCAGTGCTGTCACCAAAAATGCACTGTATTCAGCATTTGAAAACTTGTCAGAGATGTGCCTTTGTAAGCAGCCTGAACCACAGGTAAATTTTAGACATTACTGCTAATAATACCCCTCTTGCATTGCTGCTCTTTATTATTAGAGTTTGTGTCTGCATGTGTGGGGTTTTACAGAGCTGCTGAGGTTTTAGCAAGAAGCTTCAGTAGAAGTGTTGGTATACAGAGGTGGGATGATCTAAGGGTGTTGATAGGAAACAGCTGCTGGCCAAATTTGCCCTCCCTTGTCAGTGTGTTTCTGATTACTTAATTACCAGCTCTCTTAGCAGAAGTTTCTTAGGAAATTTTTTGTTGCCGTATGACAACAGAATTGATGCAAATTCCCTGTGATTTACGCTCTAATAGGATTAAAATTGTATGTGTTACTGTTCACAGAAAAATAGGTTTAAAGGCTATTTACTCCATATGACCACAACGGTGGCAGATAGGAGCTGCTGAGCAGAATCACCCAGGTACAGAGTACCCTCTGTGCAAGCTGGATTGGTCTTTTTGCATCTGTCTAAAAGTACTTTGGTAGAGCCAGCTGAAACACAGGCAAGCGGAGTTATGATCCAGCCAGGCAGATATAAACCCTTCTGAGAGACTGTTTTGACGTGGGAGCCAAGTGGCAGGAGGTGCAAAATGGGAATTGTGAGGCTGGGATCCTGCAAGTCAGCTTGCTACAGCGTCTCTGTGCGTCACTTTGGAAACACTTGGTTGTCTAAAGGCTGCAACAGAGAAGAGTAAAAAGTCTATATCTTTCCAAAAGTATTTTGACAGAACAGCTTCCGAAATGTGTGAGATGCTGTTGGGTTTCCTGTTTTACATTTCAAGCGTTTAATAACCTTAAGCAAAAATACACAATTTTAGCATTTAAAAATTGTTCATCTCTTTTATCTAGGTTTCAAATTCTTTTTATCACCAAAGTACTTTACAGTTTTGAAAAGGTCTTTAAAATACTACAGTAAAAATCAGCCAGAGAGCCGCAGATTACTCTGAGCCATATCTATATCCATGATATGATCTTTGTGCTGTGAAATTGTTTCAGGCTCAAACATTCACCTTTTATGTAGAGTAAGTTAATCTTTAAGATGCTATGTTATGAATTCTTGTCCGATTTTAATGTAAATATTATAATGATAAAACTGATTAAACTATGACCATAGTAAAAGCATCTCTGCAGTGTCCAAAGTCAGGTAAAAGTGGCAGTGGGGATGTGAATCACTTGCTTTGAATGTATGTGGGGGGTCAATTTAAACATCATGAATGTAAATATTATGTGTTAGTGAAATTCCATAGTCACTGCTTGCTGTGCAGCGGTCATCTGTTGCATCTGTTGTTTTGGTTTCATGAGTTAACAGTATATTCATTTGGCTCATAAGGAAAAATACTAGTATTTTTGTATTTTTGAGTGATTCCACATGAGTTCGTAGCACAGCAGCTGTTGATATCTGAAAGTCTGGAGTCAGCAATAACTTTGTCTTTGCCTTCAGTGGGAGACTATAAGTGGCAATTAAAATTGCTATGATATTTTAAACCCATAAATGATTTGTTAATATGTGTGGTTCTAATGATATATAAAGTAAGAACCCACTGTTTTTCACTGAAATACATAATTATTCTAACTTAATTTGAACAAATATCAAGTTATGGGATGCTGTATAGATTCACTTGAGCTATGGATTAATTTTTCTCAGTATCTGTTTGCTATAAAATCTAAGTGATAAAAATCATATGCTTGGTTTTAAGTTGTGGTGTGGTGTTAGTGTACATACTTGTTTCAAACATTGGGTCTGTGATCAATTTTTTCCGCTCTTCTTTAAAGATGAACTTAAATTAATGTGGGATGAATTTAAGCTAGTGTTGCTGTTCCTCATAATATTTTTGACATATATGTCATTCAACAGATACTACTGAAAGATGTGGTCTCTTCACTAAAAGACAATACAACATGCACGAGTTCTCTTATGTTTTGTAATTTGTTGCTTTTCAGATTTTTATCTTGCTCTAATAACACTTTTCCTAACAAACAGGCTTGAAAAAAATCATTTTAGAAACTAAAGTCGTGTTTCACTAGACAGCGATTAATATCTGTGACCTTTATTTTTGTATCAGGAACATAAATATACACTTTTTTTTCTGTGTCAGTCATTGTCTAAGATTTCATCTTTGTTCTGCTTTCCATTACATACCATGAATTATATGAAATTAATTTAATCGCTACTCCAAACAGAAATTAAATGTGCCCTAATCCAGAGTTACGTTGTTTGCTTTTACAACTGTAAGTCATAAGTAATTAATTTTCCTTGGAAAATTAATTCACTTACCATTCCCAGTAGCATCATATGTTGACACGGGGTTATAGATAGTTTAATATTTTTGTTCAGCTTGTTGGCCTCAACTTTGGAAGACCTTAAAGCAAAACAAATTCACATTTACTCAACTGTATATAATTCAGGGTTATTTAAAGTGAATGTTGTCTTTATTGCTGTCAACCAGCTGACGATGATGATTCTACAATTGTATTCCAGAACACTAAAGCCTATGGACAGATGTGAATTATTTCTTCAAAAAAATAAGAACGAATTTGTTTTACATTAGACATTTGGATAACATGGCCACTGTGGAATGCCATCAGTTGTAGAAACATTTCACTCCTCGGTGAACATGTAACTCCATATTACAAAGCCTTGCTCTAGAGGCAGATTTCCCTCAACGTGCCTTACGCTGCTTGGGCCGTTATGAAGTGACACGTTATTCCCGTGGCACTCAGAAATTTCTAAGTTGACTTAATTTGGAACATTGATTTGTTTCCTATCTTGTGTGTGCAAGGGCAGCTGCTTGCAGCACTGAAGGGCAGTGTGGACACTTGTGTGGGTGTCCTTCCTGCCCACAGCTGATGGTCCTTCAGAAATGGCATTGAGTAGTGTGGGCCACGAGTCTTCCGGAATGAGAGAGGCAGCTTTTAAGTTTGATCTTTCAAGTTTGTCAGAAGTTCTCTTTTTTTCCCCCCCTTTCCTTTTCTTTTCTGTGCAGCTCCATAAAACATGGTGTTTATTACTTTGGTTTATTTTTATTTATTTAAGTCCTGCAGCTGAAACTCCAGTGATGGCAGTGTTGCAGTTCAAACAAGCAAGGCTTATTTTATAAATGTCCCTTTGTGGGTTGGTGGCTGCATTTTTGCCCAAATGCAGGGGGTCGGTATCAGTAGCATTTAATTTAGAATTTTGGGGGTGGAAAGTAGAAATTGACATTTAATTCCAGTGTCAAGTTACTGCTAGATCAGGCAGAAAAATATTATTGCATTAGCAATCAGAGGAAGAAAATAAACTGTGAGTGCATTGACAATATACAGTCGTATGGCAGGCTTGTGTAGAATAGCACAGTAGATGGAAGAAAATACATTTCCACATGCTTTTTTCACCACAGTACGTTTTTATCAAGTAGAGAGTGCACAGAAAAGATTTCTACTAGTAAAATTAGGTCCTGGTAATAATGCCTGCAAAGATAAATTCATCTATATGTAGCAAAATTGTGTATAGATAAATATGATCACACATCTCTCATACAATCTCTGACATACACATGCATGTATGTGCAACATCAGTGAATGTGTTGACAGAGATCTCCATTAAAATCTGGATCTGTTAGTTTCAAATTCAGTTATTTTGAGTTTCCTGGCTCTGCGTAAGAAATGTAATGCCGCCGTGTGTGTCTCTTAATGTAATAGGTTTCAGTAGGTATTGCTAGCAGTTTGGTTATTATGGCTTAATTACTTTCAAAAGGCTTCACTGTAATATTTAAAAGTACAGAATCTCCTGCAAAGAACACATCAGTCTGGTGAACTGAGTGTGGCCGCCTGCTTCTACTTGACAATCAGGTGTGTTGCTGAAGCTGCATTCTATCGACTGCATGAGCCGTTCATGACTTCTTTACCTGGCTATCAGCTTTAGCAAAGTGCAGCTCTTACCAACCCTGCAAAAGTTGTTAATTTTCTCATTTTCACCTACTCTGTACTCATTGTGAAAATGAGAAGCAGCAGCAGTTCTCTCCTGTCTTAGCTTTCTGTTGTAGGAGCTTGTGGTGATTACACATAGGAGCAGCAGGCTGAGGACACCATGTCCTGTGTATCAGCGTTCTCGCTCAGTCACCTCTCTGTGGTACTGTTACCCATGTAATGTACTTAAAAAAGGTCTTGTGTATAAGAAAAATTCGAGAGGCAACCAAAATCTGTGCTGTTCTTACAAATTTCTTGGCACTGGGAGTTTGTTTCTTTTGGGAAGATTCCCATTCATTTTATGATGACAGTGATTGTCTAAATTTGCAAGAAAAATGAAGTTAAAATAATTATTGTTTAAACAAAAAAAAAAAATAAAAGATCTGCAGAAACTATTTCTCCAGGCAAAATATGTATTTTTGAGCTCAACTGTAGTTTTGGATTAGACAATTCTGAGTTGGCACTAATTCTGAAAAAAAAAAAAGAAGTTGAGCTATGAAGTACAATAGCAAAAAGCCCAAGAAGCATGAACATATGCGTACAGTGTCTCCTAATATAAGTGCCTGGCTCTTTGGAGGCCACCAAGAAGCCTGCAGTGATTGACGTGCATTCTGGCAAAGCTTTTCTCTTTTTTTTCCCCTGCAACAGTGTTGCAGTCAGTCAAAGTGTAGAGACAAAGCTGAGTGA
Organism: Agapornis roseicollis; assembly: GCA_002631895.1. NCBI lineage: Eukaryota > Metazoa > Chordata > Aves > Psittaciformes > Psittacidae > Agapornis > Agapornis roseicollis. The sequence continues at coordinate 477,863 of NDXB01021351.1, forward strand.
ATACCAGTTTCCCCAGTACAGGGGCTGTTTTTTCAGGAAGTCTAACTCAAACCAGATGTTTTGCTTAGACCTAGAGTTTGTTGCTGCCAAGCATCTCATCAGAGGTCAGAGTTCTGGGCTCAGGGCCCTGCTAGAATTCTTTCACAAATTGCTATTCGGTGAGGTTTTAATCCTAATGGAAAGAATAATGTGCTTGTAAAATCTGCAGTTATTACAAACACAGTATACATATTGTGGACTTCAAATGACTACATATTTCATTCCCATAAACAGGGAATGCAGATGAATGCAGTGTGTAATAGTTTTAGACGTTCAAACTTAAACTAAGTATATAGTTTATACTACTGTTAACTATTTGCATTCTTAACACTCCTGTAAAATGAGTAGTAATCTTGACTAACAATTGGCAGCTCAAAACAAAACAAAATGAAAAAATCTCCAGCATGTTTTGACTTGTAAGCTGTTTCCTGAAGTAAATAGGAAACCTTATGCTTTTGGGAATGTTCAGAAAGGACTCAGCTTGCTAAGGCACTAGGTTTGGCACAGTTTGTTTCTTCTTTCCTTTTTTTCAGTCTCAGGTTTTAAATACTTTGGTAGCAACGTTTTATGATCGAGTTAATCTTACTTCAACTATTTCTTCATACAGCTAATTATTCATCCCCAAAACCTGAGAGTAGACTCAGTGTGTATATATATATATACACATTTATATATACACACTCCAGCTTACTTAAAAACAAATGCTGATGATACCAAGTGCTAAGAACAAGAAGTAGTGATGAAAAATCTCACTATATTTTCGTCTTCTTGTTGGGAGCATTATTGATAAACTCCTGCTTTGATTCTACTAAAGTGAAGTTTGAGTGCAAGAAAAAAATCTCAGGTAACCTTGCTCTAGCCTGCAGCTAGAGAAATGCAGCTTGATGGAATACGAAGATTAAGAGGTTAGATACTAAAATTAACGTATGTTATAGAAAATAGTGCTTGAGTGCAAGACTGCATGATGTAACTGGTAGCACAGTGAGGCTATAGGGATGAGTTGTGTGAGTTTTATGTGGCATCTTAATTTGCAGCAAAAACTGCTAGAGAATCATATTTGTGGTTTTCCAACTTTGATAACTGCTCAAAATTTTAAGTTTTAAATATGTTCAACTGTTTTTAATATAACTGTGCTGCTTCATCTCCTCCTAATTTGTTAATTTGATGTAACTCATAAATATGTTTTTGCTTAGAAGAAAAATATAACTTAAAAAGGTGGTGTTACTCAAAAGAGTTAATGTTATCCCATTCGCATGATGATCGTAGTCAGTGATAGTTACACTGGGAAGGAGGTAAATATGTATAAGGCAGTATGTCTCTGTTAATACTCTAAACTTTGGATATGCTGAGGTGTTCATCCGTTATGCAATTATCTTTCTTATTCTTAATACTTATAGTAAGAACTGCATTTTGAATGTTGATGCTCAAGTACAGGTGTTACTTCTGGGGGGGGTGAGAAATCTTTTAACTACTGGTAACTCTGGCTAAATTTCATTCACGGCAATGAATGTAGTGATTTGTGAAATAAATCACTGCTACATCAGTTCAGTGGTTGAACAAGAAATTGATGAAGCTGGCATTTGGACAGCACTCATTTTACAGACAGTGTGCATTTCTTTTAGAGGCTTTTACTGCTATATTCTTTAGAAAGAAGAATGTGGCCAAAGAGATATTGGTAAGCTTTTCCACTATAGTCTGTGCTTGTATAAACAATATTTTCCCTTCGGTTTATTGAGTAAATATGATGTACATTTAGACATACAGAACTGAATTGGAAAACTGGAGTTATTTTAGTGGGTAGATTATAAATTTTAACTTTGTCCTGTTAGCATCTGCATCTTTATTAACTGAGACCATTTCTTTTGTTTAAAAAATACCTAAACCTCCATAAAGACATACTACTTTTGTTGCAAGTCAGATGCTTTTGGTACAAGCCGATGCTTCAAGGTGAGCAAGTGAATATTAAACACGGGTTGAAATTAATACGCACAACCTAATCATTCAGATGCAATAAGAAAAAGTGGAGACAAACTGCAGTCTTATAAGAGAAAGCTTTTTCATATTAATGAGTTTCCATTTGCCAATAATTCTGTCATTTGTAACTTGAATCATTCATCACCCCTGCAAATGGTTCTTTCAAGACGCTATTTGCAATTTTGTCTTGTGTTTTTGTCCTTGATGTTGTGAAAATGACCGTCTACAGTTACAGGAATGAAAAGAGATCTCATTCAAACATCTTTTGTGTTTCCACTTTCAGTGAAAAATGTTTTTCAAACCTGCAGCTGGTTATTTCTGCAGGAGTTCCCACTTATATTCAGGTTTGATTGACAATCTGAAATGGCAGCTTTTCATGAAAAGCTGTTAACTTGTAGAATTTGGTTATGGTACTAAGACAGACTGACTTTGTTCTACTGTTGGGGCCTGTCCAACCTAAACACAACCCTGCATCTGAATTTAATAGTGCTGCTCAGCACAGGGAGCACGAGCTTTTTCTTTTTTCGTTTTTCTTCTGTTTTTTTAACACTGGATCTTCTGATGTGTTTTTGAACCTGCCCTGATAGGTACTCATCCTGAGATCTTCCCTGTCAGTAATGGGGTTAATGGGTGTTCTGCTTATTTCTCCCTCTTCTGGGCTAGCAGGTTGTGTGGGGTTGCACCTCAGTAATTTGAGTGATGGACTGCATTTATTTTTCATCATTTTACATGCTGGAAATAAGTAAAAAGTGTGCTTTAATGGCTGCAAGTACTACAGTGTCTGTCATAAAAGTGACTGCAGCCTTTATTACTATTTATTTCTGAAGTTTTGGGAGTGAGCTTAAAATATTAACATTTTCTGAGCAGTGACTACTGTTTAATTTCTAGTCAAGAATGGAGAAAGCAGAAACACAATTATCCTGCCCTCATCTTTACTAAGTTGATCTTATTTTTATGCTAGAATGTTGAACGTGGGAGAGAGACATTATACAAAATCAGTTATGCTCTGTATTTTTTGCTGAGCTTTTAGATAAGGATATAAAAGTACCCATATGCATTAGCTGAGAAGGAAGAGGAGCATTTGTAACTTTTAAATGGATTTCTGTTTACTTGAGGGAACTGAAAAAATTAGAGATCCAAGCATCCCTGCATCCATCACTGGTGCCTACTGTTATTTCACTCAAGTGTGAGAAATAAAGCATGGGAAATACTTGGGGTATTCCACAGGTTAACTTATACAGTCCTGTAAGAGTAAATTTGAGGGAGCATTTGAGTTTTGTTCTATGAAGGAGGTAATAGTGTCATTTATTACAAGTGATTGTACATTATTGAGCTGCTCGTAGATAAAAAAATGTGCTTTCTGCATACAATAGTTAAAACCTCTCATCAACTGTTTTCTTAGCTGGCTAATTGCTTTTATAAAACTTTCTCTGTATATTTGCACCTACCCCTGGTGTTACACAAATCAATATGCTCATTCAACCCCACGCCACTGTAGTCGGTGTAAGGTGCTGAGATGGTAATGTGGAGTATGTCCTCCTTATGCTGATTTTGTAAATGTCTCCTTAGTCATCTGTGATACAGCACTGGTACAGCCGCATTTTGGTTAATATTAAAAACCATGTGTGTTTTTACTGTGGGATAAAACAGGATTTGCTTGATCCTTTTCTTCAGCGTTATCTAGACTTAGTGACTGTTTTCTCAGATGCCCATTCTGTAGTTTTATAAATGTTAAAATAAATTTTCAGGTACCAACCAGAAGACAAATTTTGCGTTGATGAACCAATGTTGACAGTTCTGTCCCATCATTTTGTATGGATGCTTGCAAGCTTCATGTGAGCTTTCAAAGTAAAAGCAAAAGCATCTTAGTTGCCACTCAGATGTTACTGTTAAAAACTATTACACACCACTGCTATTCCTCCAAGCAAAGGCAGGATACAGGGTACAAGCTTTTTGGTATACCCTTAAGGTCACTGTGAAATACTAGACCAATTGAATTAAATGGCAAACTGCCCACTGACTTTAAATGGAGTCAGGATTTTGCCCTTTAACTCTATCAGGCCCTAAGGGCAAGCAGATTTCATTCTTAAACAGACCAAACATGGGAGATTTTCAAAAGAAAGTTGAGCTGTTGTGAAGTCTGACCCAAACTGCAAAATGCAGAGGGACCTTGAACTTCACTTGGAAGACCAAGGGGTACAGGTAAATAACTACTGTCCTGTCGGATGCAGTAGAATGTGGTTATCATTTTAAAATGCTGTTTTCTTTGTTCTTTTCTATAAGAAAACATTATTTTCATGAGTCACTGATTGCAAATGAGTGTTCTTCATTTAAAAATGAGTAGGAGGATATAGAGAGTAGGAGACGCTAACCACTATGCCACTGCTTCACACTGTTCCCATGTAGAGCAGAAGAAGTCAGATTTTTCTTACAGCTTTCCCAGCAATAGGGCTAAACATTTAAAACTTGGGGGGTTTATGACTGATTTTGGTTTGGGTTTTTGTTTTTAGTTACATATTTAATGATAACTTTTTCTGGTATTCCTTCATTAGCCCTCTGGTAAATTTTCAATAATATCCATGGGAATTTAAATGGTGTCCTTTTTATTTAAAGAAGAATCTGTTTAGGCAGAATGTTTATCAATAAGCTCAGGATTGGAACACTGCAAAGATTTACCATCACAGGAACCTTGAATTGCAAAATAAAACTTTCAGAAAAACATGAATTTCAACCAGGTAAGGTATATTAAGAGTCTTCAAACTCACTCGTTTTACAAGAGCAATTGATATGCTTATTTGCAATGGTGTAAGTACTGTATGTGTTAGTATTACAGAGAGAATTGAAAATTCTTTGGTGAGTCTGGACTTTGTTGCCACATTTCTCTGGGCAGAGCAAATGAGCAGCCTTGTAACGCTTTTTGCCCCTCTAATTCACTGGTTTAAGTTACTATACTTTCTTTCAATTTGGCCTCCTCAAGTAGGATAGAAATGCTTCTGTGAATGAAGATCCTTTTAGCTCTTTTCTCCCTTTAAGATTAGCATAAATTGAAACATCACGGAACTTCAACATATTTATTCGTGCTGTCTAGTTGTCCTTCATTTTATTTTAATTGGACTGATGGATGCAACTATATATTGATGAATTGGAGGGAGGAAGTTATAGGAATGCTATTTCCATTAGGTTCTCCTAAATTTCTATCTTTTCAGCAAAAAAGACAGGTCCCATTTCTTTGTTCATTATAAGATAAAAAGAGTACTTTTAATTAAGGCTGTTCTAAAGCAGCATTCCTGAACATGCTCTCAGTCTTGTCTTCTCAAAATGTAAGTTGGCAGGGTTGCTTGCGATCTTCCATCTCTCCAACTGCTTCTGTTTATGGTGTAGTAGACCCATGGTGATGAATGTTACGTGTATATGTTATCGATGAATGAATGTGTTAGGGGCATCTCATGTAAATCTGGTTCTGCCATACCTTTTCCTTACTTAAGTGAGAGCCATTGTTTACTCTGAATATCACTATTAGAGAACCTGGGTATTTTGCTGAAAACACAAGTGTGTGTAAGAAGGGTAATGGTACAGATTTTGACCTGAAGTGTGTATAAAATAGTATGTCCTTGTCTTTATTTTCATAGCATTCCTTCCCTGTGTACACATCATTAGACTGTCCCTGTTTTATCACATCCTGAGATCTGATCCACTGTTGCTGTTACTAGGTACCATATAATTTTCCAACTCTATTTAGTAAGCCACTGTGCCTCTCCCATAATCTTTTCTGAAAAGCCAGTGTCCCAGATAAATGGTATATCTTAATGCGTTGTAGGATTTAGATTTTCAGGACTTTGGGAAGAAGTGTGTTAAGGTTTCTATCTCTTTAAGTGGCTGCATCCTGAATTTGAGAGACTTTTCAGAATGGCTTTTTTTTTTCCCCTGAGTGGCTTTTTCCCTTTTTTTTTTCTTCCTTCTGGTCATAAAAGGCAAGGTACATAACTAAGACAAATGGAAATACACTAATTCATGATTTAAAGATATGAACGGTTTATGAAACCTTTGAATCAGTTAGAAATGGCAGTGAGTTCTGGGCAAGTGTGATACTGTGAAAACGCTGTTGTGGATTTACATTCCTGATATCCAAAGACACTCGAACTGGACTTGTTAGGACACTCCTCTTTGTGACAAAGGAATGTTGTGCTGAAATTTCAGGCCGTTGTGTAATAATGTAATTTTTGCATAGCAATCTGGTTGCAGAATTTGTGGAGCTTTATGAAGCTATTGGAAATGGCCTGATGCTGCAGATCACTAAAAGAACTCTTTCTTTGGCTAACAGTTGCAGACAGAATTCCAGTTTGAGGAAAATGCATGTTTTGGTGGAATGAGGTGCAGTGTGTACAGATGGGAAGAGAAAACACTCCTGAAAAATCTGGATCAGGAGGTATCCATTTCTTTTCTGGGGCATTAAAATCAAATGATGGAAAAGACTGAAAGTAGTTAAAGAAGATATCTGTGCATGAACCATCACGAAGAACAGGATCATTTGCAGCTTCTTGTTTGTTCCACGTATAAATTTCAAAGTGACTGATGTAACGAGGAGCGTTTTGTTTTCTTTTGAGATATTTCTATGATATGATGTGACATAACATAAAGTCTATGTGCAGTATATTTTCCTAGTTATCTATATTTCAGTATATTTTGAACCAGGTTTCTATACCTCATACCTAGAGCTCATCAGCATCCATGTAACTTGAACCATTTGGATGTTGATTTCCAGTTCTCTTGTAGAAGCATACATGCAATAATAAAAATCTGTTCCTCTTAAATCCCATCTAACTTTAAAATTAAAAAACAAAAAAGGGGAGGGGGGGGGAGGAGGAACCCACAACAAAACCCACAACAAAACCACCACCAAAAACCCAAACACAAAATCCAACAAAAACGCCACACTAAAGTCCAGGCCATTTTTACTTTTTCTACATACCTGTTTTACAGAGCCTATATCTTAGGAATGTACTTAACTGAAACAGTTTTGGAGCGATTTATCCTATTTGGTTATGCGTATAAGGTGGAACAGTCGATGTTTCTATCAGCAGCAGAAGAACATGGGATCAGCTTTTGGAGATGTTTTTTCCCACTGCTAGTATTTGACTACATCTGTGCTATTAGTTTTGCTTTCCAGCTTCATGTCCAGACCTTTAAACAGGTTAGCCTGGTTGCATCTAAATCTTGATTGCTACTTGAATATAACTTATAAAGGAGGGCACCTTGATTCTTATCACTGAACTGAGCGTATGAACACTTCCTCTGGTACAGGGCATGTAATGGATTTGTTTACAGCCCTTTTTTTACTCCAGTTGTGATAACTAAGATGCTTAATGATAAGTGGTTATTAGCTTCTGAAGTGAAGGGTATTTAGAACTATGTTTTGTTTCACATTGATGCATGGGACAACTCAAAACCTATACAAAAGCATCTGTAAGCTGACCCTGGACTATGCAGTCAGAGAACATCAGTCCGTGAATATCATAATATATTGCAGAAGCAAAGGTACACTGTTTGCTTCTGGGTAATGATGCTCAGGTTGCAGACAGGAAATGAAGAATTGTGGTTATTTCTTTTTCTTTTCCTACTACTTTGGTTTAAAAGAAATTACCAAGTTCTTGTGGATTTGATTTGTCATCTGTAAAACTGGGACTGTTTTCAGGTACCTGTATCTCAGTAGTGTGAAGTTTAAAGGTTCTGTGGTGTTTGTGCATGAGTGGCTATGGCAGGGGAGGTTATTGCTATTCTAATTTCACAATATCCTAGCACAGCTAGAACTGTTACTGTAAGAAAATGTCTTCCAGAAGTTGTCACCTACAGGTCAAAATAGTCTGAGTAAGTGCACCAAAACCAAGTCATCACTTTGTATGTCTGCACTACCAGCTATGCACTTTCTGCCACTGAAAGTTTTGGAAGAAGAGTACTTCTAATGTTTTATGAAAGGACTTGAGAATGCAGTATTCTAATGTGAGGATTTCCTAGGCTCTTAGGAGTAGGACCTAGGGTATCAAAAACTGATAACTACAGACTGAGGTTTAGTGACTAGTTTGCTCTAGTTTGCAGGGTGACTAACTAGAAAAACAGCGTGTATTCTTGTATGCAGGAGCTATTTGGTGTGCCTTTTCAGGTTGCCTAATACTCCCCCAAAACAAATCTAACCCTGTTAAGAAAGATTGTGTTTGATTAGTTTTAACTTAAAGAAAAAAAAAAGTGCCTGGATTCCTCTGGATTTTACTTTTCATCCTCAAAACCTTCAACTCTCTTTATAAGCCCTCAACTAAAATGATCTCATGTCCTAAACAAGACTGAATTTGAGTCAATTCAACATTTTTCATTCATAATGACCATGAGACACAAATCATGGAATTGCCTATAGCTTTCGTGTCGGGCAAAGTCATAAACATGTTACTTTAGTAGCATATCCTAATGGTGTCTAGCCCTAATTATATTTCTACTGAAAAGCACTGAGAAACTTTTGTTTTCCTGTTTCCCTGTAGCTAAGAGAAATGAAAATAAACTGAAATTAAGACAGAAGCCTGTTACGCAGATAACTTCAAATTAATTGCTCCTGTTCATGTAGAATTATTGATATTTGAAAAAGTTTAGTAAGGAATATTGAATCACTAAATTGATTCAGCTAAAAACCTCTCTTTTTCTGTTTTGAAACAGAAAACCATATTGTTGAATGTCAATCTTAAACCTGTTTTAGAACCATGTTTCAAGTGTGGCATATAAACTTGGGAGGTTTGCTATGGTAGGAAACTTGCAAACTGAGATTTGATAAGCCTCCTCATCATCTCTGAACTCTGATCTCTTTCTGTGTCAACATGTTGCTAACCCCCTTTCAGAATTACAGCTGGCCCTGATCTGCTAGCATTGTATCCTTGCCTGTGTAAGTCAAAAAGCATATCTTCTGCCTGGCACTGAAATGTACCTGAAGATGGAGGTCTGAATATTGCAATTAAAACACGCTTGTGTAAATCTTTTAACCTGTACATCAAATGCTTAAAAACAAACAATAACAAAAAAACAAACAAAAACTATCTTAGAATTTGGGCTTGCTAAGGCTCTGTTGTTTTTGTTTAAGTAAGCTAAGCTACCATTTTTAAGTGGAATTTGTTCTGGCTTTGTGATGGAAAAGCATTCCAAGCAGCACATGCTTACCAATGCTATTAGTTTTTAGGCTGCATTTTTGTCTTCATGTTCTTGACTGCCTGTGTTTTTAAAGAGTAAAAAAAGGAGAGTGGTTTTCTGAAACTTTTCCCTAATGGAGCTTCATATTTTGTCTTCCTTGAGCTTTTCTTATTTTTTACTGTCATATGAAAAGCTAATTGGCATTCTGAGGCTGCTGAACTATCTACCATAGTTACCAAAGAGTTCCTATCTCCTGCTTGATTCTCTTTATAATTAATATGAGCATATACTCAATACTGAAGTGGCTGTCAGACTTACAGGTCTTTGTTCAACTTGAGAGAACTTAGAAGTGTTTGTAGGATTGCCTTTGGATGCAAGAATTGCCTTTAAACCTCAGGTGGTACATTCCAAATCTTTGTGTGGCTGACACCTGCATCCTCAGTTATATCTTGCCCTAAGATGTGTTTGCAGGTTGGGAATGGCATTATCTGTCCATGTTATCCTTCTTTTGCATGGAAGGGGAGAAGTTGCTTGGGCCAGAGTTAGTACTAATGATATGCCAGGCATAGCTGCCTTCCTCATCTTGCCATTATTTGGATTACCTCTGCTCCTTGCATTGGCCTAGCCAACTATGTGCTGTGGACCTCACTATAGGACTTGCCCTTGAGCTTTCTTGCAAAGCTTTGTATGTTCCAGAAGCTGAAGCTTGGCCATAGCTGATGTAAGGTGTCTAATTTATAATCAGAGCAATTTCTGCCTTGTGTGAGGAAAAGTCAGAAACTTAATGCCTTGATCTAGATTATTTAGAACAACCGCCTTTTGGTGTTCTTAAAATACAAATTCTGTACAGAAAGGAACATCTGAGAATAAAGACTTCTTTTTTTAATACTTAAAAATTCTGGGTTGTTGTAGCATAAGTAATAATTTACCAAAGCAGAAACACATTGAATAAGCCTATCTAATAATTTAATTTATCTATTTGGTACCTTATCTCTTAACTCTCAGCCCTGAGAGTTTGGGGTTGTTTTTTTCTATCAGGTGAAACTTCTATTGAACTTCTGTCCTTAATTAACAGTGGGACATCAGGCAGTGCTTTCAATGGAGCAGACCTTGATTCTGTATCGCTCTCCATGTAAAGTAAGGATATACTTCTGCAAATGCTGGGAGAAGAAAAGAAGTGCTGCAAGTTTAGAGTTTAATTCCTTTCTTTCTTGATGATATACCAGCTTACAGTTGTAAATATTTATACTAATAGAGAATTCTATTACCTCTGCCTTATAAACTTCAGCAAAACCAAACCTGAGGCAGTACAGTTGCTTTTTGGAATAGATGCTTTTATACTTAGAATTCATAACAATATCTGATTTTAAATCATGCTTTTTTAGGGATTTCTGAAGTATTAAATCTTAAATTTTCAAATACTTTATTGCCTTCTTAATTTTTTTTATGACTTCCCAAGCTTGTTTGTAACTTGTTTTGGTTCAGCTTTAGATCCCTTGTAGAAAAGAAAACACAAACCCAAAACTCTGCAGTGGAAATAGAGGTCAGCCTTTAAAATGAATGACGCCATAATCTGTGATCAGATTACCCATTTGCAATGAATATATTCATGTACACGATAGTTAAAAGCCTTAAGTTTGTAAGTAACTTGTAAACTTTGCGAGTCAGTAATAGTAAGGAATGATTATTTACAAATCTTTCTCTAGAGAATGCCTAAGAAAACTCTTTATGTTCCAAGCAATTTTTATTAATTTGCTGCGCTATGAAAATTTGTATTATTTTATGTGTTTCAAAATAATTTCAGCACCGTATATTTGTAATGCTTTAAAGAAGCCTTTTGAAGGAATTTACAAACCTAGAGTAAAAATGAAGGCTACGTCATGAGGCCACAAATCACAGCATCTGTCGGGGTTGCTGGGAAAAGAAGTGCTCTTCGATTTGTGCCTTTTCCCCTCCTACCTGCTGAGATCTTATTTGTTTAAAAAGGTGTGTACCGCAAGAGAACTCAATTACTATTTCCATCTATGGGGTAGTACATGCACTATTCTTGTTTATGCCATTCTACGAGTTCATTTTGATTTCATAGTTTTTATATTATGATAATCACTTTACAACTAACGATCATATACTGTCAGTAGTGATGATGATTCTGAAATGTTGCTTGGTTTTGGGAACAGCAAACATTGGTGTTCTCATTCACTTGTAAAAATTGTCATTGAGAGCTTAGTTCTTTTAGTGCTGACAAGTTTGTGCAGTTAATTTATTATTCAGCCCTGTCAGCTTTTCAACCTCCAATGTGCAAACATTTTGTTTGTGCTTATATGTAATAAGAAAAGTGCTAACTATACATTTTAATGCTAATTCTAAGCTTAGCACAGAGCAGAATTCTTAAAGGTCACAAACTTGCTAAAACTTGAGATTATTTTACCAATTATTTATTCTTTTGCATTAGTTATAACTTGCTGTTATAGAGAATGAGTGCAGCTGAGATTTATTTTAGTTGTCAAAGATTTGAATGACACAACGGATCCTTATGTACTCTGCCTGTTGAATCCATAAATGCTGGTACTGAACAAACCTCTGTTTTTTCACATTTCCTGGCTTTCTGTCAGCTTTCAGTCTTCCGTGGGTCATTCAATAAACACTACCCTGGGTGACTTTTTTTCTGAGTTGCCATATGTCAATCAAACTGAAGCGCATGCTTTTAAGTAGGCAGAGAAAATAAGCTTGCTTTATTTGAGTATGGCTGTGTCTTCTGCAGGACAGTGTCATTCCTAGCTTATTTTTGTCTTTAGCTCTGCAGTGGAAGGGGTTGGGGATCAGTGAGGAGAGGAGTGCCTGATGAGAGCAAAGGAAGAGTCAAATAAAAAGAAGAGAGGGAACTGAGCAGCAAAATTTGAAGTGTTCTTTAAGCATATTCAGTTTAAACTGTTCCACTTTAAAAGCTTCTTCCAGCAAGTGTTTCAGGAGATAGTGTCACATTAAATCAGGGGGTTTTTCCCCTCTTAATTAAATGATGACTAATTCTTTCTCTGTGTGTGGTTAAAAAACTGCTGAAGGTCACTGTTTGGTATATGCATTTTTTTCTAATGAGGGAATAGATGTCATTGTATTAAATATGTTCTTGGTGCATTGCTGATGAGTCACCCTGTGTAACAATTGCTAAGTGTGTTTCTACACTAAATTTATGAAAGCCGTTGCACATGAGAAGTTGCTTATATGCGACATCTAGGATACAGTAGAATGTGTATCAGCTGTACAAATCTTTCCTTTCTAGAAAATACCCTTCAGTGAATTTTCATTTTTGTTGTAGTGTTTGCTAATATTACAAATAACCACATTTCTCTTTAGAGATGAACGAGAGGAACCCCAATGTGTCTTCAGTGGAGCTGGAAGAAGTATGTGTATTTATATAGATCACATCTCCTGAGGGCTCCCTTTGCTCTGAGGGAGGCCGGTGGGAACTCTATACCCAGGAGCTTCTGTTCCTCACCCATCTGCTGCAGGGCAATGGATGGTCACTGACTTCAGACTAAACAGAATTCCTATGGATGACCAAACTCACCTGGGCTTCATGACTTTTGTCCCTCTAAAAATGTACTGTTCCTTCTCCCTCTACCAGTGTCTTTTTCCAACTGAATTTGTTGCCTTACAGCCATGGGATCTATGAAGCTCCACTCCCGATGATTTGTCCTTGCTTTATCTTTCTGTATTATTGCAGGGTATCTGTATATCCATAGAGCTTTAACAGCTCAAAATTGCAGGTTTGGACTAGAATTGAGATGTAAGGCTTTCCACCTACAGCAGTTTGAACAATCACTATTGTTACCTACCAGCAAAGAAAATATTCCACTGAAATCCCCAAGAATTATGCAGTTGATTATAATCACAATTAAGATTGCTGCCTCTTAGCTGCATAACAAAATGCCTTGGAGAAAACCGGTACCTGCTCTGGAAAGAGAAGGGTGGTTTTGGATATTATTTTGGATATTATGCTGGCTTGCTGATGTCAAAGAAGTTAGCTTTAAAAATCAGATACATTAGCAATGGGCTTGAATTTGTATAAGAAGCTTAACAGTGTTACTGCTTCTGTTAAGACACAAGCACAAGTAAGTATAGGACAAATTCCAGCAACTTGCAAGTAACTTGAAGCATCTACATGATGAATTGTGCATTTTGGTTTTCTTTTTTTAATGTCAGAGTTGACAGACTTTGTTTGTGTTTCATCGTTTTCTTTGAAGCTATAAATCCATTTTTCCCTCTTGGGATATTGCAGTAACAGTAATATGCTGTTAAACTAAACACAATTTAAATTTTTGCAAACAAGGAATGAGCCAGAGTTAAGTACATAGGATAACAGTGTATGCTGTAACAATATAACATTTGGAGAAACCACAAGCAGTCTTCAAAAGAAATTCTTGAAGTTGGGTCCTTTTATCAAACATCAGATGGAGAAGCTTGTTTTCTTAGGAACTAAGTGAAAGGGATTTTCCTGAGGATGCTAGAGATTAAAACCCCTGCCTGAACCTTCCAACTTTTCCACCTGACATGTAAGGTGCATTTTCATATTTTTCCTACTATTGCATGTGAAAAAGCATTTCTCATTAGACTATATGGTGCTATGTTTGACCTACTCTACTTAAGGGCTTGTCCTGAATGCATTTTGCTTTTGTTGTTTCACAAGGATTTGAAATGCAGCTGACTCCATGTAGACCCACAGCACTGGTAGAGAATGTTTTTCTCTCTTTTAAATTTTAAAACACGTTTCCATGGATTGAATCTGTGTAAAATAATAGTTTTGAACTTTGCTTAGGATGTGTTGTCCCACCTAATTTCTCATTCAGTAAATGTCATTCAGCTTGCACAGTTATACCACTCTTTAAAGACTTCTTTTCAAGAGGCATGTTGGCTAGTCTCACATGCCAATATTAAAATTCATGGATTTAGAAGTTAATGGTAGGTACCAACAAAGTAATGTTTTATGAAGTGTTAGAAGTGTTTCAGGACTTACTTAAAGACAGAAAAAATTATATTGCATTTACTTTGTTGAAGGTTAACTTTTGCATTTAAGGAACAAGTGAGGTCTAATGTGATCAAAACCCTGATGTGCAGCTTGGTCTTATTTAGGATGAATGTTGATCTTGTTATAATACTGTAAAGCTGAGCTTGGGTCAAGAACCTGTAGGTTGCTGCCCAGACTTGAGAGCTCTTCCCCTCCGCACTGCTTTGTGACCACCATCATTAGGTCATGTCTATACTACACTGGCTCTTGGGTATTGTAAAGTATTAACGATGCATGGGCTGTTTGTGTTGATGTCTACTGATGTTTGTGAATGTCAAAGTATTTAAGAATTGCTGTGTATTGAAGCAGATTTTCAAGCTGTTTGAATTTCTCTTTAGGAAACATGCAATCATACCGTATTTTCTGAAATTATGATTTTCATAGGAGACCAGGAAAATATTACCAAATGCATTATAGTTATGTGTATTGTTTTAGTATTTGGGAAGGAAGGGGATGTTAGGTTGGTGAAGGTAAAGAGCTTAGAGTTGTAATTTACTTGCACATAAAAGTTGCCTATTAGGGTTGTTCTAGTACTAGTGATCTGGTGTTTGGTCAGGTGAAGTCAATCAGTGAACTTGTCCACCATCTCTGTTTATGCAGGTTGACTAAGTGTGGTCTCCAGGCTTCATGTGAACAGTGGTTCTTTGACTTGATAAGTTTGTCATGCTGATGACAAATAGAATCATAGAATAGTTAGGGTTGGAAAGAACCTTAAGATCATCTAGTTCCAACCCACCTGCCATGGGCAGGGACACCTCATACTAAACCATGCCACCCAAGGCTCTGTCCAACCTGGCTTTGAACACCACTAGGGATGGAGCATTCACAACATCCCTGTATTTTTACAGTGTCTGTACTGGTATAATGCTAGAAATAACTGAGCTGAGAGGCTATTTAAGAATTCTCCCTTCATTTTGTGTGCATCAGCAGGTTTTTGAAACTGAAAAATTGCTTTAAATTACAGTTGTAGTAGCACCCTCTCAAGGAACAGAGAAGTGTTTTAGTGATGTTAATTATTTCCAGTGCAGTATTTGTAGTTCTTGAAACTGAGCAGAACAACAGTCTTGCTCTCCACTTCATACCATATAAAGCGAAAAGATAGCTGAAGTATTTTGGTATAGTGATGGGACAAAACCATCATGTGCATAACACAGGGGTCCTTTAACACTGTTCTTTAGTGTTAAATATTGTGCTGTGTTTAATAAAAGTACGTTAAATAGTTATGTTGGATTTGGGTTTGGTTTTTTTTAGCATGTGTTTACAGAATGGTGGTTTTAAAATACACAATATAATATTCTTTTTCTGGCAATTTCAACAAATTTGCCACAGACTAATTTGAGGGCTGATCATGACCAGAAATCAAAATAGTAGCCATTAATTTTCTTCCAAGTTCATGAATGTAAGTTCCATTTAAGAGATTTGGTATGTAATTTATATAAATATTAGAAAAATGTAATGTTTGAATTTCATTTATTGGTCAACTGCAATTGTTTACTACAACAGTTCAATGAAGTGATTTAATGTATCTTGCTCCCTGTCTCACTAATGTCTTACAAATCAAATACTAAAATACAGTTGAAGTGCTTGATATTTCCAAAGGCAGATTAATTTCTGGAGTCCTCCCCACAAAAAAACTCAAACCAAACAGATGTCTAAGTACTTCCTAATGCTATCTGTGAGGCACAGCAGCTGTCTTCTGCAGAAATATGGTAGAAGAAAGTTCTCAGATTTGCACTGGATATCCTGCAGTTTGTGGCAAGCCCATTGTTTCTGGTGGCCCTAGTTGCCTTAAATTGGGGCATCGATCTTTTTTCTGCTCCAGATCTATTCTTCCAGCAGTAAATATATTAACAGTAGCCATTTATGAGTATCTTTGTAATAAAACCTTAACAGTCTTCGCGGGGACACCTTCACACATAGGGCTGCCTTCATTGTTAGTGTGTTAATATGGTAATGTTTTATTTATAAGGGGGTGTGTGGGATCAGCTGATGCAACAATCTGCCATGTTGGTGTGTGGAGGGGTTGTTAGAGGCTGTGCGGCACAGAATTCTGCATAGGCACATTTTGGAAGTAGCCTTGCATATTTGCCATGGTCTTTATTTGTGCAGGTTTCTTTCATGGGCAGGGACACCTCACACTAAACCATGTCACCTAAGGCTCTGTCCAACCTGGCCTTGAACACTGCCAAGGATGATGGAGCACTCACAACTTCCCTGGGCAAACCATTCCAGTGCCTCACCACCCTTACAGTAAAGAACTTCCTCCTTATATCCAATCTAAACTTCCCCTGTTTCAGTTTTAACCATTACTCCTTGTCCTATCACTGCAGTCCTGAATGAAGAGCATCCTATATAGGCCCCCTTCAGATACTGGAAGGCTGCTCTGAGGTCTCCACGCAACCTTCTGTCCACCAGGCTGGAGAGCCCCAACTTTCTCAGCCTGTCTCCATACCAGTAACTAATACAGTTAATGGAACTTGCTAATATAACTTGTGAAATTATATGGTAATGAGCTTCCAAGTACCTTAGAGTCATAGCCTTTACTAAAAGCAGAAGAAAATTGAGGCCTTTGCATTTTTTTTAATGAAAAAAAGAATAAAAGCTGAATTAGTATTTTAATATACTTTGAATTTGTGGCTCATCATGGGAAATCTAGCCCAGTATTTGCCAGCTGTACTTGGCAAAGAAGAGAAAATGTGGGTTCTTTCTGAATGGTTTTATTCTGGTTCTTGTACTGTGTTATATAAATTCATCCTTGCATGAGCGTGTGTGTAAGCTGGAAGCTTCTAGCTCTAGTACATAACTCAGTTGGTGGCAGGAGAAAGAGGGAATATATAGAACATCCTTGCTATGAGAAGCTGCATCTTCAGGAAGTCACAAAAATAGAAACATAAGACTTGTTTTTAGGGTGTGGGATATTTTGTTTTGGTTATATCTCTATTCAGAAAAGAACCCATTGTGTTGTAGTAGCAACACACTAATATGTAGAAACTGGCATTTGATCTGCAAAGTGTACAAGTTAAACTTGATGGCTATGAGGCCAACTGTGTGCAAATGTATATATGCATGTACTCATTGCTTTTTTGTGTTTGCAAACCTTATATATGAGGAACAATATTGGCAAAATTTTTGCTTCCTGTTTGTAAGTAACTTTGTTAAGTACAGCATCATGAAAATACATCACATTACTATCATCTGAAGAGAGCAGGCTATGAAATACATTGCCATAAGGTTTATGATTGTTTCAGTTGTTAACCACTACTTGATGAATTATCAATATTAGTAGACTGGGATTGATACTGTTGGCATGTTAAATTTAACTGTGAAATCTTTAAAAGATCTGAATGGCTTCAAAGGTAAAACAGAGTAATGGATGAAGTGTTCGGTGTCTTGGCTTGGATCCAGCTTGATGTCCTAAATGGATGCATCACAAAACCACAACAGATCAACCCAGATTTACATGAGGGATGTATAAGAGCCCTGAAGCTAAGCCAACACAGTGATTGAATTAGTTCCTGCATTTAGAGAGGCTTCTCCCTCCAGGTCAGACTTCTAAGCACTGTTGGGCTTGTATGGGGAGCTAGCAGTTGCAGATTCAAGTATGCCTACCTTGTGAAGGGAAAGAAATTTTAGAGCTGCAGAACTTTTATCTTTAACAAGTGTGACTGATTTTCTTTTAGTGGGGGGAAAAAAGGGGAAACTCTATGAACAATAAGGGAGAAAATGGAAGAATTTCCATTAGTGGTGCTTCAGTCAAGGACCTGCCAATCTTCCCAGAAATGTCTGTTCAAAATCTGAAACATTTTGTTGCTGCAGGGCTGATACGTACCTTATGTATTGCCCACCCTCATACAATACCTCGCTTGTTCTTTTAGTAAATAACTACTGTAGTGTGATGCTCATAAAGAGGACAGTTTTGCACACATTTGTGTGCAGGTGCAAAAGGACAACATTTGTGATCTTTTCTTTAAATACCTTATTTCTAAAATGCTGTTTTGTTTTTTAACTGATATTATAGTTAAATAAGTGTCATGTTAAAGACAAGGCATAGTGGATGAAGAGAAGTATTAGTCTTTTGAGTAATCATTGTGTGTTTAATGTAGTTTTGTTTTTACACCATGCAGGGAAATAGTTACTTCACATTTCTGTGGGTTTTTTTGGTAAGTATCTTATCATAGGGATTTGTATCATAACAAAAATGGCTCAAAGAGATACTCAAGATCTTTCAAAATAGGTTCTACAGTTTGTGTTTAACTGGTACCCTCACATAAGAAATTGATGAGTTCCAGCAACTGTTTTATTAATGTTAGAATTTTTTGCAGTTCTTATTTATGTACTCTTAGATATTTGAGTAACCTGATATCTCCATTTTTGTTTCTCAGCATGATGTATCACAGACTTTGCTCAAAGCAACTCTGGACAGTGTGGTTGAAGAGTGTGTCAGCTTTGTAGGAGTTGATATTAACATCTGCTCAGAAATACTATTAAGGTGAGTGAAACACTTTCCTATTCCAGTAATTACATGGCTCTGGATCACAGAGTCTCTGTTTAGTCTGCCATCTGACTCAAGCTCAGCTGGAGCAAATGGCTCTTGTGTTAAACTTCCAATTACATGAAAATGACACATTGAGACAGTATTTCACTGGATTGTTAAGAGCCAGTTTTTAAGGGTATATGTGATTCTCCAGGGTAAAACTATTCTTCAGAGAAAAACAGAGGGTTTAAAAATGTTGAGTCAACATTACAATTTTAGAAAAACTTAATATAATTAATTTGTATTTTTTTACTGAGAAAGAACTTTTCAAATGGCTCTTAGAAGGTATTTTTATAGGTACTCCGAAGTGGAATAGGTTGTAAAAGTTGGGCGAGGAAAGGAGAAAGGGAAAGATTTAAGGGGAAACTGCTGAAAAATGTATCCCTTTTTACTGTTCTTTTTTTTAATAATATGCCATATTTGCTTGGAAAACGTTCAGGATTTTATTTCTTTTGGTTAGAAATTGGAAGCTTATTCTCTCTCAAGTGTGCAGATTTCAGAAATCTTTAGCTAAATAGCCGCTAAGAAGAGCAAAAGTACTGCTGTCATCCTCTGTAGTAGGAGAGGAAGAAAAAGTATATCCATACTCTTGGTAACAACTATTTTAGGTATCAAGGTTAAGAAAAATGTACTTTTGCTAGCTTTATCATTAATTTTTTAACCCTTTGTAATCATTCTTGAAAACTTCTTTCCATATTTTGAAGGTGGCTCATTCTTTTTAGTTTTCTCATGTCTCTTCCATACTCTTTTTCTGTGTATCCAGCTCTTAGCTTGACTCTTGATTTACGTTCTGTTTCACCTACTTTCAGATTTGGATCAGCTATTAGTAAGAAAGCAAGCATTAGCTAATTGGTAAATGAGGCTGAGCAGCTTTTGTTGCATTAATAAAAGCCTACCTGAGCAAGTGCAGTGGGTGAGCACTTGGAAACGTTATGAAATTCCAGTCCTAATGATTCATATTTTCTCTGTGGTTAAAGGTTTGTGTCTAGAATTTAATTCTGAGATTCCACCAACTTTGAATTATTTCTTTTTAAATTTTGCTTGAGGATGAGAATAATGGATTTTTTTTTTCCCCCTCTGTTTTTTACCATTTATGCTAGATCTGCTGGTGGTTTTTCTAGAATCGGTCTGTACCATTCCACAAACAGGTCTCTGCTGCCACTGACTTTAAGCAATGGCATCTGATATATAGAGCCAGATGGGTGACATTTCCTTCTTTAGTGCCAGGAGTAATTGCCCACCACAGCTTTTTCCCCTTGTTCTATGGTTCACATGCTCCACACACTGAAAGTTGTACATACAGTGTACATACTGTATGTGCATACATACATACATGTTGTACATACAATTGTACATACTGTGTACATACAGAAAATGTGCAGCAAACCCACTGCTTCCTGACGGAACTTGGCTAACTGCAGTTGCACTTCAGAGATAAGATTTTTGCCATATCTGGTTGCCCTCAGAACAACTCATGCAGCTTGTTCACAGCTGCTCTTTTATCTCAAGAGCACCTAAGAGAAAAGGAGCAAGCTTTGTGGATCTGTTAAATTGTGTGAGGAAGGCAAGCTGCTTCCAGCTACTCTTCTCTATGGCAGACACCAGCCGTTCATGCGGTCTTGCAGTACCATTGTAAGAGAATAGCTGGGAGGGGGCTGTTCACACAGGAACAATGTAGGTGGCCTGAATCCTTCCTTGTTTCCTAGAGCAGGCAGCTGGGGGCAGGCCATAAGACATGACAAATTGAACTGGTATTACAGAAATAGCCAACAGATCATAAAGTACACGTCCCTGGCTTACTAGTTAGGTATGTGCAGAAGTATATTGCCGTACCAAGTTTTGTTGACTTGGGTGGATTCTTTCCATAGGACTAAGAGAAAAAGATCCTTTTTCAGATGATGCCTTTGGCCTGAGTGTCTGTTTGCAAAGAATTTTTTGCTGTTTTCAAGTTTTGTAAACCAGATTCTCTACAGTAATGTGTATCCTTGTATTAATGCATCACTTGTGTTAAAGACAGGTCAGTGATAATAAATGCATTCTATAAACTTGTCTCTTAGACACATTGCAGGACTGAATGCTAACAGAGCTAAAAATATAATTGAATGGCGAGAGAAGAATGGACCGTTTATAAACCGAGAACAGCTCAAGGAAGTTAAAGGTCTGGGTCCCAAATCGTTCCAACAGTGCGCTGGATTCATCAGATTCAATCAAGAATATATAAAGACCTTCTGCAGGTAATAGAGATACTAGCTGTCTTGACTAAATTATCCAAAATAGCATGAGAAGACTTTTTCCCTTTTCTGTTTCCTATTCAGGCTTGAGACTTGAGGAATCCTAGGCCTTTGCACCCTGAAAGTGTGAAACTTCTCGAGTCAAACTTCTTCCTCTGAATAATCATGGCTTATTAGCCCAGTCCTCTAAGTCAGGGTTTCAATATGTATGTAAGTTTAATTACAGATTTTGCCACTGAATTGGTAGAAGAACTTTGGTATGTGGTAGTGTCGTGGTCTGAGATATGAAAGCTTTAGGCTTGTATTTCAAGCATAATTCAGAGATTTGTAAATTCATTTTTAATGTGGTGAGCACACAACTAGGATGGATTTTTTGATAGTTTCAGTTCTGTTACCTGGGAAGTTGAAAAGCTGCCTGGATCAAATTCTGTGTTGTATTCCTCTGCCTAGCGAGTGTGATGCCTGCCTTCTGTCTCAAATATGAGGCCCTTTCCCATGTGTCAACAGTGCATCATTCTATTCTCTGTTTCTGTATAAAGCCTTTCCCTCTTGCAACCATTCGTTGTGCTCATACTTACCTGAAATCCTTCCTTTCCACAGCTGAAAGTGCCCCTTCTGGTGCAGTGTCTCTTCTGCCTTTTCCATTTTTCCTTCCAACATAAAGAATTAAGAAAGGGCACAGTGGCAGCACCATCCCCATCCCCACCCTTCTGCCACTGACTCTTCTCAAAAAGTATTTTCCTGGGAAGCACATGCTATATTTTCGCCAACCCAGGGCTCAGAAGCAATACTGTATTCCCAGTTGCTGCTGGCCAAACAGCACACACATAACTTCCAGGCAGGAGGTAGGCACATTAGGACTGGCTTACTGCCCGGGTGGAAGGTATCCAGATTGGTTGCCCATCTGGCAGGGAGGAACATGCTGCAGGCCAAATGATGTGTGCTGTAAGCACCAGAAGACCAAAGAAATTGCTTTCAGGGCTATAGATGATCGATAAGTGTTGTGTTGTACAGATCAGTTCTAGCAAATGCTGCAATACAACACAGAGGAGAAAAGACTGATGCCTTTTATCCCTCAAAAAAAGTTCACTGGTGAAATGTTTAAGAACAATTTTTTCCCCTTGCTGAAGCACGCTTCTGATGTTAGTCAGATTCCATAAAACATGAGAACACTGTATAACCTGAGGAATCTGTTACAACTGTGGGGTTTGAGGCCAAAATAAAGCTCTAACATCATTGCCACCATAACATTTCTTTTGGGCCCAGGTGGCCAAAACCAAACATGTTTTAAATGGACTTTGAGAAGGTTTCATTCTGGTCCTCTCTAATGTGGATGGCTAGAGAGTGCTGTGTGAATTAAGTTTTGTGCTTTGTACTTGGAAGTTAACAAATAGTGGTTATTTTTAAAATTGATATGGAAAATGTTATGTCTGTGCTTCTGCTGACAGTCAATGCATAGGTAAAGCCCAAAGAGCAAGTGGTAGTTCAAGGTCCATCAGCGCATTCTCTTTTGTCCTGCAAAAGCAGGAACTTCTTGTGATTTAGGAAACAAAAATAAACAGTCAAGAAGGGAGCCTTTGCCAGTGGGAGTCATTTGATGCCTTCACTGTATCCTGAGCATTTTTTTGCTTATGGGAAACTTTAAGGGAAGAAGTGTGCTGCTTGTAAACATGCTACACACACAAGAGACATCTCTTTCTCTCCTGTCTTCTGTGAAGTGCTCCTATCAATGTAGGCAGTTTGTCCAGGGATCTCACTAAGAATTTGGAGCCTTTTCATTATCCACAAAAAAAGGCCAGTCCAAATGCTAACTGATTAGGAGCTAGTCATGTATTGAATAAGTTTAAAGGAAAGATCTGTTGAGATATGTCTGCAAAAATTGTTTCTAAATTGTGAAATAGCAGCAGATTTGACCTCTAGCCCTGTTCCTGGCAGTGCTTAAGTCCAGGCTGGATGGGGCTTGGAGCAACCTTGTCTAGTGGAAGGTTTCCCTGCCCATGGCAGAGGGCTGGAATTGGATAAGCTTCAAGGTCCCTTCCAACCCAAACCACCCTATGATTCTAGTAAGTGACAGTCAAGTATGAAAATATCCTCACAAGGTCGTTATCAAGTAGGTAAATGCAGTTGTCCCCTTTTTACAGACAGGTGTATGTTGTTTCATTTATAATCTTCTCATCATGAAGAAATTTTGATGAAGCACAGAATCCCTTGCCAGTGTTTGTTTCTATTATAAATTAATTTGTGCATGCATTTATATGTTAAGTTTTAATTCTATAATTAAGATTCACCCGCAGTGATCATTTAGGGGGGTTGTACTTATTTCATTTTAAGGAGTGAAGATTATATAAGTCTGATAAGGGTGGGCACTTGGCTGGGATTTTGTTCATTAAGAATGGCCTGTCCATTTTTGCCTTCTGACAGTAATAATAAAAAAGAACCTGGAAGTCCTGCCTTTATGACTAAAGCAAGTGCACAGGGTAAAAAGAAAGGCAAGCCAGTGCCATATGCCTCGCAACAGCCCAATCCTTTGGACCAAACTTGTATACATCCGGAGTCTTACAACATTGCAATGAGGTAAGCAGTTGGAAGTTCTTTGAACCATTGATGCTGTCAGTTTTTAAAATGAAAGTACTTCTTTTTCTGACAACAGCCTGCTTTGCCTTTTAAGACAGGGACACATTAATTTGATGTGTTCTCTCCTTTCTTCAAGAAAAAACCATGTTTCAGAAGTTGTTTACAAGCAGAGGGTTTCAGTTGGTGTATTTTGCCTTCTACATGCATGCAAATTATTATTCTATGGGGTTTTGTTGCTTTCACATTGTTTTCTAGTGAGGAAATCAGTGGATTTTCAAACCCTCACCAGACTTTCTTCCCATGATCCTGCCTTCTTTACATCACCACTTTGCACCCCTTTGAGGCCACTTTTCTCAGTTCATTTGTTTGCCAACTCTCATTATGTTGGAGATGGCTTTCAGTTTGAATTTTCAGCTCACAAAATGTGGAGACAAATCATTTGTTCTAAAAATGCCTGAAAAATTGAGGGTTTTTTCTTCTGTCTTGTCCCTATTTATTATGTGAAAGGCTGTAAGTAAAACAATTTTATTTGTTCTTTAAAATAATCTAATTTAAATACGATGCAAATTTTCAGTCAGCAGTATTTTAATACCTCTGCATCATTAAGAACTGCTTTTACATTATTCCTTATGTTCAGCATGTGCCAGACTTCGTACTTGATGAATTTTGGCCACTAGAACTTGTGTATATGTGTGTGCACAAAAGTGCACGGATATATGTGAGGATGTGTCATTATTATGAGCCTTTAAATTCTGATATTGTGAGATCTAATTAAGATGCGTATGCTAAGATCCCAAGCACATGAACACCATGGTAGTTCTGCTAAGTGACCTTTCGCTAAAATAAGAGAATGGGTTTTGTGTAGGTCAGAAAACAGCAATCAGGAATCCATGTGTGCTTCTGATTAGGTCATACTGCAGCTGGTAAATGGTAGGATAAGCTGTGATCTTTACTATCATCAGCCGTGGTTGAAATTCGACTCTGCTTGTCCTCTTGAGAAGGTATTATCTTCTACAATAAACCAGCACATACTTATTTTTTGGGGGGTTTACTTCCAGTGAAAAAGTCGTTTTCTTAAAATGAGCTGGAGCTAATTTCAGCAGTAGCTAGATGCTGTAGGATTCTTATGTTCTCTATTGAGAACATGCTTCCTGTTTATAAACCAAACCATCTTGAAACCTTAGAGAGATATGCTGAATTTCTGAATTCATGAAGCTTGAGTTTCTTATCCAAAAACTCTTACAGGACCTTGCATTTAGGAGGCTTTCCCTACACTCTGTGCTCTGTGCAATTCCTTGTTAGAGTGCATGCTCTTTGTGCAGTGTGTAGGTAACTGGTTTCTCCTTTTCTATGACCATTTCCCTTTTATTTTTACTTATGCATCAACATTTATCTGCCCTATGCATAGCTGTAGGAAAAAATTGGGCAAGGCCCTGATGTTAATGATCTTACATTTGGTAGGTGGCTTACAGAGTAGGGAAGCTTGGTCACCCCTATAGATTATTCAGAGTGAGTCAATGTAAAAATAAGTAGAGAGCTACTCATAATTAATGTTCATTTTTAATAATGTAAGCAATTTGAACATTGAGTAGTCAGGATTTGGTTAATAGTCCATTTAGCTTTTCAGCCCTAGTGTACTAATAAAAAGATCAGTAAAGTGTTCAGTGTTACTAGCTTTGCCTGAAGGCTGATGTGAAAGGCCTGTTTCAGGGAGCAGGGAAGTGCAGCCAGTTAATGGTGGGATACTGCTGGAAATTTTCTGCATACAACACCATTGCAAGGGTTGGTCAGGAATAACAAATTGTGAGTTTGTTTCCAGAGTAGCACAGATTACTTTTATATCTGAAGGGGTGAGTGGGATGTATTACTGCAGAGGGTAGCTCAGAGATTCATATAGAATGCAAATTTGGGAGAAAATTTTAGTAGGTATCACAAATCGTGTAATTGTGATTTGGAATTTGGCTGGGAACCCAGAATTCACACTAATAAAAATAAGCAAAAGTTAAGGAGTACAAGTTTTACATCTCAACCAAAAAACAGTGGTTTGAGTCACAGGCTTATGCGTGATTCAGAGAGGAGTCTGCAGCCTATTGCACTGCCAGCACTGCTTGGAGGGTACCTTGCTGATTCTTAAAATGTGCTCATGGTCAAACTCAGACTTTGAGAGCTGCAAAGCCATTGAAGAAGTATGATGTGGCTGCAGAACACTGCTACCTCTCATGCCATTTCTCTTTGGCTAATGCAACTACTTCAAGGTAAGTTTCCAGCTGTGCCATTGTCTATTCTCTGTTTCTCACCTCCTAGACTGAATTTTCAACTGAAGTATATAGATCCAAGTTCGTGTTGTGCTGTACACTGAAGAATATCAGTTGATACTAAAACAAATGTAAAAACACAATAACAACACCTGCTAATGGAACACCAAAACTACTAAGCATAGCATCTGTCTCTGTAACTGAATCAGTCTTTTCTGTTTTCTTTGAGCTTTTTCTCTGTTGTCTTACTTATGTTTATGAGTATTTGTACACATAGTTTGACGTGTGGGGGGAAAAAAAGTCATAAAGTGCTTTCTATAAATGTGCTGTATGTTCAACAGTATTTTTCTTCTTACAATCAAAATATAGTTTCCTTGAAAACTCGTTAAATATGAAGGTGATAACTTATGTATAGATTGTATTCATATGCACTAGCTTCATATCACAGAATGGTGTGGGGAAGGAGGCAAATGCCTCTATGTTTTTTTTCATTGCAAATAGCTGTTTGCAGAAAAGAAAATACAGCTCTGCAGCAAACTGATGAAAACCAAGAAGCATAGTATTAAAAGTTGACACTCATGACATAAGGGCTAAATATAAACCAGACATCCTCCCCTCAAGCAACTAATGCTATAATTTAGCAACAATTATATATTTAAAATGACTTTTCAAAAATATCATGTGAGCTATTGGGCTTCTCAGGACTTGTGGAAATGATTTTCCAAACCAATTTGCTGCCTAAATATGAATTAAGAAGAAATTCTTCTAGGAATTCAGACTGCACGGAGGTTTCACTCCAAAGCTCATCAGGGCTGTTGATGATATTTGCTTGCTTTGATAGGCAAGTTGACTGCTACTGCTGAACCCAGGACAGCAGTGCATGGGACTGGGCTTGTAATTGCCTTCTGCTGAGCCTGTGTTCATGAGAAAGCTTCTGAGAGCCTGAAGCTTCTGAATTAAACATTAACAATCTTGTTAATGGTCTTGATTTGCGGTGTCTTGGCCAAAATAACCAATACCTGAAGGACTTTTTAGAGTGTTGGGACTAAACTGGGTTTAGAACCTAATTGTTAATTCTTACTGTTTCAATCAATGTGCATGAGAAAAATTGAGTCTCTTAGAATTGGGTTAGAATGAATATTTAATACATAAAGTTTTAAACAAAATACACTTTAAAAGAGTTCTGGTGCTTTGCTGCTTTCAAAGTATTCATTCCTTCCTTTTCTGTGCTTGCACAGAACCTTGTCAGAGGCAATGTCAAGCTTACAGGTGGATCTGTGCTGCCAAAAGCAGAATTGCTGTCTTGAAGAAGAAGGGTAGATTTTGTTTAAGGTATCAAAATGAGTGTTACCTACCTCTTCCCGCAGAAATGAATATGAATGGAATAGATGCTGTGTAAATGAGTCATAAAGGCTTCCTCATGCAATGTCTACCACATCTTGCCATAAGAAAATACTTTGTGAATATTTTATTAGATTAAAAGTTTTCATGGGAAATCACATTTATTCTCAAACAAAATAAGCTGGTGATGTTAATCCGCTGCTTTAATCCAAATTACCTGAAAGCAGCAGTCCACATTACAGACTTATGACATGCAAAATTAGCAGTTTTTAAGATGTTTTTGAGGGATAGAAGTTCACCAAAATTTGAAACCACCAATTTTGTACCTTGAAATGCCAACCCCCCTCTCCCCCCCCAAAAAAAAAAAAAAAAACAAAAAGGATA
>NDXB01021351.1:505531-588175 GCA_002631895.1 Agapornis roseicollis
AAAAAAAAAAAAAAGACTAAATGGTTAAAGGAATTGCTCTCAAGTGGTGACTTTGGTTGCCAAGCTTTAGGCTGGAGCCAATTTTTATGGCTGAATTAGAAAGCCCTAATAAATAGGGGGTTTATAATGGAAACACTGATGTAATCTTTACCACAGTGGCACAAATGGTGCTGGTAGGATTGATTTATGCTATTGGAACATCTTAACTTAAAATCTGTATAATTTCTTCAAAAGAACTGGGAAGCATCCCACTGGTGGCTTAACACAATTTAGGGATGACCAACATATTTATTGTTAGTGGCTTCCACACTGTCAAAGCTTGGCTTTGTCATGAGCAGTGATGAAACTTACAGACACCTCTAAACAGTATGAATTGGTATTTCCTACAGGTTAAATAGATAAATACAAACTTTGTGGACAGTGTATTTTCTTTCAAAGCAGAGCTGTGTTTTAAGTTTCTGAAAAGACTGCATGTGACAACCAGTTTATGGTGGCAGAATCTTCTACATACAATTAATACAACATGTAGAGCATATCCAATTTCTTGGTATGTATTGTAAAATAACTGGTAGAAAAAACAAAGAAACATTTAGGAAGTCTCAAGAAGTTACAACCAGGTTATGATTATAAACTGAAATGCTGGGTAGAAAACACAATGTTTTTTCTGTGTTGTATCAGTCTGCTGGGGGCAGTTGGTTTCGTTTGACTGAATCTTAACATTTACTCATTTTTATTTAAATCTCATAAAAATGTTCTTTGCTGAAAGCTGGCACTCAGAATGTGTTTTTGCTGCTCACAGATTGCAGCATCTGGCAGACAGGTTGTGTTTCAGTCCAACTTAGAAATATTTTCCCAGCTGAAGTAGTGATTTAGTATAATGCAGGTGAGGATCTTCCTTGGCTAATTACCCAGGTTTAGGACCTTGCCTGGAGGATGGATAGCACTGCTCAATGCAGGTTATGCTTTAAGAGAAGAGTTTTACGTATTGAGCAGAGTGACTTGCAGTGAAGATTCGTGTCTCCCCCTTCCCTGTGTATTGATAATGCTGCTTAATAATCCCAAAAGGACGTAAGAATCCCAAGAGGATGCAGCAAAGCACTCATTCCTGTTCTTATTCCTCACCAAAGTAAAACATTTGGGTTTGCTCTTTCAGCAAAGCATTCATGTTCATAACATTTTATACTCTGTTCTAGATGGTTCGATCATTTGTCTGGTGTTTCTGCTACTCTTTCTGTGTTGGATGTAGCAGCTGACCCATAGTATCTCAGTTACTGTGCTGAAAAGCTGCACTTGCTAGCTTGGAAGACAAGTACTGACATGTAAGAAAATGCAGAAGGAAAAGTGTTGGTTAGGGAGAAACCACCAAAAGCAAGCAGTCTTCCTCTCCTGCCCTTTATGCAACAACATATTTGTCCTTTGATGGCATTTCCTGTTCTCTGCCGGGCTGGCTTGCTTCTGTTCAGGTCCCCCTAGTTGTAACCAACCGAGGCTTCAAGAGGCATAGAAGTCAGGGAGGGAGCAGTTATTTGATATGGTGTTTGACCAATGAAAACAAATTGTTGTATTATATATAACAATGCAGTCTGCATGTGAATATTTTACAGAGGATAGAAGTTTTTCCTGTGGTAGGATGTCAATCTTAAATTCACTACCCAGTCACCAGGAACATCTTTTCTCCATTCTAATGAGGCTGTATTTGCATGCATACACCAGTGTGTATTCAAGATATTGTAAAATGTGCAAAATAATACTTTTCAGTAAAGTCTTAAGCCTAAAAAAGTTAAGCTCTGTAAATTAATAAACCTTATGACTATTTCCAATAGGAAACAGCTACCCTAATTACATAGAACACTTGCAAAAGCAGGGCCACTAAGCTTAATAAATGATAGTTCATCTTCCTCCCTTTAGAAGGCCAGTTCATTCACAGGTCTGACTATTAACTTAGTAGCTGCATGTTTAGATGACGTCTTTTTGAAAGGGATCCTGTCAGTAAATGGAAGAGCAGAAGAGGCTTTTGCCATCCAGTGAAGACATTTTAAAACTTTTATGTGATGTAAAACATACCATTAACAAGAATTATTGGAAGAACTTGGAAATAACAAAGAATTTTCCTCCAGTTACACTGTAAATACGAGACCCATAAATCATGCAGTATTTTTTTCATCTGTTGAATTTTTTGAAACTTACTTAAATTCTTACTGGTTGCATTAAAAAAAAAATTATATTTTTTTAATGGAAATATGTCCTTTAACTGTAATACTTAGAGTATTAATTCTCTGTGGGTAACTCAACATGTTTCCCTATTTCGTATCTCAGGTTACCCTTCAGTTATGTGATATATCAGTAGTCATGAAAACAGCTAGCAACAGCGTGCCCAATGGTAGCATATCAAAGAGGCTGTGCTGCACTGTGCCTGAATTTCTTTTCTCATTTAGAAAGTCATTGTTTCTTAGATTTATACATTCAAAATGTCATGAACTATCTGAGTGCTTTCTGGTCTTCTGCATGCAGTCAGGTAATTATAATGTTAATATGTTAATTAATGTTAATAAATGTGCATTTGAGGAAAAATCCTGGTTAAATTTCCTTCTCTAAAACACATAAGGCTTATCTCTAACACATAAGTTGTTTTAAATATATTTGAAACTTTAACTTTCTGTGTCTAGCAACTATCTACAGAGAGTAAAGCACAAATATTGTTCAATAAGTAATCTGCATGGGTAGTCAAAAATTGAGGATCTGTATCACCAGTCGGAGCAAGAAGAGTCAACATCTGCATTAAATAATGTTTTTGTGTTGCAAAACATTACTAAAACAAATGTCTGCATAATTTCAGTTTGCTACTGTCATGAATGTACATTTTGCCTAACAAAGTGCATGTTAATGCAAAGTTGTTTTGTTTTCAGAGTGATTATGTTGCATTACCATTAATTCATGTGTGCACTGTGACAAGATGTAATGGCGTATCATGTTGCTTTAATGTAATGAATCCAGTACTCCCAGCTCTTAAGTCGTGTTGCTGGAAATGATTACATAAAACAGAAATGACTGTGACTAAAACCCTTGCAAAGCTTTAGAACTCCTGCACATTATAAGAAGCTTTTTGGGGGGTTTAAAGTAACTTCTTCAAAATTTACTGAAAGCTTCCCTTGGTAATGTTTTTATTCTTTTCTGACTGTTTTTTGCATTCCACTGAAATTTGCATTATCTTTTAAGCACTGCAAGGGCTGTGCTATAATTTTGTGCAGATGTGTATGTTAAATGAACATGATGTGCTTATTTGTTACATTTATGCTACTTTTCTTTCTTTATCTGGGTAAGATGGATGAAATTATGTATTAAATAAAACCATCAGTGATTTAGCCATGACCGTTCTCTGCAGGTCCCATAACACTGCAAGGGTTGCTATTAAAACTAAGGTAGTTGCATAGGTTTCTGAGTATCCCCTAAATCTCAAAGCTGTAAACCTCAAAGTCTCTAAAACAGCAAAGTTTTGCTCTGTTCTGACTCTCCTAAGACTCCAGGAGCTTCTATTTGAGTTGGTGTGCATTGAACAGAAATGTTACATTCATTCAAACACTCAACATTCGAGGAAATCAGGAAAATATATCTTAAGTGACCTCACTTTCAGGAAAAAATACCTTATCTTTCCCATTTTCACTTCTTTTCATTTTTCTCTAAGTTTTATCTTTGTAGTAGATAAGCGTAGCACTTGAAGTACTGCAACGTGTTATTTAGTTCACACACCAGGAAAATACTTGAAGAGTTTTCATTTTTGCACACATCATTCTTGTTCTTATATTGTGCAGCTGGAACTGTCATTTACAAATTGGGTGAGATAGTTCAAAGATTGTGGTGAGATGTTTTGTTGTTTGTCATGTTAAACTATCTAAAGCAAGTGAAACCTCTTTCCCCCTACCCCATAGCTATATCCTAGTCTTATTACTGACTATATCCTCTTTTTCTGACCTTGAAATGACTCTTGAAGTGAGTTGTTGCCTGCTTTTTTAATAAGGAAACATTTAACTTTGTTCTTAGCAGTGGCATTTAAAAATAGAAATGACCAATATAATGTGCACTTCTCAGTCAGAGATTTATGCTTCGTATTGATTTTCTTGTTATATGTGCCCTCAGGCATTGTTCATGTGAGTGAAAATGAGACATTAGATATATAACTAGATTCAACAGTATCTTTAAAAACTACATCTCTAATCACTAAAAAATTGTTATTTGGAAATACTTTAATACATAGGTTCTTACCAAAACCTAACCTAAAAAGACTAGAATTTCCAAAGTAGAAAGACATTGTTTCCATTAAAGATAGTTCTTTTGCATCTGTATGTATGCTAGTTCTTGTTACAGTGCTCTGCTCTGCCTATGATATACCTTGTAATTCTGAAATATTCTTAACCAAATGCCTAATTTTTAGAGCTTTAATCATTCAAATGAGGTCAGGGGGACTTCTCATGTACTTCAGCTTGGGCACGTGTTTAAGCAGGACCTTCAGGTGGAGCCAAGATTTTTTATTTGAAGCAGTTGCAAAGTTAAGCTGTTTAAACAACTGTATCTGATAACATAGGTCCCAAACCTACTGTCCTTGCCTAGATGAGAAATCCTTTTGAATATCAGACAAATGCTTTCATTGGGGTTTCCGAAGGGTGGGGGAGAAGGAAGAGGAGAGGGCAAAATAACTTTCATGAATAGTAATTGAGGGCTCAGACACCTGGGTTGTGTCCTGTTTCAGGCTGGTTCTCCTGCCAGCAGCCTGCACATAGCACTGTGCATTCTGGTTGCATTATCCACACGTTTGACAGTTTTGTATGTAACAAGGGGTTTATATGTTGGTGACAAGTCCATGCGGTTGAAACCCACCCTGTTATCGATTTACAAAGTGAATGCACTTCTACAAAATCCTAATGGTGAGAAAATGATCCTCGGAGGTCCTCAAGCTGAATTTCCATTTGAAGTGAAATAAAGCCAAGTACATGAGTGTCAGCAAACTTGTTTCTAGGAGCGGGAGGTAAAGCATACATTATTTAGAAGGTTGAGTCATGAGGCTGGTTGGGTTTGTCATGTTACATCTGGCACGTCAGTCAAAGCTGGGGCAGCTGCTGCCTGTCACTAGTGCTCTAGTGGGGCATTGTCCATCCATCAACATGAGCAGCAAGTGGGCCCCAGGAGTTCTGTGAAGAGCACTTCGCCTGGACCTACACCACTTTTAGTATTGTCATTACAACCGGTTTTGGTGCTCCTTTGAGACCAACAGAATATGGGTTCATAAAAGGTCTGATATTTTTTGTATGTAGGCTCTTAATAGAGAAAATATTTGAGTAGTAGTATTGTTGTCAGTTTACAGAAAAGAAAAATTTGTATTTAATGCTGTAAGCAATTTTGCATGGTCTTAGGGCTTTTTGTTGTTTCTAAACCAGCCTAAACTACTTCAGATAGTGATATCAAAAGTTCAAAAGCTGTCAATCGAAGCAAAATCAAGTAAATCCTGAGAACAGCATCATCCAGTGAATATTTATGAGTTTTTACCTTTTTCTGCATACATTGCCACATGAAAGATCTGTATGCACTAAGAAAATTAACATGAAAATTATATCACTATTAGCTATAATAACACTAATAAATCTATGCACTAGAGCTAACAATACACTTAAATCACCATGCTTGCACTTGAGATCTATAAAAAGTAGAAGTCCTGACAGCCAGTTTTAACATGTGTCCTCCTTTTGGTGAAATTAGTGGCCATTTTGAAGTGAAGCTTTGCCCTTGTGGTCACAGATCAGTGTTGTGATTTACTGCAAGCTGAATGTTGCTTTAACTGTGTTTCTTCAATCTGTATTTTCTCAGTACAAGATTAAGTATCTTTTTTTCAGTGCATATAACTTTTTACCACCTGAAATAACGTCAGTTGGGTTAAAAATAAGGGAAGCAACAAAACAAAAATAAGTCCACTGTGTCCCTTACCAAAAGAAATGCAAGCCTCAGGTTTTGATGAAAGCACAGCATGTATTTCTCACTGTGGAGAAGGGGCTGGAAGGAGCTTTTGCTTTCTTGTACAGCTGGAATATCTCCCACCATTCACAAGTACAGGGCACAGACCTGCTGGTCATCACTTCTTTTGTGGCTTATAGTTTACACCTGTTGTAAAGTAGGATAAGGATGGGAAGGAGGGATCTCTTTTAGGGATTTGAAAGGAACACTTACTCATCTGGAGGACAGGGGCAATAATTCTAGTTGTCTGCTGTGGTGGACAACATGCAAAAAAAGCATGTGTCTCCCTCCAGCAATAAGAGACATGGTAAAGTGGGGTAGAAGAGACTTATCCATGGTGAGATGCAGAGCAGGGCAACAGAACAGAAAACTGAAGTGTCTACTGAGAAACAGATAAGTGGTTTTATTTAGTACACTGTAGCTCAGTTTCTATGAGCCACATCCTCATTTTCATTGCTTTATCTCCATTAAAGTCTTATTTTGCATTTCTAAATCCTTCAGTAAAATACAGGTATTTATTCAGTGATAAATAAAGATTGTCTAAAGCATCACTCCTGATAATGAGAAGGGTCTGCGTGTGAATTTTTGTCATCTATTCTCAGTGCTTCTCAGCATTTGTGCCAATGTTGCTGAACTAGAAACCTCAGTAAGTGTGTTTTGACTTTTTATTTCTATAAAAGATCATGGATGAAAACATGGTTATTTTGAAGTATTTCTTTTCAGCCTTTTTAGATGTCCAAACTTGTCTCAACCTGCAGTGTGTGTGTGTGTGTGTATGTGACAATAGGGAATGGTAAGTGTGCTTATGTGACAATAGGGAATGGTAAGTGTGCTTGTGTTGTATAATTGCTTTGACTCGATAATTTCCTAGTTTCTGGAAAACTAATTGTTCTTAATAGCAAAGTTCATAGGCAAGTATTTTATGTAATGTTTTACTGAAGTTTGGTTATAGGTTCTTCGTATTTATTGTGTATTTTAAATGTTCGTTGGTGTTTTACTTACCATTGATTTTAATTTGAATGAGAGTCACAAAATTGACAGTATTCTAGAATTCTCAGTTGTTTCTAGGGAGCTTTCATGGCAAAAGGCATCTTTCAGTCATAATCTGACGGGGTTTAGCATGAGATGAACTCACTGGGCTGAGAAGTGATTTTTGTTCTGAAATTTTGCTTCTAGTGTTATAATCTGTTCCAAGGGATAGATGTATACAAATAGGCTCTTAAGTCTCCATGTATGTCTCTGATCAGTGATAAGTTCATAGGATATCCACTTGGGAGTTTTATTCACACATCAATGCAGAAGTAATTTAAACCCCTAAATATAGCAATGATTCAGTCCCCTCTAAAGGATTTCACACATCTCTCTCTGTATCTTTGTCTGAACTTCCCAGGTTTTTGTCATTGATTGGAGGAAATGCAAATGACATAGGAAAAGCAGATATGCAGCAAAAAGTAAATGCAGTAATTCAAAAGGAGGGACTGGAAGGCACAGCCAAGAGGCTAAATACAACAGTGCACACGCTGCAGCTGATCATTGATGGTCTGACTCAGCCTGAAGGTTTTGACATCCGAACAGGTAAACCTTTGTTTTGAAGATTGTAATCTCAGATTGACTGTTCATATCAGTTTTAAACCAGCACATTTTCTTCTTCTGAAGTCAGTAGCAGATTTTCATGGACATGTAACTCCATTTCTCTTCTCAGGCAAGGTAAAGGCTATATCATAGTCAGATGTTTCTTTCCAGCTCGGTAGGTAAGGAGTGTGAATCCTGTCTTAAATCATGGCATTTTCAGGCATAGGAAGGGGAGTTGTATGGCTGTTAACAAATGAAATAGTTTCAATATGTTGACTCTATACTGATTAAATCTGTGTTGGCTCTCCATCATGGAAGGGAATGCTGAGACCAAGCTGAAACAGTAGTAATAAAGCTATGTGGAGCAGCAGTGTGTAGTACTGCTCTTTTATTGCACTAGTTCCTGGAGACAAGTGTAATTGGAGCACATGGCTCATGTTAAAACATTGCAGTAATGCTGAACAGTTTGAGGTGGAGGGGAAGAAAGATGAGGTAAGCAGTGAAGTACAACATCTGGAGATGCTGTTGTTTAGTAAAGCTTAAAGCTGGATTCTCTTATGATAGCAAGAGATAAAGGTAGGCAGCGAAGATGCAGGTTTGTAATAGATAATAAACTTACGCTTAAGAAAATAAAACTTCTGTTTCCTTTTTTGGGATTCATAAGTACTTCATTTCCAGATTTTGTAAATATTTCCCACTAGTGATCTTGGAAACGTTTTTGGGGTACTTTTATGCCTGCATTATGTATGCATTTATGTCCTGGTGGTCTCACATCTAAATTACAGTAGGATGGACTATTAACATATTAAGATATAAAAGCAAAAATATTTTTGGTGGAAATACTCATGTTCTGCTGATCCAGTACATTGGACGAAGCCTTGGGTGGCATGGTTTAGTGTGAGGTGTCCCTGCTTATGGCAGGGGGGTTGGAACCAGATGATCTTAAGGTCCTTTCCAACCCTAACTATTCATAGACTCATAGAATCATAGAATAGTTAGGGTTGGAGGGGACCTTAAGATCATCTAGTTCCAACCCTCTTGTCATAAGCAGGGACACCTCACACTAAACCATGTCACCCAATGCTTCATCCAATCTGGCCTTGAACACTGCCAGGGATGGAGCACTCACAGCCTCCCTGGGCAACCCATTCCAGTGCCTCACCACCCTAACAGGAAAGAATTTCTTCCTTATATCCTATCTAAACCTCTCCTGTTTAAGTTTGAACCCGTTACCCCTTGTCCTGTCACTACAGTCCCTAATGAAGAGCCCCTCCCCAGCATCCCTATAGGCCCCTTATTCTATGATTCTATGATTCTGTGACTAGAGTAGGCAGCCGAATAGCCTCATATAGCTCCAATTCATTGTCTTTGTAACCCTGTTAGTGACTGCCAGTGAGAAAATGCATCACATTTAACATAGAAGAGTTTGTACCCTGCCCTGATTCACAAAATAATCTTGGTTTACGATTCAGTTCCTTTGTTGTTCCAAATAGTAGAGATGTCACATTAGGGAACTGCAGGCAGAGAGTAGCTTTCTTTTGTATCCACTTAAACTTAATGTTTTTCAATTTAAAATTCTATGTTTAGTTTTCCTGAATGGTTTTAATACAAAAGAAAATGGAAAGAATTATTTGGGGAAAGAGAAAGAACAGAATATTTTTATCACATATTGTAAAAATCTTTTTGTAGCCAAGGTCTTGCAAGGCATTTCTTGTAAGAAATTCTTTCTAACATTAAAGTGGAACAGCTCATCAGGTAACTGTAATGAACCTACTGGGATGGGGAGGCGGGGGGAGAAAGAGGTTTGCAAACGTTTAAAAAGATTCCCATTATTTCTCTGAACCTTCTTGTGCTTATTGCCCTGGATGGCTGCTTAGTTTCTTTTTTCACTGAAGTGCCACTGCAGAGTATAATGTTACAAAAGGATTAACCATTTTGGACTTGAGCAATGAGGTGCATTCCTGCAATAGAAAATTTGATGTAATTCAAGACCTCTTGCTGCATTTGCCAGCTTGTGTACTCGACTAGGGTTTGGTCCTGTGGTGGCTTGACCCCGGCTGGATGCCAGGTGCCCAACCAAGCCAATCTATCACTCTACTCCTCAACTAGACAGGGGAGAGAAAATGCAAACAAGGGTTCATAGATTGAGGTTAGGACGGGGAAGATCATTCAACAGTTACTGTCATGGGCAAAACTTGGTTCAGGCTGTGGTTTATTTCTCAAAGGTGGGAAAATGGGTGCAGTCCTAGTTTAGTGATACTGTCTGTAGAAGACCTATTATATCTTGGGAAAGGTGGAACGGGAAGCTGCTGAAAGGGCTCAGAAAGGTTTTCTGCAGGAGAAGAAAGTGGTAAGCAAGTGAGGAGAGAGGTTAAAATTTCTATTTGTGCCTTTAAGTGCAGAATATGAACTTCAATATATTGGGATATTCCCTGCCTATGATCATGCAGGTGTGCTTAAGTTATAAGTGCAAAGAAGCAGTTTATTATTTGATGTCATGGGAAGCAGTTGATTGTGTGATATCACAGTGCAGGTGAACAGCAAGCCTGACTTTTCTCTTAGTATGTGAAGAGACTGAGTATTCGCATTCCTGTATGCAAATTTGTGTAGAAATAGAATTTTATTTGTAATTCATGTGGCTCAAGTAAAAGTCACCTCAAGTCTTTTCACCCTAGCACCAAGAACTTTTAAAGAACCTTTCAGTCACTAGGTAACATATTGCATGCTTCTGATCCCGTTGTGATAGTTTCATACCACATAGTTCACTATACTTATTACTCCATTAATCATAGTCTTTTAAAGTGATTCATAAAATACAAGAAATATGTTGTTTATTAGAGGTGGGTCTTTATTTAAAACACATACTGAAGCAGTATTTGGGACCTTAACCTGAATTACTTCTTACCTTAATGCTTCTTGATTAGCAACAATCAGCTGGAAACAGCCCTTAGAAAACAATGCAAGCTTTTTTCTCCAGCGTCTTACTTTTGTTTCTTG
Source organism: Agapornis roseicollis (assembly GCA_002631895.1). Classification (NCBI taxonomy): domain Eukaryota; kingdom Metazoa; phylum Chordata; class Aves; order Psittaciformes; family Psittacidae; genus Agapornis; species Agapornis roseicollis. Next base: position 516,101 of record NDXB01021351.1, read on the forward strand.
TTTCTTATAACAGATTTTGACAAACCTGACTTCAAGAGAAGCATTGTCTGCTTTGAAGACTTAAGTGTTGGTGCTGTTCTGACTGGAAAAGTTGAAAACGCAACACCGTTTGGAGTTTTTGTTGATATTGGTGTGGGAAAAGCAGGTTTGATTCCAGTGCGAAACATAACAGAAGCAAAACTCTCTAAAGTGAAGAAGAGAAAAAGCTTGGGCTTAGGTCCTGGAGAAAGAGTGGAAGTTAGAGTGCTTAACGTTGATATTCCACGATTGAGAATAACGTTGGATCTTATTCGTGTTTTATGACAGGGTTTTTTTACGATTAAGCCTTCATTTTAAAGGTTGAGTAGTGACAGCAAGGTTCTGAAGATTCAGGCATTTAGTGAGAATGTTGGAAATGAACAGATATGGAAGCCTTCAGCCTTGCTTTTTTTTCTTTTTTTCTTTTTTTTTTAACAGTTTTTCCACATTTTTTGGCTCCTTTCTGTTAATTGTTGGAACAGTTCATTAGCCTACCTCCAAGCAACCTTGCTATTTTGTCTGCAGAGCAAATGAAATTCCAGTGGATTGTCAGAGAGATCTTTTATCTGTTCTGTCTCTGCAAGATTTGCTCTCTGAGTCTTTAGTCAGTGCTGCACAAGCAGACACATTCACCGCTCCCCTTCAAAAAGTGGCGTTCAGTTTGCCTGTTTTCTGGTTGAGAATCTGAAAGAAGTTACCTAGTTGTAGGGAAAAAAGTGATCTTGTTAAATTGTTGGTGGCATTGCTTCAAAAGTAGACTGAAAAAAGAGTGGATGCTAATATTCGTGGCTCAGAAATATTCAGGTTTAATTTATTTGAGCAACATCATTAGGAGTTCTGTTTCCTTGCCTTGTTGTTGTTTGGTCAGTTATTATTGATTAAAGCACTTGGATGTACCTTGGGGTTTAAGGAGCTTTGCTCAAAGGTGTCAAAAGACATTTATGTTGTTCTATACCTGTGCAAAATAAAAACATTTCTGGCCATCTTTTCTCGGTGTGTGCTGGTTCTACAGGTGGCTTAACAGTCCTGGTTCTCTTTCTTTCCAACTTGAGGATGCACTTACCTGACCTTCTGAACTGGATCCACTTTTCTGAGCTTTAAGACTGGACTACAGCCCCATGGCCTGATGTTGTTCCTGATTTAATAAAATGATTCCAGTCTGTTCTGGATTCCTTTAACTTGACATTATTTTTTTCCGTCTTTTATATGTCATTTTTCTGCTTGTCTTGAGTGGAGAACAGTTTTTCAACACTCATCTTCACACGCCATGCTCATGAAGGCACAATTTGCCTTACAAAAGGTTTTGCTGCTTGTAGATGCTTGCAAAGCTTTTCTAGACTTTTGTTTTAATAAGAATGCTCACTGCGTCCTGCTAGGAGTGCCCAGCACATGAGGTTTGTTTTCATCCACTTAGAGACTTTGTTTGGTGGTGTTTCAAAGGGTTTACCAATTGCCTGTTTGCAAAGGACAGGCAGAGGAGCCTCCAGCAACAGATGATTTATGTGGTCTTTCCAGGGAATTTTTGGTTATGGTAATTTTGGATGTTTATTCCTTTGAAGTAATCACACTCACCTGTAAGTTGGCAGAAACTCTAGGCTTTCGCAAATGAGCACAGACAGCAGGTGTAGTGAGTGTCAAACACCTTTGATGACAAGGTTTCAAACTGCAAAAGTCCAAATAGATGTTGGCACAGGGAGTCTGTATGAGTTAGGGAAAAGGTTGACATCGTTTAATCTCCCAGCTCTGTAGTTCAATTTTCATAATTAGGAGCCACCTGTAGACTGTGTATTTCAGAGATTATGGAATCATTTAGCAGATGGGAAAAGGGAGATAAATCTCTAATTTCACTGCCTTTGCCTATCAAAGAAAAAAGACCATTCTCTACAATATGAAGGTCATCACAACTTGGAATCATGTTTCCGAGGCATTTTGAAATTTTCCTGTAATACTGCTGGAAAGGAGACTTGTTGGTGTGAAATGAGAAACTGTGATACCATGTTAACTGTGTCACTCTCTTTGAAAACACAGATGAAAAGTAAATGAGCTGAGATTTTGTTCTGCAAGTGGTGTGTTCACGGGTAATGTTGCAGTATTTTCTAGTGTCTCCATCAGCGGAATTATTTATGTTCTGCTGAGCATTATATATTATCTCTACAGTATCTAAGCACTTAGCAAATGAACTGAATTTGTTTGGTCTTCTCTAAGGAGGAGATAAACTCCTCTCCTGAAGCTCATTTCTATGGCTAAGATGGGCATTTTCTCTTTTTGTACTATTTTGTTAGTGAAACTAACTTTTCATGTATATATTTAATATCACAAGGACTGCTTGTAGCATCTTCTGCATTTTTTTGTGTGTACTTCTTGGATGATCATAAAATTCTCTAAATGGAAGCCATTTTCAAACTGCTTTTGCTCACTGCTGATTCACAGGCAGCTTCTTGCTTATTCAGAACACTGACCTGCAGATCAACCTACATCCTCATAAACTGGTTTGGTTTCTCCTTAGTGGAATCAGAAGCTTATTCTGTGGCTTCACAGGGACTATTGGAAAATGTCATCTATATTTCTTTGATTTATTTGGTTTTTAATTACACCAAAAAGGGAAGTCTGTAACTATTAATATCTTCAATGTCTACAGCTCTGCGAATCTAATCCCATTATTTGTCAGCTAACTCGGTGTCTTCCCACAAAAATACTCTTTCTTCTTTGCCAGAACACAGCCTACTGAGAGTCTAATAAGGATGAATAGGTGCACCTATGACCTTCTGTGCTTTTGACAGATCTTCGGAGATTTAACAATTCTTTCTTTTTAATCAGGTTTCCTCTTGAGCTCCTTGTGGCTTTCAGATTTCTGACATCAAAGCATCAAGATGTTTTTTCTCTGAACCAAGAAAAAATTGCTGACTGGGTGCTTTTTCCCATTTGAGGTACTCTTCATGATGCACTTCAAGCTTTCAAACAAGTTCTGTGGTGCTTACTGGTGATGCCTCCATGTTTTAAAACAAACAAGAACCCTGATCTCACTTAACTGCTCCAAAGTACAGTTTCTCAGGCAAAGAACAAAATACAAGTCTTTAAGTCCCATTAAAAAAATCTACTTTTGCCTTAAGCTGTAGATTCCAATGCATCTACTCACCATTTCACCTCTCCATAAGAGAATCCAGCCCATTGCTGTTAGCTGACTATTTGCTTTTTTAGTCCCACCCTCACTCAACTAGTCTGGTATTTTGCAACTGCCTTCATCCGATACACAGGCCTGCAAGGAGAGTTTCTGAGGATTTCCTGTGCTTTACGTGTTGCACAAAGGAGAAGAATTCTTCTACCAAACAAGATGGCACTTGTAGGCCTGGCTGTAGTAATGCAAATCAAGAGTTGAAAAGAAGCCATTTGCTTTGGTTTTATTCCTGCCTCAGGCAGTTTTAGACAGCATATATCAATTTTCCAGAAGCTTGTCAACCTCAGGAATGATTAAGTATGCTGTTAAGCATAATAAAATCAATAGGAAAACAAATAGAATTTCCATGAGGAGCAGACGGTTGGAGAAGCTTGACCATATGGCATATAGATATGCTGGAATCTGAGGCTTTGTGGGGTACTTGTGTTAGAAAAGTTGCATACTCAACAAAGGCAATGTATAATTCAGAACAAATACTCTAACAGCTTTAATGTAGTGTCTTGAGCTTGGTGTATGTATTTATTTAACAACAAATACACTTAGAAACCATGCCTGGAAGCTACAAACCAAACATGAATCATATTTGCCTAATTTCAGAGCTTCATATAAGGAGCTTCACTTGCTTTGAAGTGGATGCTGAGTTCTTGAATCAGCCTGAATAGCACCTTTGTTTCTCTAGCCTTTTTGAGGGTAATTTATGTAGCTACTCACCTTTGCTTAAGGACATCCAACTTCAAGATTATCAGTCCTGTAGGAAAGTAGAGGCAACCAGTTGGTTACACTGGTCCATGTTACTCCATGTTACTCCCTGTTACTCCCTTTTGATCAGGTTTTCTTGAACAGCTGTGAGCATCTCTGGGGATACAAAGAAATAATTTCACCTCTCCCCATTAGAGACTTTCTAAACATTTGAAAGCACCTCAATTTACTGGTCCCAACTGTTCATTACCCTCCTTGCAGGCAAGTAGAAGCTGTAAGCGTTAGAAGAGTTTCATCTTGGGAAATCCTTGTGAATCCATACTCTGTAAAGCTTCACAGATAACTAATATAGATGTTTTCTTACAGCAGACCTCAATGACTGGTTATTAGAGAACTTTGATTGCCTGTTTCAAGTTGAGCCAATCCCTTCGGTGGATGTTGCAACCGTGTGTTCATGAGAAGGCTGTGTATTGCACCACAGACTTTACTACAGCTTCTGCAACTTGCAGATCTGCGGTCTGGGAGGGACCAGAACTGAAGTATTGTTTCTGTGTGAGCTTCTACAATGGGACTTGCTGCTGTTAATGGATCTGCTGTTTTTCATGTGTTACCTCTAGCTGTTAGGTCTCCCCTGGGCATGTTCTAGCTACATCAAGAGTTCTAAGAGATTTTCCACGCTTCGGAAGTGAGAAAGGATTGGCAGCTGCGCTCGGATCAGGATGGTTATCATCCCATTGAGAATTCTAAATCCAACCAGAAGTTCAAGGTAAAGCACTCAAATCTCATCTGCTCTCTGTCCCTCACTAGGAGCTACAAGCTTCTGAAACAGGCCGGCTTACTTCTTGATTCACTGGTTAGAGCTTTCACCTTATTCAGCTTATTCTAGGGTTGATAAAGATGGAGGCATGTTCAACACAGCAATCCAGTTAGTAGTATTAGAAACTTCTGTTTCTTTGTTTTGTCTCTTCTACTCAACAAGGAGCAACAAAGACCTTGGTAAAATGAGGAACCACATGATTTCTTTAGCTTTATTAGATCGAGTTGAGTTTAGGCTTTTAGTTGTGGAGAGGTTGTTTGTCTTCAACAAGTAATCAGGAGACTACCAACTCAGAAAAGTAAATCAAAGTGTGATTTTCTCCTTATCTTACAGATCCATTTATCCTGCTACACTTGTATGTTACTAAATGAAAAGTGTTTTCTGCATGCCATCAGCTAAGATGGAGGTTTGTATTCTCATATCTCATCATCAGTCATGTTTCTAGTGAAGACTATGCCTTTATTTGTGGTCAAGCAGTGAATTTTTTTGCGTGTGACTCATGAAGAGGTATGTGGAAATGATGCCATGAGAAGAACTATTATGCTTGGGGGTCATTTACAAAGACGGAATGGAAGTGAAATCTTAGGAAAGTATTTTCACCCCAGAATTAAATATGTGGAATAGCTTGGCAGAGAATGGAAACTACCACATACCAGGGGCTGTATATTGGCACTGTGACTGCTTTTTTTTGTGTGATGAGGAGAGGAAGGAGTAAGAAAGGGGAAATGAAAGGAAATTGAGGGATTTGGGGAAGAACATCCTGGAGGTGGAAATAGTCCTGTGGGAATGAAGTTAAGATGATGAAATGCAAATGGTAGTAATGTAATGGTAATGTAGCAGTACTGGAATCTGAGCCTGGTTATCTTGTATTTTCTGTACCTCACATGAAGGTAAAAAAAGTACTTACAAATATTTGTTATAGGTAAAGGAAAATGCATGTTTTGTATCAGCACATATTGCTACTAAAGAGTAGTATGGAACCATTTGGCTTCAAGTGGGAGAAACACAAATTATGTGCTATTAATTGATTTGCTTCTCATTTCCCAGTTTTGCTGTTTCTTACTAGTTTAATACGAGCAGATCAATCCTTGCTCATCAGCAGTTCTGGCTGAGAGAGTGCAGCTGTCATGTGTAGCATATGTACTGCTTTGGCACCGTGGGCAGTTGCAGCCACCAGGATTTCTACTCATTTATACTTAATGGAAACAATCCTGGAAAGGCTGGAGTTTGTCACAGCTTTCTTTGATCCCCTGAAATTAGTGTGCTATCTTCAGTGCATGGGCATAGATGCAAAGCCAGTCAGAAGCAGAAAACAGCAGAAAATCCAACTATTTATATACTGGGTAGATTAATTTCCTAGGAGCGCACAGCATCAGTGATTTAACATCTGCACTGGCAATTAGCTTTTTACATAAGCGTGTGCTTTGTAGCCTGTAAAGAAATTCAGTGTTTGCTTACTTGAAAGACCATATCTCCTGGCGTGCTCCATGGCTGCAGTAGTTATTCAGTTTTAAACCTGAGCATGTTCTCAGGGTGTTTCTTATGGACTGCCTACTTCAGAATTGCTCCAAAGCAGCCCAGATATGTTAATCTTCAATATGCTTTATGAGGCTTTGTGTTTTCTGGGATGCACAATGGATTGATAAGCTAAGAGCTGAAAGATGCATCATCTGATGTCTGCTATTGATGGACTCCTAGTTTATTGTGGGCACTGTTCATGGGAGTTTATAACCCGGTGGTAAAGCTTGTAAACTGAATAAAAAATTCAATATTACATAGAAGGAAAATGTCAGCCTGGCAGTAAGGAATCCTTGGCAGTCTCTGTCATACAATCTTTCAGTTGGAAGGGATCTTAAAACTCTCTCTGTGTACCTTCCATTGCTTGCAGAATTTGCTGGATCAGTGACAATCTGTCCCTTCTTAGAGACCAACAAAACAATGACAAAAAAAATCCCTCATGGGAGTGGAGCTTTAGTTTCTCTCCAAACCAAGGTTACCTGCAGTCGAACCCCTCTAAAACAGTTCTGCTCCATTTCGACTTTGAGGGGAGTGACCTCCTCAAGTTTTCTCTGGTCTTTGTTGAACAGAATTTCTGTGTTTACTATCTTCTTCCACCTTTTTGGGGTTTTTTTCCCACTATTTTCACTATTTATAAAACTAAGTATGATTTCGTTCTTTCAGCATATGTTCTATGTCCTATAAATGTAACTTGTGTCTGGAGTTGTGAGAAATTCTAGAGCACTTCCCTTATAATCAGGGTGACAGTTACAGTATTAACCGATTTGGTGGTTATCAGATCACACCATGTGGGAAAGCATAACTCTCTACAGACTGTCTCTGTTCAAGAAGAACTTCTTGATATTGTATGATCTTTAAATGTGGGAAAAGGTAATAAAGGGTTGTGCTTAAATTGACAAATCGGGCACCTGATAGTTGTCAAGTGGTGTTCTTTGGAGCTCCCATCCTTCGCACTAAGCAGGTCATGGTTTCCACGGAGTTGTTCTGTAATTACCTTGTCTAAGGCAAGACAGTGGTGTACTGCGTATCCATAGCATAACTGTAAGAAGCCAAGGATAGACACAAATGGTATTTTCAAGCCTCTGGGTAACTTGATTTCGCAGCCTGAAGGAAGGTCTTTTTCCAGACATATTATTATGTCCTTTCCTGGCTTGTTCTTTAATCAAAAGACTAGAAACTGGTGAGGAGAGGAAAGTAGGATGGCAGCCCTGAGTCCACTGGCTTCAGTCGTACTCCATCACAGTCATCGCATCACAAGAACCCATTCATAAGTTTACCGAGCTCAGTTTTAAAACCTGTTTGCTAATGTTACCCAACAGAAGCTAATGGCTGTGTTCTCTGTATAAGAAAAGAAATAAATAAGGGAGACCCCAATCAAGCTTAGACCCACTCTTAATGAACTGGATTTCAGCAGTGTCCAGATGGGAGTGTGACTGTTCAGATGGGATGTACATGAAGGTAATATGTTTCAGTGCAGGCAAAGCCGTGTTATAGTAGTATCAGCTTCCTTGTCAAATCCACAGAAACTAATGGTGTGGGCTGTAAAAGCAGTGTTAAGTACAACATTAATGTTACTCAGTATTTCAAACTGGTCCTAATAAAAGGAGGGACCGTGGCCTTGGAGGCAGACTTTGTGAACATTGCAATGCAAATAAGCAATTAAAGCATTCCAGGAGCTCCTCTGTATCTTGATGACTGTAAAAAAAGCACAATTGCAGCTGAAAAATGAATGTCCGCTATACTCATTGAAGAACAAAAATATATGTATGAGATCCTTGTTCCATTATTTGATTGCTATTTGTAAACTACATTGCTAGAGAAATCCATTATGCATATTTCTGGCTAATCGTTGGCAAGACAGACACGAATATGTCTAGGAATGGGCATGCAATAAAGAAACTATACAGAGACTTTAAAAAAATGTATTTTAGTGGTTTTAAAAGTAGGTTCAGCAGATCAACATGGGAAGCAATGTGTGTTTGCATTTCATTTTGCTGAGAGTGCAGGTTCATAGCTTTCTACTGGTGCAGGAAACAGTTTGTCATTTTCCTGGAAGTGTTTAGTTAGAGATTTAATGGAATGAAGCTGCGCCTTAGCAACATTCACTCCAGACTCATTGAGTGACTTCAGAATTTGTCTTTTATTCTCACAGTGCCTTTAGCACTTGTAAAGTTCTAATGCTGCATACTTTTAATAGCATCCAAAGGGAGCAAAACTTATCACCAGCACAAAATGAAATGGGATTGTGGTGGAGGCAGGAGGCACAAGTGTACTGTGTTACTTGGGTGTGTGCACTGATCCTCCCATACCCTACAGAAACATCTTTGTTATTTTTCATTCAGACTCAGCTAAGCAGCACTTCACTAAAATCATTCTTGAAGGAGCTTGTATCAAATGGAATAGGAAAATATTAGTAAGTAAAATGTTGTCAATGGAGCAGAGATTGACTGTTCATCATGCCTGGTATATATTGCTTTGTCTAACAACTTGCCCCAGCAGGCTTACAATTGTGCTCTCTCTGAAGACCCTCCCAGCTGCAAGACCTGATTGACGGAATCCGTGGGCAGATGCACTTCCCAGACTCCAATAAAGCCGGGGCCTTGGGAAAATCTAAGGCAATTATTGACGGGCAGCAATCCACTAATCAGACAATTTCAAAATTAATCCCACAGTCCCTTACTGTATTAGCTTTCCTCCTTGTTTGTATTTATACAGCAAATTCATGACTTCAGTGAATACTCTCCCTTCCAGACCAATTATGTCTCTCTGAGGGTATTAAATTAAAAACAGAAGAAATATTGAAAGTGGCTTGCAATTAGTTCCTTTAAAAGGTATATGGCACTTGCAGGCTAGGGTTCTTAATATGGTGCTTGATAATAAAAGTAAACAGGATTTTTTTTCATCACGCAAGCAAGGCATCCTATTATGCCTTGTTATGAAGTGGCCTATATATAATGAGAAAAAAAATAGTGATTTGATTTTGGAGTTTAATTATGTTTTCATAAAATTCTTCTAGAGTAACTGACAAGTCCACAGTGTCTCCAAATAACATAAATAGATTTTGGTGTGTGCATTTTGATTTATTTTTCCCTTGTTTTATTTTGATCGCTTTATAATACAAAATTGCATTGCATTTGATTGTAACCTGCCTTTTAAATGAAGACTGATCCAAATACAACATTTCTTTCATGTGGAATTGAAATATAGAGCCATCTTCGTGGTGTAACTCTATAAACACAAGTCACTGCCTGAGTCCTTGGTCGTGTAGAGGGTGTCTTATTCTTTTAACATTTGGAATTCTGTATTAAGTTCCTGAGTTGTTTCTGTAGATCTGAACCTGAATGTGGAATTCCCTTTTTATTGTCAAAACTGGGCAACTGAAGGGAGGCATCACTTTAAAGGCATTGCTTTTCATCTTTGCACTGCTGTCGGGTTTGGTAGTAAGAGCACTGCGTACTTCTATTGTTTCCCACACGTAGTAGGAATCATAGGATATTTTCTATTTCTTACTGATCAATTTTGCTTTCAAGTACTGAGGAATGAAAATCAAAAAGAAAATACAATCCACTTGAAAGTTAATGAGTAAATTCAGTTTACAGGTGGGTTTAGAAATAGAAAGTACTTCCTAGTTGAGGAATATGTGGGGCAGAGATTCAACTGGAAAGGCTTTGGCTCAAACCGTTTTATGGGTAACTTTGGTGGTTCAGCAGATTTCCCTTTCTCTCAGATTTCCATCTGTACCCCAACTTGAATGAATGCTGTTCAAGTGATATGGAAGCTTTATTGGGTTTCATTAAAAGTACAGAATTGGTGTAATTTTCCACTAAAAAGAATAATTCTGTAAGTGAAAGTACTGCTGGTAAACTCTGGTCTTTTCGTAAATGTACATGAAGCTGATTAACACATAATTACAACCACGCAACCTCATCTTTTACTCTGGACAGAAAATGAACAGTTTCCATTTTGGGCTTCTGTAATCAGCTGCAAGTTTGGATTCACTCACAGGCATGGATGATGTTCGAGGCAAGAGTAATACCCTAAGTAAATTATTTTATGATTACTAGAACGATTTCTCTAACTCTCTTTCCAGAGCTATGCACTCACTTGTCATGGAAAAGAGCTAAGGTAGCACACTTGTATGGCTGGATGCATTTGCACAAGATGAGGCTCAGGAGAGCGAAGGGTAAAAGTTCCTGTGCCTCTTTTATACTCCAATGTCTAACAATATGCCTGCAATGATGCCAAGCTGCCTTTCTCAGCACAAGCAAAACCCAGGAAGGAGCTACTAGTAGGCCTTGTTTCATATTACTTTTATTTGATTTATTGCAGAAGCTGTTAACACCCCATAGTTCTTTGAATAAAATAAAACAAGAAAACCTTTAAGATTCAGCAACAACATAAGCCAGGGAGCCTTTCATCTTCATTATGAACTACTTTAGCTGTTGATTACTTAGGGATTAACACCTCCATATATAACAAAGATGCATTCTGTGAGTAGGAAGCTCTGTAAGGTAAGAGTTTATGCAATTTGGCATGTTTCAATCTAGCTCAGGAGGACAGAGCATGAAAAATGGGCGGCTAGCAAACAAAAAAGATTATCCAAATTTCCATCCATCCTCCCCAAGGCATCTTCTAAAACCAATTTAATCAAATAGATTTCACATGATATGATAAAAATGTGCCTTGAAAGTCACAGTGCTTGTGATAAAGAAGCTTGATAAACTAAGGTCACAGTTTGGTGATGCTGGTGGAGCTTTGCCCTTTAGCAAGGGGCTGAGCTTAAAGGTTTCAGAGCCTGAAATCCTTTCCTATAACTAAATAATGTTTTAGTAAATGAAGGCAGATCTTCAATCCACATCTGCCTAGAGGGATCCTCCTTTAGACATGAGTACAGTCAGAATTTCCTGCTCATACTGCGATTCAGTCAATGGATCATGCTATTTGTTGGCATTCCTTTGTCTTCATTTATACGTGCAGGTGGATTCAGACCACTGGCTTTACATATGCCACCAGCTGGTGATGGCTTTCAGCTATGGTTGACCTGGGTTAAGTTAGAGCTGGTGACCAAAAAGTAAAAGTTGGCATTACCAAAGTCTGAAGTGATTTGCTGCCCTTTAATGACTGCTGGTTCTAAAGCAATAACAATTAGGTCTGTGCAGCACAATAAACAAAAATAGAAAGTACATTCATATGGATAATGTAAAGATTAAAGCTCTTGCACTCTCAGCTGCACACTGAATAGCTCGTGTTTTTATATGCTTTTAAATAAGAGAGCTGCGTAACATGACCCTCTAGTTGAAAGGATGCAGAATCGCTATACTCCCATCTGGATTATTACATTCAATTTAGGCCACATGAACTCCTGTGCTGAAGGTGTACATCTAAGAAAATGGTTGTGAATTGAGCGTGACTTGCATAAAAGAGCAAGTTGCACCTATTCGCTCTTGAAAAGCATCTGCTTTTAGTTAAAATTACAGTTGGTTTGCCAGCCAGTCATAGGGGCCCCATCTTCTTTTCTGTATCACCCCACATCCACATGCTTAATATACTAGTAATTTTATTATGGAGCTGTGGTCAAGACTCTGTGGCTAAGGTTGCAACCAGGTTCTTTTATAAGCTCTGTTTTTTGTCTGCCCCACTAGAGCTTTCACTAGGAAAATTGACTTGCAAATTGGCAACATTCACTCTGCACATCATATCCATATATTTACATTCTCAGGCATGTTTAATTGTCATGCTCCCTGCTTTACTACTCTTTCAACTTTAATGTTAATTATTGGGCTCCACTTAAAATTAAGCTTTTCTTGATGTCTTTTAATTATAATAAAGCCCTAGGCAGTGGGGTAACTGTGCCCACTAGATGTTACGATCCTTGGTTCTGGCCCTCAGTTGCCTTGGTATGGCTTATTTATAGACTGGAAGCTTTTTGACTTGCTGTTGAATATATTTGACCATGTTGAGGATCCCAGTCTGCAGCTCAAACCTCTTCCTTCTACTGCAGTAAAAAGCAGTGGTAACAAACATTCAAGCAATTCATAGACACAACCTGGCTTCAGTTGAAGCTGATGGCAGAATTTCCACCAACAACAGGAACAAGGTACAGCTTTGCTCTCATTTTGTAAATAACCACAAGTGCTAACTCATCCTACCTGCTAAGCTAATCCAGAGATGTTTCCCTGTAAATACTAAAATCAAGGGGGTTTGGCAAGATACTCAAAGTCTGCACGCTGAGTGTAGGGAGGATGCATGTAAGAGAGCTGATCGCTTATAATTGGCATAGTTTGTTTTGAAAACTATTCTGAATTCAAAGGAAGTGTAATGCAAGTAGTTCCTTATTCTTTAGTTTACTTTTCTCATCACTTTTTAAGTGCAAAATTCAGCCTTGCTCACTGGAGCTAAGTAGTGGTACAGGATTTGCAAGCAGCTAGGTGACTTTGGCACCTTAGTCTGTGCTCCAAAGTGAATGCAGGTTAAAGTCAAGTAGCAAAGTCTCAATTTGAAGGGTGGTAGCTGTTATTATTCCATAGGAGGAGGCCATTTTTTCCTAGTCAGTCTGGTTCAGTTTCATGCAGCTTCTGAATAGTTATTCCTGACTATGCATAAGAAAGCTGTCAAGAATCTTATATCCGAAAGTGACTCAACAGCGTTCAGACCTAAGTAATTGACATTTTCACATTCACTAGCTTCAGTGTGTGATTAAGTATTTAAAATTAACCAGGGTCTTTTAAATGCTCTACATATTTTTTTCCAAAGCTTTATTTCACATGGAATTGAAATTGTATTAATTGAATAGGTTCTGTAATTAATTTATAGGTTCTATAAATAGGCTCTGCAGTCAAGAGAGGTTTAAAACTGATGGTGAAAGAGCCAAAACTATCTGCAAGAAACAAGGCCCTTGAAGTTTGCAAAAGAGATGTGATGAAGGCTGAAAACTGATTACCAAAGGAAAACAAAAGAAAGTCTGCTTTTAGAATAGAGAGAATCTATTAAATATAAGGCTAAGAGGATGATGGTGAAGACGGTAAGGGGAGGCAAGTCTAAAAAGACACATGGAGTGTAGAATGGGAGACATTTTAAGGCAAAGGCAGAATGGACAGATTTGGGAATATTAACTGCTTTGTAATACCTTACTTTGAAAGAAAAAAAGTGCTTTTTAAAAGCCTGTAGATTTTTATTCTCTCCCACTGAATGGTTCAATGTACTCATTATCCCTTTAATGTAAATTTCTCAGACTTGTAATGAATTGATTATTCTTAATATAAAGTGCAGTATCCATGCCTCAAAAGTATAAATGCACATCCATTTGGGGAAAACCTTGCCCATTCTTCTAACAGAAAGAATGCAGTCCTATCATATGATAAAGAAGCCTGTGCAGAGTTGATAATCTCAAAAGTAGCATTGAATCTGCCAGTAGTAGCAGCCCAATGAAGGATCTGTCTTAATGATGTATGGCATTATGCATGAATGTATTGCAGTCCTGAGACCACAGTAAAGGTAGCTTCCAGCTTTAGAACAGGTGTTGTTAGAAATGCAGGGATAAACTACACATTTGTCAGAGAAATTTAACAAGTATTTGGGCTGTAGTTGTAGCTGGATGATTCCAGGAATCTGTCTTACCCAGGAAGGATATGGAGGTATACATAGAAGTTGGCCATTCCTACTTAAATGAGTATAGATATACATTGAAACTGTCTGGATATTCCTTTTTCAGACTTCATATATTTCACTCTTCTGATCTGAGATGTAATATGAAGTAATGCTGTATTGATAGTAGCCTATTGATTGAGCTGATACATGCCCTGTCAAATTGTGCTGTGTTTTATTGACTGTGGGAAATCTTAACATGTTCTTTGACAGCAAGACCTTCTGCAAACCAAGAATCTGGGATATCTGTATCGTGTACCTACCACAGAGAGTTGTCACTAGTCTGTACTCTGCTAAGGGGGTTCCAGACTGAAAATCTCTTTAAAGATCAGGCTTCTTAGGAGGCTGCACAGTGAAGTCTGCCTTGTTGGTTTGTGCATATTGCAGTTGTAAACTTAGTGATGCATATATTAAAATTCATGTTAGTTAGTATGGCACTGTTTGCTAACTTCATGCAATATAAATCAGTTTTAAAAATCACTCACATGATGTGTAAATGCTAATAAAATTAAATCCCTTAGCAGTCAAAGGAATTAGCCCATCTATGAGTGAAATACCAAAGCAGGTCTTGTTGTTTTTATGAAACTGAATAATATAAGTATCCAATTGATAAAATTTTATTAAAGCTGACAGCCCTTAAGTGATCTAAGTGGTAAATATTGAAATGAAGTTTCAACAACACTGCAGTACCAAGGGAGGCCTAAGGCAGTAATAAGGATTAAACAATGATTTAATGTTGTTCCTTAGGGGTAGGGATTGTTGTTTTAATGGAGAGCAAAAGCTCACTTCCTTCTAAATAATTAAACTGTGATTTGAGAAATTGATCTAAGGTAGTTGTAGTGGTTTGTTAAGTCCGAAAGAGATAAATGAAGGCAAAGTGTCCTGGGGCAAGGGGAAGTCAGGGGAGAGTAGTGAAGAGATAGTTTTGCAGGATAGAATCATGACAAGTGTCCCTCGGGAAGGGGGGGAGCTGGCAATGAGCATATTTTAGCTTTTATTTGTAATGTAAACAGACTTGTGCTGCCTGAGGCCGGGTAATAGCTAATGAGCAGGGGGTTTCTATGGGGTGCAGATTTTATTAGCACAGCTTATAAAAAAGCAAGCTAAATTAAAAATGTGGTGTCTGCTAGATAATCCGATAATCATTGGTGCTACAGGGAGCACCTCCACCTAAGCAGAGCGAAAATATTAGCATATGCATGTAAAATTTCCAAGCCATTTGTTCAGCAGTTTGTGTGAGCTGAATGGCTTTCCCATCTTCCTAGTGGAAGGCAGATTTCACATAATAGGGCTGAGTATTTTGGGCTGCCATAGGAATGCAGCAATGAATGAATTCCATAATGTGTTTCAAATCTGTCATTTGTGTATAAGCAGTGGGGGACTTGGCCAGAGAACTTCCCATTGTATTTGCCTCTTGGGTGACTGTTACCAATGAGATGACAGCTAGGATGGTGGTAGAGATGGGATAGAAGTGGAAAAGGAGAGAGAAAGCTCTGCCTAATTAGATAATTGCTTAAGGTAATTTCCTTGGGGTTAACGTGATACACAATCCTGAGTAGCTCTAGACAAACAATGCAGAGCTTCCAATATTGTGGTGGATGGTTTCCAACTCACCACCCCTCCTGGGTTGTACATGCCTAACACAGTTTAAAAACAATTAAATCAGCATCCAAGAAAAGGCTGAAATTCCCTCTGCTTGTTGGAAAAGGCTGTGCTCAATCCATGCCTTTGGGTGTAGATACAAATACAGAGTGTGTGCTGTTTGTTCGGAATAATGTCGTATTTGGGGTATAGCGCATCAAAATTGAAACATTAAAAGCATCTGAGAACACACTTCTCTGTCCAGCAAGGTCTCATGACTACCGCTGCCAAAGTCTTCTTTTTTCTCAGCACTTAAGGCAAAGCTCAGGAAGCAAATTGGATGCAGAACATGAATGGCAAAAATCTCATAGAATTCAGTTTTATGATATCTGTACTTTTCATCAATAAGGGACAAGGATATTCCAACAGCATGTGACTATCAGGAGCTTTTGGACTTAATGAGAGAGGTCCACTGAAGCAGGTATGTTCTTGTATATATATCACTCCAGGCTGTAAGACCTAGGGTTAGTAGTGTTAAATGTAAGGTTACACAGTCAGAAACACATCTTTGACCCGCATGCTCCTCTCTGCGCAATAAAATGGAAGTCAAACCAAGGAAGCAGTTAATTATGTATAAAATGATTTGCTGGTTTGATTTTTCCAAGCAGACTGTTTTATGTTGTTCTGTTTTGGTTACATTTTACTGTAATTAAAGGAATACCTCTGGACCACCCAATCTATAATCAGCCTTATTGTTTCCTATTCCTCAGGCTACCAGAGAGATGATGTTGTACAATGATTAAACAATCACTGTTATTTATTGATGATTTCCCGTAAGTGCTAGGCAGATTGCCAGTTGTAGTCTACATAGTTTCTTAAAGTGTACCCCTGGATGCACTGAAGGGTACACTCCAGCTGTTCAGGCTGATTGAAATCGATTATGTCCCTGCAGTCATCTTCTGACAGAAGGAATGAAAAGTGTATAGGATTTTATGTTTCGGTATATTTGTCAGACTGGATTTGCTTTTGCATGCGTACATCTTGCTTTTTATGTCCATTGGAGAACACAAGGCAGAAGAAATGTCTTGCACTTGAAGCCAGAAGATGGTAGAACTAGGTATAAGAAAACAGGTTTATCCTTCCCATGGGAGTTTATTACATGGATTCAAACCAGCCTCAAAAAGATTTCTGCCTCCTGAAGAGGCAAACACTTTTCATGGAGAGCTCCATTGTATGACAGAAGTGGTACACAGCTCAGGTTTTTAGGAAGCCATTTGAGGTGGTGAAGTGGGAATTCTGAACATGATTTAAGTTCTGTGGAAAACCAGGTTAGGGAGCTGGGAATGGGCTGACATGCTTGTTATAATTCATGTTAATGAGGAGGTGTTATCACAGCATCACAAAAATATAATACTTCAGAATAATTTCCTCTGCCCCCAAGATGTACTTTTGCCATTTCTGTGTTTCTGTTCTCCCATGAGTTTATCCTAGGTACTGGTACTTGTCATTAATAATAGTAACTGTTACAGTTATTAGTAATAGTAACTATTAGTAATAGTAACTATTACTACCTACAATGCTGTAGGTAATCTCAGTTTTGCTGGCTTGTGAGTTTGTGTTGCCAATTCATCTGTTTTGGAACAGAAAGAATTGGTCAAAATTAGGAAGTGAAGCATTTTTCAATTGAAAAATCATATTCTGGTCCTCTAGAGAGCCAAGACCTTCATGTCTCTCAGTAGACCAGAATTGTGCTGTGGATAGATTTGGAAGTGTGCCCAAGGTGAGACCCAAGATATCTGCTCTATGGAGACCAAGATTTTACATTCGATTTTCTGTAAAGGTACAATCCAAATTCTTGAGTATCACAACATAGCATTTCATGATGTTGATGTTCATGAATAATGCTCTGGTTTAGGTGATCAGGTGGCAGACATCAACTCACCAGTAGGAACATAAATAATGGCTAATTATCTGCCTACTAGGATATCAGGAGACATTTCCATTCCTACCTTTGCCCTGTGCTTCCTGAAGAATCATTCAGGTCACTTGTCTTTCTATGCTTCCGTTTGCCACATCTGAAACAGTAGTAAGAGCAATTCTTTCTTACCACTTTTCTAATCTACTACCTTGTTTAGACAATCACCTCTTCAGTGCAGCAAGTGCCCTGCTCTCTGCATCTGAAATTCAGCTGAAGTAAGCGCTTGAAAATGAATGTGAAGAGCTTTGTCACTGTTGGCTTAAAACACATTTTTGCTATGGTCAGGTTTTGTACAACAGCTTTTTTGTGGCAAACATTGTTACGATTTGACTTAAATATAGCAAAATCTTCAACATCATGAAATGGCAAAAAATGTCACAGTTCATCATGCTACAAAGTATAAACAATCATCAAACAGGTGAAAAATACATTAAAGAAGAATAAAACTTCAAACAGGTTTTAAGTAGTTCACTTTTATGTTTTAATAGCTCTTTAGAAGCCTGTAAATAGAAAGTCAATTGGATTTTAGACTTGTTTCCATAGTTATATTACACAGAGGGAGTATTCAATAAAACAAATCTTTTATTTAGTACCTGACAGGTAATTAAAATGTGCCTCTGCATTTTCTTGTCTGTTACAGTAGGAACTCGTATCAAAGACTGCTAGAGTTTACAAGTGCCCACAAATACATTGCAACTTAATTTTATCTTTTGGGCTGCAAACCTGGTGCTAACGGGAAGTCTTTAGTTAGTGGAAAGTTTGAATCCTATTTGGCATTCTAAGCCTAACGTTTCTTTTTTTTCCTACAAAGATTTGCTCTTACCTTCAAAGATTCTGAGTCCCATTTGCACAATTTTCAAACTAATGAACTGTGGGGAAAGCCAAATATGTAGAAAAGCAACAAATTCAACATTCCTAAAGCTATTTGGGGGTTGGGAGGAGATGTTCTTGATGGTCCAAGTAGTATGAATTTATTTGAATTCTTAGTTGTGAATGAAATTAGTTTTGTTTCAAGAATCCAGTATTTTTTCTAGGTGCTGTTCTGCAAAGGACCATTCAGCGCTGCAGTTTTAGAAGATGGCGCCTATGGATGTCAAAGTTAGAGGGATACTTCTCTCTATTGCTGAAATGCTACCTGGATCAGTTTGGCTGAATCAGAACCTTCCATTCTTTGTGTTTTTATAGGATTGCTCATGATGGCCCCATGGGGTAGGATTTCACAGCAAGGCATCACAGAAAGAGTAAGTTGTCTTTTACCAGCCTTATTTATTTTCTTCCCCTGGTATATCATTCTAGTCTCTTACAATGTTTAAGTACCCACTATAGGGCATAATGACTAGTAGACCTACCAGGATTAGAAATAAATCTGTCAAAATTAAAATGCCTGAGCTAGAAAGTAGCACACTTTTATAGGAAATTGCCTCCATGCTCTTCGTTGTGCATCTCCCTGATACATGGAGGGATACCACTTTGGGAAGAGCTTTATCAATTAACCTGATTAAGAACTGATTTATAATAGTTAAGGTTTGCCACAGTTTTGCATTTGGTAACTTTCTGCTGTGATGAATTTCTGACCCCTGCCTTGTCATTGTGGCTACAATTGCCTGACTGCATTGATAACCAATTGCCTTGTTCTTTGTGCAGTGCATTGGTTGTTCTCCTTATGTTCATCTAAAACTGTTGTAAATTCTTCTTTGATCAGACATGCTAAAGGAAACTTAAGTTGTCTTAAGGCAACTTATCATTTTTCAAGTGTGTTGGTTAGATCTTCCTGTCAGCATTTGTATAAGATCATGCCATATTGCACAGTTCTGGACCAGGTCGGTACTGTTTGGGAATGGTTGATGGGCATAGAGAAAAAAGGCTAGGGGCAGTAACTGTTGATCCTAGATAAAAGTCAGGAGCAATGGGGCTTTCCAGCCCAATATGGGAAGGCTATATGAAGAGACTGTTGCCTTCCAGATGGCCATGTCTAAGTGGAGGCAGCAGTGTCCTAAAGGGAGGATATCAGCTTCTCAAGGATTGCCAGCTTGGGCTGGTGACTATCGCAGGTCTGTTGAGTAATGTGACTAGCTATGGCTATTACTTTACACACAGATGCATCTCTGCCCCTTGCTGAGGCTTGATATTAGGCAATAAGCTTATGTTTTATGGGTATTAAAATATCATAGCTGTAGTGGTAACTTGTACAATTTCTGCTATAGCTCCCCCACCCTCATTACTTCTTTTATCTTAGAGTTAGAAGTCCAGTTACAATCTTTATTATCCTTTAAAAATGAGCTTGAAGAAATTATTATAGAAGTGGTGTAATCTCAACAGAATAAGATTTGCAGTATGGCTGATGGGCTCAGTTAGGCCAATAAAATTCTAGGAAAAAAAGCCTAAGCTGCAGGAATTTGCAGGGATTTATGAGTTCTTGGCACAATCAGGAGTGACTGTTTCCATGAATGGCCATTTTATCAAAAAGAAAAATTAGGGAGTTCTGTAGCACAAGATGTTGGCTATAGTGGAAAAAGTCCTCATTTCTGGACTACTCTGGGCTGTGTATATTGTCAGAGCTAATCACACTGAGCAATTCATCTGTTCATTACCATAATACTGTATTTACAGCATGCATAAATACTGCTCTTTTCATATTAAGCCTGATAGCTGCTTTAAACCTGTCTTTTATCTATTGCTCTTACATTTCTATCCCACTTATTGCATTTGCAGATACTGCAACAAATTTATGCGTTTTATAAACCTAACAGAATGCCTTGTGTACTGATTGATGGAAAATCAGTTGTTCAGTTGCCAGGCAATGATTGATTTTCCAACACAGCTGCTCCAGCTGTGCTACAGATGCCATTTTTTCTTGGATATCATAGATGGTGTTGTAAGCTATTGAATATGATCCTTAATTGTAAAGATCTCTGAGAAATCTGTCATTTCAGCAGTTAATGACCATTTGGTCACCATCTTCAGCTACATTTTGTGGTTTTACCTAGTAAGCTTGCATTAGAAGTGCCACTTGGAGGTTGCTTTGGTGTGTTTTGCAAGAAGCTGGCTTGAAATCTGGGACATAAGTAAATGCTTGTCACAGAAAATTACAGTTAGTTACAAAATGCTGCAGCCAATAGCATGTGCTGATGACAGCAAGCCTTTTTCCTGGAATGCATTTCAGATTCCAGTGTTTTATTTCAAACCTTGCTCAGTTGTGTATGACTAATAAATAATAGAGGAAAGTATAACTCAACAGAATATTTGCAGACCTTCTTTTGATCTGGGGAAGCAGACTTTGGTTGCTTGGCATTCTTTTAGATGACCTTCATAATTTAGTTGAAGGCTGTGTTTTGGCTCTACTATCCATTTTCACAGCAGCATAAAATATTAAAGTCAAGCAATATCAATAATTCATACTCCTATGGCATTGGGGATATCAACGAGAGGATCATTTGGGTTTGCTAAAATTAAAAGTGCAACTACTTCAGGTACAAAATGCAAGTTTAAGGCTTTTAAAGCTCATTATGAGAGAGGAAATTAAACTGTGTCTCATGTTTCATGGAAAGAGGAGCTGTAGTTGGTAGGTGTCCTGTCATTTGTACATTAGTCTCCTATTCACAGCAGGGTAATGTGTCCACTTGCTAAAAGAGACAGACTTGTTGGCAGGCTGTGTCCTTTTTCCTTACCTTGCCCAAAAAAAAGTGTTTCTTGCAGATTTCTCCCTGGTATGAAGTCTGATTATTTTTAAAGAGCCAGTTACTACCAGGATTGACAGCGTAGCTGGTTGAAGAGCATAGAGAACTGGAAACAGGGCATGGTCTGGCTTCTAAGCGTGGTTTTGCCGCTGTGCTATGGGCAAGATCACTTTGGGTGCCCTGCCATCTCCTGCATTCAATGAGAAGCTCCTCAGAAAGAACTGTTTCTCAGTGTCTAGTCCCATAGGCCTCTGATTTCAGTGGGCTGAAGCACTGACGAAATATGAGCAGGAAATTAAAATGCAATTCATTCCCACTCCAACTTCTAGAACATTGTATTTTCCTTGGTGTTTTCTCTGTTAAAATTAACTTGACATCTCCTTTGTCTAGTCTTGTCTTCCACTAAGTAAATTCCTAAATGGTATGAAATGATAGATGACTTAATAGTTTGGTAGGCTTCCATGCAATAATTTTTGGAATAGTCATTTATACTTGCCTTCTGTGTTAAGGCAATATCTTCATGCACATCCATTTCTTGAGAACCTACATTCTTCCAAAGCAGCAGTAAAAAGTCCCTCCTCTTTCCAGTTGTAATTGATACCTTTCAAAGCCAGGCTACTAGAGACATTTTAGAATAAATTTATGCTTTCCTTCTGTAAGCTTTTCTAGTCTCCCTCAAGAGAGACAGAGGTAGAAGGCTTGCCTCTGCTTCTTTTCCTTTGGTAAATCACTTGCCTTTTCAGTAAAGACCCATCCAGCCAATGTAGAATGCAATTATAGGAGAAGGAATCCGAAACCATATCCCCTTTGGGGTTAACTAGTTTTTACCCAAGTAAAAATGAACTTCCCTCAAATTCAATACCTCTGTCTTTCCATATTGCTGGTGCAGAGTGGCCATTTTAGCGTTTCTGTTAGTCAGGTGAGCAACAAGCTGTACTCAATGCACAAGAAAATAGAAAAGACATAATTGTGATTGTGGTTCTGGGGAGACCTTATTGCAGCCTTCCAGTACATAATGGGGACCTACAAGAAATCTGGAGAGGGACTTTTTAAAAGGGCATGTAGTGACAGGACAATGGACAATGGCTTTAAACAGAAAGATGGTATAGATTTAGATTAGGTATTAGGAAGAAATCCTTCCATTTCTGGAAACAGGTTACCGAGTTAAGCTGAGGCTGCCCCATCCCTGGCAGTGTTCAGGGACAGGTTGGATGTGGCTTGGAGTAACCTGGTTTAGTGAAGGTGTCCCTGCCCATGGCAGGGAGGTTGGAACTGGATGAGCTGTAAGGTTCCTCCCAACCCAAACCATTTTATGATTCTATGATTCAACAGAGCTCTATCAGGCTTTGGTTCTGGGGTGCACACAGCATTTTTAGTACTTCCGAGCCATTTCTCATCTTCATCTTCTTTTAAAATTTTATGTGTTTAGACATTCTTGGAATGTTGGTTTGGCTTTTTGGGGTTTCTTTTAGCCATTTCCTATTCTTTGCAATCTTTTCAAGTAATGAAGACATCATAATGGTAAGCATACTGCAGTACAGCTTTTGCTATAAATGGTGGAAAGGAAGCCTTCATTATTCCTCCAGAATGCCCTTCTGCTTAATAATCCAAGGTTTATCACCTTGATTAGTTACATACATTGTACCCTGTGCTTTGTTCCCATTTTAGACCTTTTTCTACTCACCACCCTCCTTTTCTTGATCATATATAAAACATCTGGTTCTTTATCCCAAATTATATAGTTGTGATGACTATTATTAAAACTAACATGGTTTTGCCCCCTTTTCATGAGACAGTTGAGGTCACATTGTATAAAAGACCTATCATCACCCTCACTTACCACTGTAGCAACTTTGTGTTGAAGTTTTTCTACTGGGGTGTGGGTTTTTTATTTCCAAAATGGGTTTCTTTTTTGTTTATTCTTTATTATTTTTTTAACTTAAATGACAAAACCCAAACGTGGCATAGGGGTTTTCCATTCTTTTTTTTCTACCACCAAAATAAGCAGAGGATTCAAGCTACCTCCAGCTCCCAGCCCTCCTTCTATTCCTTTGGGGATTTGCAACATTGCAGATATGTGATGACTGCTGAGGAAATTATCCTAAGTGATATTTGAGTAATTTGCCTTCATTTTAGTAATAAAGGCTGCATATGTTTTATGAGAATAGCACCCCTGCAGTACAGAGCACTACTGTGATCCATCACGTTAAATCAAGAAATCATTTGACACATTTATTTCTGAACAGGAAGTGTTCTGTCAGATCAGTTGGAAAACCTGAAGTCTGTACATGTTAAGATGAAAGTTGCAATAGCAGATGCTGTTATTTTACTGGGTTATTCCCGTTTTCATAAGAAGGCCACTTTACTAATGGGATGCTGAAGAAGTATCTCTTTCTTTTGTTTCGAAGTATATATTTCTGAAGAAATCTATTAAAATAAGGATAGAGACTGTAGTTAGTGACTTTTAGAAGAATGTAAACCTGATAGATTATGTGGTAAAATCTGATCCAAAATAGAAGTATACTTCAAATACATCATATATTATATAAAAAGTGGTTTTAGCAGAAAAAAAGGGAGAAAATTTCCCATGTTATTTTAATCCGAGTGTTGTAAAGTGTATTTTGAAAGTTTAATGCAAATCATAGTAAATTCATAAGTATATACACAGCAAAACACAAACTGGACAGTTAGAGAAACACTGATAAGCAGGGAGGTGGCAAGAATGGCCAGTTGCATGTCCCTTGAAAGCATCAGTTGCAGGATAAGCATTCTGTCTAGACTGTAGGTATACAGGGGTCTTCCAGAGCCATTGCTAACTGTATCTGTGTTAAAGCTAACTGCATATTCTCAGGTCGATCAACTTCAGTTTAAACATTACTAATATAAAAACTACACTGAGATGGATAAGCCTTCTATGCCAGCTGCATTTTTATTGGCCGTCTGCAACTTCAAAGGCTTTCCTGCTCTATAGCCCAGGCAGGTACCAAAGTCTGCCCTCAAATCTGCCTTTGCTGCTTTATTGTTTCTCAACGTGGCTTTACCTAGAAGTTGGTGGATGTGTTTTCAGTATGGAATTACCTTGAAAGTATGTTCTTATTGATCTACTTAAGGTTTTTGATATTTCTATGTCATTAATAAATACACATTGCTGTTTCCCTCTGTCTCTGATTCTGTTGTTTCACCTGTCAGAAAGATCTCTCTAAGTAGCAGATGCCTGAAGTATTTTGACAGGGTGTTTGTTTCTGTTTCCAGCATAAAACTCATGTGATGACAGGCAGACAGTAAAAAGAGATTTGCCCCAAATGTGATAGAGCTCCACTTTTCCTCTTCCCTCTCCCACTTGAAAGTTTAGCCTTAGTGTTATTACTTTAGCACGTGCCTTGCTGAGAAAAAAAATTCCTCCCTTCCCAGGACCAGGGAATCCTGAGCTTCCCCCTTTTTGAGCAGACATTCCTTGGCAAAATTCTTCGTGTCTTCAGGAAGAAGTATTAGTTTCTAGGAGTATTGTTGAAGACGAGATCTCTCCATCGTCTTGAACACGCAACTCCTGAATGTCTTGAAAAGTGGAGGAGGAATCCCTGAGATGTCTGCTGTACTGCTGGAAATGAAGCACAGCAGGTATGCCTTGAGACTCATTTTGAAGAGTTCATCTTCAGAGTTGTCTGTGTGTATCAAAAGCAGATATATTGAAGCCTCACAATGCTTACATTTGCCCTGTCTTGGTTCTGGTGTCAGATATTCAGGAGAATGACCCAGTTATTTCAGGCAAATGCACTGAATCCCAGTATTTTAGTTAAGATTAAAATCTACTATTCTCCTGATCCTATTTGTGAAATCAGCCTATGTTGATTGCATATAAGATGAATTCACTGCATTTTTAAATTGTCATTTAGAAATATTTTGTCTTTACAGTATCTTTGCCTTGCACTGCCAACACTTTATTATAAAACTTCAGCGAAGCTTCTTTTAGTCAATAGTACCCCAAAATCAGACTTTATTAATTCATTCACATCCAAGTATCTCTAGTGTTTTGGAGCCTTCTAGATTGTTCATACAGTGCAATGGAACACCGTTTAGTGATGTCTTGAGGAGCAGCACTCAGAAATCAGATGGAAAACTGCCCCATGGGTCTCAATTAAATAATC
Source organism: Agapornis roseicollis (assembly GCA_002631895.1). Classification (NCBI taxonomy): domain Eukaryota; kingdom Metazoa; phylum Chordata; class Aves; order Psittaciformes; family Psittacidae; genus Agapornis; species Agapornis roseicollis. Next base: position 541,353 of record NDXB01021351.1, read on the forward strand.
CCTCTGTATTCATACAGTTGTCCTATATTGTTAGCACCGAAACTTTCTTTACAGTACTATGGATGCGCCCATATAGGCAGATGGTACTTGAAACATTACACTGATGTGTAATTCCGCCCCTCAAACTGCTAGCTCTCTGTAGTACGGCCTGTCCGTTATTATGTCAAAGCAGCAGCTAGTGAGATGGGGACCTGAGCTGGGATGACGGCTTTAGATACTCTTATAAAATCGTATAGTAAAGGCCAGGTTGTGGAAACTGAAAAATACATTAAGCATCCAACTGAATTTCCTTATTGTTCCCTATTCTTACAAATAAAAACTTGGCACAGCAGCAGCGTATCTGCTTTTGTGAAGTTTTTGTCTTAAAGTCTTGGGATTAAAGTATAAGCAATGAAGGTTTACATGGCTACAAAGAACATCTTTTCTATATGTTTTCAGATGAACCGTCTCCAGCCTGATTAAGTGTCAGCACTGTAGCTGAACTGCGAGATGCTAAAATTCATTTCAGCCCCAATATATTTAATGTTTATTTTCAGGCATAAGCCTGCGGATGAAATCAGTTCAAAATCCGTAAGTCAGCATGGCAGGGAGATTTCAGGGCAGCCTACCTGTCTAGGCATTAGAGGAGGAAAAGCCCTTTGAAGTCACAGACGGCCAATAAAAATGCAGCTGGCATTCAAACTGTAAATGGCTCCAGCATTGAGCTATTGAGCTTTTACATTGCTGTTATGGAAGTGAAGGCTGAAAATCTTCAGAAAGCGCCTTTGAGTTCTGGTCCACAGTAAACTCATGTACCTACAGTGTAGCCAAACCCCATCACCCTCGTTTCCTTGTCATTAAAAACAATTTGTGAGGAGCACTCCAGATAAATCTCAGTGCTTAGAAATAGGAAAGCTCTAGGCTTGTGCCCAAGAGTGAGGATGGCAAGATCCTGCGGTGATTCATGATTCCCCCTCTGAAGGGCTGGATACTAGCTGAAGAGCTCCAGCAGGTCTGTCTGTGCCAAGGCTGGGTGGACACTCAGGAAGGGCCAGGAGAAACTCTTGCTGATGTTTTCGGAAGTGGGGATGTGCATCTCACAGGCTGATATAGCGTCTATGTGAGTACATTGTTTTCTTTTGCACTTGTAAGTTATCTGACCCTTCCCTTTCTGCAGGGTGGCTCTGTGGAGATGGTGTGGTACAGAAAAGTCAGGAGGAAAGAGAGCTTTGCTTCCATTAGCCTGTGGTGGGAATTGGAATTCCTGGTGTGTTTTGACCCCTTGGTGGATACAAGCTTTTTACAGGGCCTTGTACAGCTCCCAACACAATGATACAGGGGTTTCTGAGAGCGTTTACTGGCACAGGTGGAATACAAAGATTTGTGAATGAAGTTTGGATTGCTGACTTTCAGATAGAATTAAAAATAGCCCCTGCCTTTCTGAATTGTTCAAAACCCAGTAAACATGGATAAGAAAAAGATTTAACACATTAAACACATTAAGTTCCCTCAAGAAGTTAGTTAATTTTGCCTTTCCACATGATATATTGTGATGTGTCTATTCCTCATCCTGGAAGGAATTTAAATGCTGTTTTTCTGGCTTATAAAGATATTCCAGGGAATCTTGAGTAACCTTTATCCTTTGGACAAGTTTGAGGGTGGAAGATGGGGGGAAGTAGGCAAAAGTGCTTTTGTTGTAACAGGATCATGGTATGAAAAAGGTTGACAACCACTGCAATTGGATTTTACAGGGAAATTTGAATTATCCCACTAAAAAAGAACCCCTTTTTATCATTTACGAGTCCTGAAACAGCATGTCATGGGTGTAAGCACTGAGCATTGCCTGTGCTTGGCCTCAGGTTAAGCTAATTTGGAGGAATGATAGATAAAATTTTATTGCTGGCTTTTGCTTTTTTTCTAATGGCAGCTGTTAGCAGCTGCTCGGTGATTTGGAGGCTTAGAAATAGCCCGAGCACAGCTAGACACATGAGCAGAGTTCAGGTGAAGCAGCAGTTTAAGATTAATGGGGCTTTGCCATTTTCTTGCTGAGTATCCCCATACACCTGTAGGTGCGTAGAATAGTTTAGTTGAGCAACCTGGTCTCTCTAGTTGAAGGTGTTCCTGCCCATGGCAGGGGATTGGAACTGAATGATCCTTAAGGTCCCTTCCAACCCCAACCATGATTTCCAGATAATTTCTGCTTTTATCCAACTACAGAGCATATAATAAAAAACTGTCTTTGAAAATGTTTGCAGATGTTCTCCATTGGCTTCTTTTCATTCCAGTTGCGAAGTTGCTGTGATTCCCATGTAATGCAGAGCCTAGTTTTGAGAAAGAACACACATTTTAACCATTGTAACTGCTTCTGCACCTCAAGAACGAGTTCAGCTTCAGCTTAGCGCAATCATTTCATTCTGGTGGGAAAAGTTTCTTTACCCTGTGTTAAAATCTCACATGATTAGATTCTAGTTTTGAGCAGCATGAAGAAATAGAAGCAATCATTGCTATTTACACAAATGTAAAATGCTAGCCTGCTAAAAACTTGCTGTTCTAAATAAATGCATCAAAGAGTCATTGGATTAGGAGTGTAGAAAAGCAAACATGTTCAAATCTTAAACACATCATAATTTTAAGCGTCCACAAGTGTTTAAAAAGTGTTGGTAGAAATGAGCACATATATCCATTCACTACTTAAATATCATAACCTGTTTCTTTTCTGAACACATGCGCAAGGGAACAGAACGCATTTAAAATGTTAAACACATTGACATGTTTACAATGTGTTGCAAGAAAGTGTTTAACTTCTTGTGCTCCAAAGCTAAACACTTTGGAATTAGAGGGTTTACTAATTCTGCATTTACTCAATATGACTATCACTGACTGACGTTTACTGGATAAAGTTTGAATGGATTCAGAGAAGATTGAAAAAATGAATCAGAGAGGGTGGAATACTTTGGCTTTGGATCCATAAGGGTCAAAGATGTGAGTTAATAGCCCATGGTGTTTCGTCGTTTATGCGTATGTCCCTGTGAGCATATAATTAAAAACCCATTGACCCCAGATTTATGACCTGTCCCGTATCTGGTTCGTGTAAATCCGAGTCCTGATCATTAGTTCCAATTAGAAGTTAAATTAGAATTCATTTACAAGGTGTATTTAAAATAAAGCTTTAAAAATTAAATCAAGTTTTAAGTAAAACGCTATCTCATTGGCCTCCCAGATCACAACATTAATCCTAGGGATCCTGGATCAGCAAAGTCAGCACAGCAGGGCAGGGTGGGGAGGTAACACTGCTAACCTTTTCAGGTAGGATTTTTAAAGATACACTGATTTGGCCTTGTTTTCTTTGACCCCGTTCTGAGGCTCTGTGTAGTTTAACTTCCAATTACTGTGGAACCAGATATGCTCAGTGCTTTTAGTCCAATCTGATTTGCATGGAGCCTAGTAGGGAAGCAAGACCTAAACCCACTTTGTGAAAAAGATGGGCTCTGCTGTTCCTGGTGTGAGCCTTTTGGGGCTCCGTGAGATGCTGTGCAGAAGAAGAAGAAGCTGCAGGATGGGGATTTGTGAGACCTCAGATCTAGGCCAAAGGGTTCAGCTGCACTGCAAGGCACTGCAAGGATACCTGCACTGACTCCAGATGTGAAATGAGCTAACAAAATACTTGAGTAAAAGCATGGAGCTCTTTAAATCCATCACACATTGAAACTCCCCAGAAATGTGGAGGGTAGATGAAAGCAGCTTAAACAGGACTTCACTAGAGCTTTAGGCAGCAGATGTCTTTTTAAGAAGAAACAAGCAGAAGATGGCCTTATTGCTGACATACCTCTCATGTTTTCCATAGGTTTAACTTGGATAGAGAAAGCTAACTATTACTCTGTATAGTGTATATCTGGGAAGTACTGCATTCCCCGGTATCCATACTCCCAGCATGTGAATGATGTATTTTAAATGGAGATTATGAAAACAAAAGTGAAAAATCAGTGTAACTGATCTGAGGTTAAGAGCTACATTTGGGAAGCTAAGGCTATGTTTAAACTGAGTGATTTAAACTCTCGCATGAAGGGTCCATCCAGCTATAATGCATGGGTTTTTTTCCCCCATAGATGTAGTGTGTATCCTTGGCAAGCCACAAGATAACTGAGGGTGTAATAGAAAATCTCAGGATTATAAAAGGATAGCTGAGGGAAAAAGCCATGGATTCCGAAGGAGTAGAATGCAGTGGGTATCAGAATAAGCATTGTATGGTGAGTGTTTGGTGACAAAATGCTTGCAATACCAAAGAAGCTCTTCATAGAATCAACAGCCAGTGTTCCAGGGAAATGAATAATGACAGTAAATGAACATTTTACAGTTTCAGTTGGATACAGGTGCATGAGTCAAGATCATGCTTGTGTAGCGCCAGAAGAAAGCAATGGACTTTTGGTTAAGAGGAAAGCTAGTCCTGCTTGTACATCTTGTTCAGGAAATGAAATCAAAGGGTAAATAACAACTTGAAAAACTGCAAATTATAAAAAGAGAGGTAGCAGAACATATTAGTTGTTGAAAGTTTATCCAGGCTTTCATTTCATGCAGAGGATGGCACCAGTGAAGTGGTAAGGAATATGATTTTCCCACCTATCTTCTGGACTGTGCTGGGCACTAAGATACTTGTGATATGTGAAGGTTTCCTTTTCTTTTATAAAGAAAAGGTTTCCTTTTCTTTTTATAAAAGAGAACACTGAGGTCTACCTGGTGATAATATGAGGATAATTAATTTGTATTTAAGATAATATTTAAGATAAGAAGGGCAATATCTATGGTAAACATGTATCTGAAGTGTGAATGCCTCCAGGGCAGTGCTTGCTTAGAGGTAGCACCTCTTAAATATTGTGGTTAGAACTGGAGACTAGGTGTGAATTAGTCACTAGAAAAAACTATGGCCAAAGTGCTCATGTAGACAGTATTTACTCACACAACTTTCCATCACTTCTTCATGGAGATGTGGAGTTTTCCAGCTACACAGGAATAATTTGCACGCTGAATGGCAAATCAGAGGGAGTTTTGGTGTTAGAAAGTATCTGTGCCAGATAAACACTACACATGTATGCAAGCAAATATCTGCCGCTTGTTCAACTTCAGTGCTTACCTAGCACAGCCTGCTGCTGCTTCTTACAGCTTGTGGCTTTCAGCCACTTGCTCTGCTATCTCCTTTGAGAACTCTTTCCACAGAGGGCAAATCATTAACAATTGCTATTCTGTTCAGCCTCAGGCCATTGAGTGTTTTGTGTTATGCTGATTCATTGTTTGACTAGAGCATCCTCTTCTTAATGGCAGTGCCCAGATAGTCCTGCTCTCTCTGGAGATGCTTGTCTGATCTGTCTAATGTTTCCTTATTCAGGGTGTTCACTGATGCTGAAACAGTGGTGGTCAGGTTTTGTCTTTTCATCCTGCAATAGGTTGCCTTGGGTTTGCAAGAGGCTGCTATTACCTGCTTCTGGGTGCTTGGCAGCTGGGAGTTGCTCTTACATGCAGCTGAAGGCTCTGGTATCACCATGAGCTCTATGGTTTTCCTTCATACTCTATTCAGGTATTTTTGTTGGCACAGAAGTGCCAACAGGTGCAAATCAGTATAAAGAAGCATATGGGAAATTTCTGGTTCAGTGGAAGGTTTGCTTGCAGAAAATGTGTCAGTGACACTGCTAATTAAAATGTTTCTCTCATCTCATACATCTTGATGCATCTAAACATATGGGCATAAGTATGGGAATCAAAGAGGTTACTTGTATCGATACAGAATGATACTGACGATTGGTAAAGCCACTGGGGTTGGCAGACTTGCTGGGTCCAAGCAGGATCTGTTTCTTTGGAAGCAGCACAGTTGTGATGTTTTTCCATTCTCAGCAAAATTAAAACATTGTTGGAAATGGAAACGCTTTTACTATAGGATTATGAGAATCATGAATTTCCCAGGTTTCATTATATTTCTGAAGCTGCGCGTGATCTTTATGTGGGGAAGGGCATTTGTGTGGGTGAACAGGGGAATGGAAAGAAGTATGACAACTGGAAATGAATTCCTCACAGGAATGTGAGGAGTCAGCCATAAAATCGTATTTCCCCTCAAAACCATAAGGCTAGGTCTACAGGAGGTTATAAGATAGGTCCCAGATCACACACACACAATGCAGTGGCATGGGCCAGGCTGATGAGTGGAGCAGCACTTATTGAGGTCTTAATGCTGGGGGAAATCCCACTGCAATGAAACTAAAAAAAAATGGAAAATGAAAACAAAGATTATTAAAGAGCATCCACATGGAATTTACTTTCACATCAAGGACTTTTAACGCTCAGAGACTGTTTCTGCACTGGTATTTCTGTTGAAGAAACACTAGAAGTAGAAAAACAATTTTGTACACTTATACTGGCTAAATCGGAAAGAAGCAGAAAAATAAGTTTTTAAATAAAATCAGTTTTGCAGTTGTGAAGGCCAAGAAATGCCTTTTGTATCTGGGAGTAAGAAAATTCCTTTAAAACTTTGAGTGAATTCCTGGCCTTCTTTTCCTAGTTTTTATTCATTGCATTTGAGTGTCTGTCACCCTTTTGGTCAGTCAAATAATTCAGATAATTGGCTAAACCATCATGTTTTCATCATCATTTCTTTACAGTATGTGCTTTCTGTTGCCCACACATTATAACAGCAGATATTTTACATTTACCTCAGGTCTATTGATGACAATTTGAATACCATCCATGTCAGCAGAAATTCCTATTGAGCTAGTCAGTGGCAGGTCCTCATCAACACCTTTCTGAAGCCTGTCTGTTATGTCTTGTGCATGCTTATTTACCATGTAGCCCACTGATCATGCACGGTGCTAACTGGAATGTTTGGGACAACGCTTTGCAAGAGTTTATAGGATTTCTTTTTGCTAGAATTTGATTTTTATCAATCACATTCATGATGCTAATCAGAAACAAAACCAGACTTCTACTGACTTTGTTTCTCTATTTTATATAGATCTGCTGTCCTACTTGTTGAATCTCAGCATGATATTAGTCTTTCTGACCTGGAACTTTCCTAGTGCTGCAAAATCTGGCCTGCTTCTAAAAGGTGCAGGTTTTTCAGGGTAGCAGACTTTAGAAAGTTGTTTTGAGTTGATGTTTAACTCCAGCATTTGCTACCACAGGGCCACATTCCTCACCTACCTGTTAAACCTGTGCTTGGTCAACCACTTACCTGAGCAGTATTTTATCATCCCTATATTTATATCATTCTTCTTTTCAAGCATAAAACAAACAAACAAGCAACTAACAAAGGCTTCTGCTTTTTTAACAGTATCAGCACACTTACTTTTCCTTTCCATGAAGGACAAGAACATCCTGAGACTTTCTGTTTCCGAACACAAAAAGCTCTCCTTTTTCTTTCCACCTGAAATCTATTGGTCCTATATTTCTCCCAAAGTCTTTCTTGTATCTAAATTTTCATTTCAGAACTTCAAGCTATTGTTAATTACTATCCTTCTTTAATATCATTTGTTATCTCTATATTTTTAATTAGTTATCTTTGGTTTACTGTTGAGTTGACAGTAAGGTTTGGTGCCTTTTTAGCTGAAGTTATTCCTTCTTCAAAATGAGTCATGGCTCTTGGGGCATTTAATAAGCTCTACCTAAAGCAGTCTCAAGCTCCTTTAGACATTGATTTAAATGGAAGCAAGACTGGACTCAGCTGTGGCTCTTTAGGTTTACCCTTATGGCTGTTTTGTTTCTGAGCACAGAAGTGGCACCTTTCCCATCATCGCCCATTCACAAAAGATGGTAGAGAGAAGCAGAAATGACAAAGCAGGATATGGAGGAGAGACATAGGAAATCTGAGCTCACTTCCACACTCTGCTCAGGCATCCTATGACACACGTGCAAGTAACATTGACCTTCTGTTCCTTCCTTCCTGCAGGATGGAAATAACACTACTACATTGCCTCCAGAGAGGCATTGTGAGAAGAAATCTTTAATAACTATGAAGCACTTTCAAAGTGCTTTGAGGGGGAAGAGGTAAACAAAACATCAAAGAAAGCCTTTTCTATGCTTCTCTCCAGCCCTGACTTAATGATATAAGGGTCAGTCTCCATGCACAGAATCAAGTCTTTTGACCATGGTGGCCTTGCATGGAAGGCAATGGGTGCGAGTTTCAGTGCCTCTTTCATTCTGTGACCTCTCCAGGGGCCTTGTCTTGTCTTTGGCAGCTGTTCTCTGGGGTTGGTTATTGTTTGCTCTGAGCTTCTGACCAGTGTCTTCTTTAGAGCTGCAAACTGTTTGCTTTTTCTGCTCTTGTATTTTCCTGTGTTCCATTTCTGTTTTCCCAGTGCCATCTCTTTTTAGGCTTTTTATTTTTTAATGTCTCTAGCATTATCTTTTTTCATCCAGCTGCTGATCCTCTCCCACATGTGGCTTATAAAGGAGAGAGAGCATGTCTGCTCATGCACTGGCCACTGCTTGCTGCCTTAGGCAATAGCTCTGCTTCACTGCTGGGGCTGTACTGCAGCACACCTTAGTGCAAGGCACGGGCTCTTCTTGCTCATGTATGTGCTGACAGGCAGTGTTTCCAGAGCTATATACACTACATGATCTTGTAGTATGGGTTGCACTTCAGTGATGGAGATGTTCTGTGGTACAGGTGGGCTACCTCAGTGGCAGAGTGTGGGGCCAGGATGAACTGATCAGAATAACTTTCTTTCCAGTGTGTTGGAGAGGAGATTTAAATCAAAGTCAGTCTGTAGATGCCATTCACTGCATAGTTCCCCAAATAAACTAATCAGCACAGCTGTGTGTAGGTGAAGCTGGAATTGCTCCTGGATGCTGTTTCTTATGAAATCTGGGAGCACTAGAGGTTAGATAACCACCTTTGCTTTGTCACTTCCTTAATCGTTCTTCTACCCATAGATGTTATTTGGGCATTTTTTGGCTTTAAACCTTTTACGGTCCTCTCTGGACTCAGTGCCTTTCCCCTCCACTTATGTCACAGCAGGACACTTCATAATCTCTAGTTACATATTTTTCCCAGCTACGCAAGTGGTGTGGGTGTAATTTATACTCATCCAACAATTTACAGCATTTCTCTTATTGGCAGGGATTCAGCTCTCAGCTAATCAGTGAACCAGATTCAAGCACAATTCCAAAGCGTTTGCACGGAGATAAGGAAACCACCAATGGGTCATTATTTCAGTAGCCCATAATTGAGAATATAACATCATGTAACGTGTAAGAAGTGGTGTGATGTGTTTTAACACAGAGTAAGACTTAAATCGCATACAAAATACTCTCAATATAAATTCCTTTTTAATGCTCATCTCACTCTTGCACAACCTTGGGTAATCTGACCTTCTTAATTGCCATATTTACAGTAGAAATTTGATACTGGGCTGATTGCAAATGTATTTCTAATGGATTTTCCCCAGAGATATTTCAGAAAGTCTGGTGAGAACCTTTTCATTGCTTTTTTAAATTATTTGTAAAAATGTTCTTCTTGGAAGCAGTCAGTTTTAAAAAGTGATGATCTGTTTGGCTTTTTTTGCCTTTGATTTCCTTGCTGGACTTTGGAATTTCTTGTAATTATAATGATATAAGGAGTTTGTTCCAGGAGACTTCTGTTATTCTGAAAAATGACCCTGAATTTAAGCTTCCTATAGCAAATGGGGCTTTCAACTAAAGACACCTTTAAGATGACAGTCAATCAGCCTGAATAAGTGAGTAAAATAAAATTAATTAAATGATGGAAGGGGGAAAAGGATATCTGCAGTTCTGAAGTTCATTATACCCCAAAACCACTAAACTCTGCCAGTGTTGCCTACCTGTGTTAGTGGTTGCACTGGTTTAGGTGCTAGCTGTGATACAGGGGAAAGACCCAGTCTAAGTTAGGGCCTGATGGGAATTTGTGCCAATCATAACTCTAGGCAGATTTTACCTAGTGATGTGGACAGATCTGATACCACAGCCAAAAAGGGGAGATGAGTGTCTATCAAAAACGCAATAACAATTAGCGGTAGTGGGATGATATCCAGGAGGACAGAAAGAATGAGAAAGAGGACTGACAGAGAAAGCTTTGTGGGACCTCTTGGAAAATAAAAATAATGGAAATACGATATTGCCCTGGGTTCAGCAGCAGCAGTCATTTTTCCCCCTTCTTAGTAGCTGGTGCAGTGCTGTGGTTTTGACTTTCAGCCTGGGAACAGCGCTGATAACACCGATGTTTTTAGTTACTGCTCAGTAATGTTTACTCTGACGAATGACTTTGTGAGTCTCATGCTCTGCCAGGGAGGAGGGAAAGCCGGGAGGAAGCACAGACAGGACACCTGACCCAAACTGACCAAAGAGGTATTCCATACCACAGCACATCATGCCCAGGATGTAGAACTGGGGGCAGTTGCCCAGAAGGGCAAGATCACTGCTTGGTCAGGCAGGGTATCAGTCAGCGGGTTGTGAGCAGTTGTATTCTCTTTCCTTGTTATTTCCCTTATCAATATTATTATTGGTGGTAGCAGCACCAATAATGGTTTTTGTTATACCTTAGTGACTGGACTACTCTTATCTCAACCTGCGGGAATTACATTCTTTCTATTCTCCTCCCCATCCCTCGGGGAGCTGGAGTTAGGAAGGGGGGAAGTGAGTGAGCAGGCTGCGTGGCAGCTCTGCTTAAACCACGACAGAAATGAAAAGCAATAGGAAACCTTAGAAACCAAAGCATGAGGCAGCAGAAAGTTGTGGATTTTGGATGGGAGAAGTCATTACATCTGAGGGAAGGGACAGCAGTGATTCCAAGAGCGGTGGAAGGGAAAGAAGTTAAACACATTCAGGGACGAGCTGGGGGACCCGAAGGGGAGGAATTGCAGCATTAAGACACTGTTGTGCCTCCTTTGAGGATAATGGGGTTAAGTTTGTCCTCATCAATCTGAGTGAAAGGTTTTCCACTACTGGAAGCTCTGTGGGAGCCTTGTGGTCTTAGAGCAAAAAGAGTCAAAGTTGTACAGGTGGAAGGAGGGTATTGGTAGCAGAAAGCAGAGAGGCACCTAGCTAATCTCTGTTACAGACTAAGCCTATGCAGGGCCAAATTCTGCCCTCAACTTTCCTAGTAAAGCCAAAGAATTTACCAGTTTGACTCATAAAATCCCCATAGGCTTGCATGGGCAACATAACCATGTCACTGAGAGCACAGCTTGGCTCCAGTTCCAGAAGCAAAGTGCTCAACACAGAGAAATGAATTCAGCTGAGTTGCACACGGCTCCCAAAATGGGCATGGAAGAGAGTAAAAATTATAAAAATGACTTGAAATATCTGGCTATGGAATGTGCTGATTTGTAAGAATATTTTCAGAGGTTTTTACCAGTAGGTGTGAATCCTGCCGTTTATAGGAATTCTTTTTTTATTCTCTCACAAAGTATTTCTGTTTAAAATACCATTTTTGTAAAACTTCTTTGTTATATTCCTATTCCACTGTCCACATCATTCATGTCAGCCGCAAAGAAGCCTGAACTGACACTGTTGTGAGGCTAAACAGTGTGAGAACTTGAGGGAAGTGAAAAACGTTAAGATGGGAAACATCAAACCACAAAAAAATGTTATTTTTAATAATGTCGTTATTAAAGTATTTGAAATGTAAATATTTAAACAACTTTGGTTGCTCTGATATTAGCATTAATAAATATTCTTAATTTTACAATATAAAGCCTAATAGAATCAGACATTCATTTCTTGAAGTAAACATCTTTTTCTTCAGTGTAATTCAATGAGGTATATTCTACGAGACATTCACACACTACTTCACCTTTCAGCATTGCTGAAGAAGAGGGTGACTCTTTAACATCAAGCATAAGTCACACTGATCAGAAGATAAATGTCTTACATGAAATAGGACTCTGCTGTAATGAAAGCTTCCCAAATTTACCAAGACAGCTAAAGTAATTCCTGCAATAAGATGCTGGGATGAAGCCCAGAGCTCAATTCTATCTATGAATGATGCTTCCCTAACTTCCTTTCTTTTGTTGTTTTACATATAAAAGCTCAACCCTAAAAGGTGCAAAGTGTTTGCTAGAAATGTGCAGAGCACCCTCAGCCCCCTCTGGGCTGAGCTGGTTGCAAGCTCAGTCAAGGCTCAGAAACTTGGTGCAGTGCAGTAACTGGCTATTTTAACAACAAAATCCTGTTGTGTAAAAACCACACTGAGATATTCATTAACCATAAAAATGCTTTAAAACATCTTTTGCATGTCTGTAAATTAAAGTTGTGCATCTCTCTGTAAAATAACTCTATTATCCCTTGGATTTTATTAATTTTTATATGACTTTTAACACAATTAATGAAAAAAATTCCAGGATGGTGGAAAAAAATGTTGTGATTTTTTTTTTTTTAAGCAAAAAGGAAGTAAAATACTGTAAGTAAAAGTAGAGTGTAAAGGCAAAGATCTGTATCTGCTAATCAGATTGCTGTCTGCTTAAGTTCTAACTTAGTGTTGTTTTCACTGCAGTGTTTGCTGGAACAGCATTGAGAAATCCACTCAATGTCTTTGATGAACAGCAGCCAAACAGACACCGGCAGCAGATTTTCCTCTTTATTTCAGTGATTTAAGTGAAAAAAATAAAGGTTCCCCAAACAGGGTGAAATTCGGGAGTCCAGGATTTTTCCCTCTCTTTCCCCCTCTTTTCAACCAGGGATTGCGATCGTATTTTCCGTTTTCTGCGGTCATAGATTAAGGAATGATCTTGGCTCACCTAGGCCTATAGGCTGGCTATTTCCTTCCCTGCTGACTGTGTCATCTGGTGTGTTTGTGCAGTCCTGCTGTGACTTGCTCTCATGCTGCATAAACAAGCTTTTTTCTCATTTTATTTCTTCACTCTCATTTCCCGTGCTTTCCTCGTCTTTGAATGGTCCCTTTAACTCTGCTGGAGCTCTATAATGGGTCTATACATACCAGTGTAAAGCTTGGTATTGGATTATAATGTTGTGTCTTGCACTGACAATATTACCCTTCCCCATCCATATTCGTAAGAAATTTAGCAGGTAAGCAATTGGTTCATGACATTGGATCTTGTTCAGGAGCATCTTCTCTCTGAGATTCTGTACTAGTTTGGTTGTAAATCAGGAGAAATCAGCTCCTAAACACAAGAACAAACCAAACCCCAAAACCGTACGAGTGGAAAACTCCTTGGACCATTGCCATTTTTGAAAGGAAGAATATGGGTCAGTGTTCATGCTTCAGGATAGATTGGATAGATACTGTGTGTTAGGAGGAAATACGCTTATAAAGGCTTTTCCATAGTTTTAAGCTAAGCATAAAAAAATAAAGTTATTCTACCCTACAGCAGCATAAATTCAGCTGCTTGAAGTAACTCTAAACCGGTGACACTGGTCATGCAATTTGCCTTGTCATGTTCTGCCTTTCTAAGTGATTAGAAAATGCCAAAGAAGGAGAGATTGTCAGGTTATTTCGAGTAAAGTCATTATCTTAGCATTTTTTCCCCCTTGCTCCCATGGCTCCTTCCTGTCTCTGAGTTAATAATGTTTTTAAATGCGAGAAACTGATTGTGACAGATGGCTCCCATGTACAGTTGCATGCTCGCATGCATGGATGTGTGTGCATAAATACACTTGAGGTCCTTTGGAGCATATAAGGAAATATGATTTTTGCATTGAGTGAAAGAAATACAAAACCAAGCCAGTGTCACTTCAACATGAATTTTACAGCTATATCGTATCACCAGTGAATGCGATTAACAGGGAAGGTGTCAGTACAGGAAACTGAGGGCTATAAATCTTCTGTGCAGCAAAGAGACAGTACAAGGACCAGAAAGCGTAACTGTCCTGCTCTGACACACTCCTTGTTTTAACTTTCTTTAGGGACTTAAGAGAGCCTGAGAGATCTCTTTTGTTTCAGGCTATGCCAGGTGCACTTCTGTGCCAAGTCTGTCAATTAAGATGTTGCTAAGAGATAGGTTTAGTTATGCCTGGAAATAACTAGTGAGGAACAAAGTAAATGCCACTGCTAAAAAACTGCTGCATGGGGATGTCTATTAATATGTGAAAGACTTTGGTCACACGTGGACAATCAAGTCAGATTCTGTGACTCTAACTGGGAAGCAGGTAACTCCCTCTCCAGTCCCCCTAATTCTTTGGCCATGGTGGGGCTTCTTTTGAAGGTAACGGTGAAGTGAGAGAATTGAAATGTGGGTTAATTATGGAGAAAAAGAAGGACCTTTAGCCTTGCCTGGTTGCTGCAGTCTTTCAGCAGTCTGATGGGTACAGTGGTGAATTTTTGTCTGTTTCAAGTTTTGGATAAATAGTAATTCTTATTTGGGAATCACTTGACAGAGTTGTCCCAGCTCTCTGAGTGGCTTTCCCTTGTACCCAAGGGCCTTTCTTTTTCCCCTAGGTTAATCTCACCAATTGAATCGTAATTTAAACTTGAGGCCTGATCTTCCACTGGTAAAGTCAAGGGAAGTTTGGCACTGACATGCAGACTGAAATCCTGTGTTCTGCAGCAGTAGGTCTTATAAATATTTGCATGTGTTATGCTGTTATTTATGTATGTATAATTAATATGCAGTACTCCTTTATTGATTACCATTTCAGGCAACAAAAATCTGTTCCCAAGATTCATATTACGCTTTAAATCCATCTGTGTAAAACAGGTGCCTGAGCTTAAGTCCAGAGAGGTCCCAGAAGACTTCTTTGATTTTACAGCATCACAAGGTATACAGATTTCAGTTTTCAGATTATTTACTCTGTTTTCTTTATTGAATACTGTTCCTCATATTGCTCACTACATTAAGTCTCCAGCTGAGTTTGCAACTTATCTTAAGACATGTTTATGTTTTATTTATGTGTTTTTCTTTGAATATTTTTATTCAATTCAATTCAAAACTGTTCTAGCAGTTTTGATAATGACATTATGAAAGACAGATACAGAAACAGTCCCAGCAAGTTCTGTCAGCCCTCACGCACCAAATCATGCTCCTCAGTCCAGACCTACCAAACACATATGTTGGTAATCTCAGTCCAGAGCACAAACCAGCACACCTATAGCATATGACAAAATTCTTGTCACTGATGAGAGTTATTTCTTCTCCTATTTACTGTTGTTGTATCCAAGTATTTTTGCAGCATTTGGTAGGAATATTTTCTGAGTGAGATGAGCAGATGCAATTATATTTATATAAAGCTGTAAAAAAAAAACCCTGTTCTTCATAAAATAAAAACTACTTAAAAATACACAAAACCAAATCAAACAAAGGCAACAAAAGGGGGGGAGAGGGGGAATGGTTAATAGGTTTGGGTTTTTTTCCAAACCACTTTCTTCACAAGTCTTGGCGAATCATTTACTGCACGAGATTTTCATCTTTATGATAACTGTCCTACTTCATTCTGGCAGAAACATCCTCGAACGTGAATCAGGTTTCTTCAGGAAGGAAAGGAATGTTTTGGAAAAAAATGCTTCTGGAAGAAGCTAATCAGTATAAAAGGGAAATGATCAGCAGCATCTGTGTAAATTTGGGGGGGAAACTGAAGTAATCCAAGTGTGAGGTATTTTTCAGCAGCAGGAAAGCACGTTATTTTCCTCAGCCATGTATACCGTACTTCTTGCCTCTCCCCTGGGGAAGCTGCTTTGCCTTCTTTTACCTGTCAAGATTTAAGAAGGAAAAGAAAAAAATAGGAGAGAGTAAGTTATATATTGAAAATGCATGTATATGACAACCTTCTTTGTCTCTCCTCTTCATTTAACTTTACTCAGCCAGCCAAGTAAATAAGTCTGTACTGCAGATTCCCATGTTCTTTCAGAGTATATGTAATCCTATAGCTTTGTTTTCCCTTTTCCCTAGGACCTGTGAGATGGCTAACTGCAGTGGATATGGCAACTGCAGGTTTCCTGCGTGCACAGGCACCTCTGTCATCACGGCAGGGTCTCACACTGAAATTGCAGCCATAGGAAGTCTCACTTTGGTCCTCGCCTCCAGGGAGGAGGAGAGACTGGTGGGGCCTGATGGCAGCTGTGATTCCACCCAAGGGGTGGGAGCACCTTCACTGCACTGCAACTTCCTTCACCTCATGAGAAATACCTGTTGTAGAGAACAGGGAGAAGCCAAGGGGCTGGGAAAGAGGAAACAGGGTCTCAACAGCACTGACACTGATTTGGCCATGACCTCTGGAAAACCCAGAGGTAAAGAACCCCACTATGGTGAAGTGATCCCCTTTTGGCTCCGACCTGATATGCAGTCCTGAGGAAGTCACTTCACCTCCAGATCTCGACTGCTTCTCCCCACCACTCTCCTCTTCCACTGGCTCTTCGTTGATTGCAGACCCCATAGGAGCAAGGCAGTCATTCCCACATACATAAAACACATTGCAAAGGTGGTTCTGTTCTACTGGTGCAAGCTTTCCCCTGAATCTGGAAACAGATCTGTGCTTAAAACCAGTGCTTCAAAAGATGCATTTTAGAAACCTGAAGGGTGTAGCCAGTGGTTTCTCTGAATGCTCCTGAGTTAGTGTCCAAAAGGGCTCGGTATTTAACTCTGCTGTTCTAATGTGGTTTATTTTTTATCATCTAATCCTACTTTTTCATACAGGAACTGAAAATTACCCAAAGACATATTTTTCAGGGAACACCATAATCATGCAATTCTGGTTTCTATCACACCCTTGAAGAAAGGGCATTTTCTGATCTCACTTCCACCCTGGCAGGCAGGAGGAGTTTATTCTGGCTTTGTAAGCTCCATCTCTCTTCGTAAGGAGAGAGATGGAAACTGCAACTGTTCGTTATATACAGTTTTGGTATCCTGCCAGTAACGCTTGAGTACCAACAAATGTTGCACAGGTGATTAGAGCCTACGCAGGTAAACAGAAGGAAACTATGTGGGTTATGATATGGCTGGAGTTTCTAGCCTTTGATTAAATGGCTAGAACCCTAGATAAAATCCACCCACCTGGAAATACCTTGCATTTGCTGTGTTCTTGGGTTGAAAACAGTATCCTGAGGGAGGTGCTTGTAATGTTGGTAGAGGAAGACAGGTTTTTATTATTTTTTTTAATAGTTCAAAGAAAATATTATCATTTTTCAGGAAGAGCAGCAGTTACTGGTAGAAATACACTATTGCTGGCTTCCAGATTTGGAAAGCCAGACGTATTCTACATCCCTTCTGAGATGCAGTATGTTGTCTCTGGCTATTAAAAGGCCTAGGTAGGGCCAATGGCTGGCTTTGGAGGGCAGAGTTAAGCCTAGGATGATGGGACAAGCTAGGCTGTATTTATTTATGTTTATTAAGAATCAGTAAGTGGCAAACCCTTCTCCTAGGTTAGAGGGTGCTGTAGCTAATGCTGCAGAGTGGGCATAAGGCAGGGGTCTTTGCTAGGGGAGCATAGGTATGACAAAACTTCCTGTTCATCCTGCTGCCTCTGCAGCTGTGCATCTGCTCCACAGTGCAAGCCTCAAATTCAGGAGATTTTCAGGACTTCCATTAATTCCAATGGGAAATGGCATAAATGTATGTAGAAAATTGCGTGGAAGGGAACTGCTGATTTTTACACGTTGACTTCAATGAGGTCTTTCATACTGCTGGAAGACCAGAATGTGATCCTATGGTTTACTTTCTCTCGGATGTAACTGAAGAGGATAAGTGGGAGACTGAACGTTACTTTTTAGGAATCTGGCCCTTTGCCTTTGATTTTATTCCAGAGAGGAAGTAGCAATGTTTGCAGCTCCCATGTTACCGGTATGTGTATCATTCTAGACAACAACCTCTTTGTTTAAAGATGCCTTTAGATGTAGGATTGAGTCTATTGAGTGCACTGATGTTTAGCCTTGTTTTTTTACCCATATACCTGCAGGTCTTTCATGGCCGTAATCTTCTGTTGATGCATATGTTTCTGGTCTACAGGAAGTCTTTCACAGCATCATTAACTGCAGTGTGCTCTTTAACAGAGAGCCATGGGAAACACCTGCCTTCTACATTTGCCAAGGTTTTTTTATGTGTAGTCTTCATTGCATTGTGCTTATCTTTTGCGTATACATACATACATATACACATTATATACATAGAATCATAGAATAGTTAGGGTTGGAAAGGACCTTAAGAACAGCTAGTTCCAACCCCCCTGCCATAAGCAGGGACACCTCACACTAAACCATGGCACCCAAGGCTTCACCCAACCTGGCCTTGAACACTGCCAGGGATGGAGCACTCACAACCTCCCTGGGCAACCCATTCCAGTGCCTCACCACCCTAACAGGAAAGAATTTCTTCCTTATATCCAATCTAAACCTCTCCTGTTTAAGTTTGAACCCATTACCCCTTGTCCTGTCACTACAGTCCCTAATATATACATAAATATATATATTTCTAGATATACATAATATGTATATAAATACATACATATGTATACATAAATACATGCATATATATACACACAAAAATATTTCTATCCATTTTCTTGCAGCTGTCATGAAATAACAGTGCACCAGTGCACACTTTTAATACTCTCAGCAATTTCATATAAATTCATTGTTTTCAATGGCAGGGTTTTTTATAAATCACAAATTTTAATGAGGAAGAGATTAAGGAGCAAGTGCCTCCATTTCTCTGTGGCACAGGTGCGTTCAGCTCTGCTTTTAGGTATAATTTTAAAGCAATTTTAGTTACTTAATTTTTTTTTTACTAAAGGTCTAGAGATGTTTCTCCCATGATGCAGAGTCTATCTCTACATCTGTAAGTGTGAGAGAAAAGATTAGACAATGGCAAATGAATGGGCATTTCTGAAGAAGGCAGTTACTTTTGTCTTGGAATACAGAGATGCTGTATTACGTGTAAACAGTCTAGCTTATAGTGTATGACAAAATTGGAGATAAGGATGGGAAAACACAAAATTGGGCATGTTAAAGCCCAGGCGGGGGTAAACTTTGGTTACTATCTCATAGACCAAGAGAAGATGGTTTTGTGAATTTGTTTCTAAAGGGAGTACTCTGCCTGGAGATGGAAAATAAATTCTCTTGGAATGTATTCTTTTGCCACTGGCAAATAAGGTACCAGTTTTCTAGTCCTAGTGTGAGACATAGGAAAGCTGTACATCACTGGGGGAAGAGCTGTAAAAGCACCGACTCTTTGGTCTATCAAAGCAGTCAATGCCCAGCAGCTCTGCTGATGGATAACTGGGGTGGTAGTAGAAGGTATTGCTATGGGAGACCATGCACATCGCGTGTCAAAAGGCACACTACAACTGGGAAGGAAGAGAAATACAGTATTTAGTTTTCTATGATGTTACTCCTCTCAGTTGGAAGGGAGAAGTCATCCCAAAGAGAGGGGGCAGTGAACACAGCGGTGGGGAGTATCGCATGCCACAGAAAATTGCCAGAGTTTGTAGCAACAATAACAAAAAGGGGCTTCCTGTGTTTTATTATGTATTATGGCTTCCCAGCCAACACTGGCGTTCTGCTAGGACAGGCTGGCAGCCCCCAGAGAGTCGCTCCTCCCGATCACTGTTTGCTTTTGCCTGTAACACGTTTCCCATCAAACTGTTCCAAGATGCTTTCCAGTTTAAATACAGCCCCACATCAGCCATTTGCAAGGAGCTGTTGCTGAACAAATATGCTCTGAGAACAAGCACAAACCTGTAAAGTTCCTCTCCCTCTTGTGAAAGCATTTCAAATGCCTCTAATGTGAGGAGAAGAAATAGCATAATCTGAGGCCTCAGAGGAGGGGTTATTTAGGTTTCTAAACACATCTTTTGCTGCTAAGCCCTAGACAAATCAAGAGGTGGCATGGAAATAATGTCTCTGTGTTAAAGCTGAGCAGCAGCATGGAAAAGCTAGTGTTAAGAGTAAAATATTAATAAAACAGGAGCTTGTCAACCAGTACACTGAGAGCCAGTACATTGTGTTTATGAGACTGTTAAAAGCCAGCCTTGAAGGTCCTGCAGAAGCACCCCCTTGGGTGAGGAGAGACAGCTCGCTGAAGAAGCTATGGGCTGTCAACAGGAATAGATAATGGAAGGGCTTGTGAGGGCACAGCTTCCCTCGCAGATCAGGTGGTGACATTTCAGAGCCATTTCATCAGGGGAGGGGAGTGAGATGTACAGGGCAATGATCTTAGAGTGTTGTGATAGCATTCCCTAAAGGGAGAAAAGACAATAAATTAGATCAGTGATCTCCCTGAGCAGAGCTGCCAGTTGTTAGCATCTCTGAAGGGAGCGCACAAGCCAAGATGACACCACTGAAGGAAAAGGAGGAACTCATTTGTCTAGATGTACAGATGTATTATTTTTATCATACCCACACTGTGGGACCCTGTTGCAGGAGGTCAGAGCTTGACAAATGCTGGTTAAACAGCCCCTTTCTGAAGATAAGCTGTCACAGAACAGAGCAGATAGGCGGGACTGAAAGTGCTATTTCCCTTGAGGTAGTATATGTGGACGTGTCAGAGCCCTGTTGGCCTTTGCTGCTGCTGCCCTGGAAGAGGGATATGCAAGAAGAACCCTTGAAGTTTTCAAAGGTATCGTTAGGCCTTAAAAGCACGTTGTAGTCTTGGCTAGGACTGGTGTCCCTCGTTACCCTGCACATGCAATATCTTACAAATGTAATCTGAACTCCTGCTTTTTAATGGAGCGTATGCTACTAATCACTTAAAAATCAGCTTGCTTTTTTTTTCCCCCCTTTATAATGAGACTGAGCTTTTTATTCGTATGGGGATGGAGTTTTGCCAGAGAGGCTTATGTCAAGTGGTTTCAGTCAGCAACATGAAAACTCATGTGCTTGTCTCTGCAGGTACAGAGAAGTGGAAATCAGGCAGTTACAAAGAATGTAACTAATGACTACTTCTGTGTGTGACTTTTTTCTGGGGAGCAAACTGGTGAGTAAGCCTTTGAAGACGTGACTCAAAATGAGGCAAAGTTTTCCTAGCCCACATGTTTAAGTCTGTCTTAAAATGTAAGTATCGCTCTGTGGGACCACCATGCATCACTGTGTAAAACTTTATGTGCAATAATCAGTAATTAATTGGGAAATTGGTCCTAGTAATTTTAGTAAACTGTGCCTGACTTTAGGCCATCTTGATTAGAAGGTCAGAAAGCAGTTTGCATTTAGCTTGCAATCTCAGTACCCTTAGGATTCAGCAAGGTGTTGACCAGGCGCAGAGTGACTGGACACTTGTGTTGTCCTGACCTCAGGGTCTTGCCTGTAAAGCAATGTCCCTTATGTTTCCTTATAGCCACCACCTGCAAGCGTGACTTTGCCATGTCAAGTGACTGCTTAGGCTCTGGCAGGAGAAGATGATGCCCAGTTGAGCCTTTACAAAGGAGGTTTGCCTTGGCACAGACACAGGTTATGTCTGTGTCGTCCTGCATCTTCTGCTGTGTGAGCAAAGTGTGCTAGTGTCTGCTGCTATTCACGACACCACTATTCCAAGCCACAGGAAAAATGTCTTGGTCATCCCATCCACCTGTGATGACAAGAAGGTAATGGTAAGGACTGATAACCTCTCACGTGGTTTAAACATCTGGGGTTTTGTGCTGCAGCTTGCAGTGGAGGTGCTCTGAAGTGCGTAATAGTGTAAGATGTAGCTTGGGGTCATTGCTAAAGAGAGGGGTGGCATAGCTTTGGAAACCCTCTTTGTGGCTTGGGTTATGTCACATCTGCTTTTTTGCTCAACAAGTTAATGTTTTGTTCCAGGAAGGCAGCAAGGTATGGCAGGGCTTTTCTTCGCTGAAACACATGTAGTACTGTGCTGAGTTTCACCATGCCTAATAACTGAGCTGATGTAGCCTTTCAGCAGAGTAGTGGTGGTCAAAAACAAAGAATTAGGTTAATATCTTATGACAGAACTAATGTTAAGGCTTTTCCCACTGGCAGCTTGGACCCTTCACTTGGCCTTGCCACTGCCAACAGTTTTCCCAGCTCATGGGTGACATCCTCCCTTCTTCATGAGCAAAAAATGCAGAATATCTCCCTTCCTTACATAAGGAAATGAAAGGATTATTTCTTAGTGATACTATGGAACCAGCAAAGATCATCAACCAAGAGAGATGAGGACTGCTGTATTTTCGTTAAAGGTTTCTTTGAGGAGATGTTTCTAAAGGAGATTGATAGCAACAGGGGAGCTGTAAGAGAAAGGCTGTCCATTAAAGAAGATCTAGCACCACCCCAAGCAGAAGCCATTTTTTGCAACTAGCTGCTTTTTAGTTTTGATTAATGACTTGGCACCAGAAATCAGACATTCAACAGCACTGGGCCCATGTGGAAATGAACTCACTTGGAATCACTGATGCAAAGCTAAAGGTTTAGAGTAATAACCAGGCAAGCCAACTGTTTTCACTTTGGGATCTTCTACGTGTGTACAAAGAGTCAGCACAGTTGCTTATCTGACAGCCTCTGGGTCTGAGGCTTTTGTGCTAGGAACAGTACAGCAGCATAGGTTCCAGAATAAAATCAAATCTAGACATAAGCAGAAGTGTATTGTTTCCATTTGTGATCACGTAGTCCAATGGGAAGCTTATTCTGCACTCAGTAGGAGATGTTCAGGAAAATATTTGACACCAAGAGAAAGCAAATGAGATTAGCAGTGTTTCTCCCATTTTATAAGAAAACTACCTAGGAGATTACGAGTCCAGTTCAATGCAGAAGCTCACTTACCTCATCTTATTCTTTGCAGATTACCTTTTTTGCTAATTTTGCTAAAGAACTGATAGTCAGAAACCTTAGATCTGAATGCCAAGGAGGAAAGAAACAGTTTAGGATGTCCTAAAAGACATTTCAGGTTTGCATTATGTGAAGAGGAATGCAGCTTTAGCGAGTCCTGGGTGCTGCACTTTCCTGGCTTGATCAGGCAGGGAATCCACTGGTAAGGGTGCATCACTGTTCACGGCCATTTTGCCCTTTCCCCACATTTTGCTCTCATCTGCTCTCAAGCATTCACATACCTCAGCACCTGCATGAGAGGTGTGTTAAAATCGTGTAGTGGCTGCCCAGGCCTTGCTGTGATTAAAGCTGCTGTGAGCTGTTCTCCAGAGAGTTGGGCTCTGGTGTAAAAGCTCCTCCAGGCAGATTGGGAACAGCTCAGGAGCTCGCTTCCCCCTTCTCATAGAGTTTCGGATGGAAAAGCCAGTCTGAAAGCTGCTAATACTTATATTTTTGTATTCAGCTGTGCTATCTGAGGGCGGTATCAGTTATCAGCACTGAGACAGACACAAAAAAAGGGGGGGGGGGGGGGAGAGAAACTTGGGGCAACTTTGTGCTCACAGTAAAACATGGGTATTTTCAAGCTCATTCCTTAAGTGTGGGAGGAAAGGAGTTAGGGATTAGATGTGGGGGGGTGCGTTAATGCAGGTATTTCCCCACCAGCTTCAGCTAAGATCTCTCAAGGCTCATAAATCTGACTAGCAGGGCTGTTTCTGTTGTTGCTGAATGGTATGGGTCACTAGGTAGCTTTTTTTCCTTTTCTTTTTTCAGCTTTTGTTTTATTATTTGCAAACTCTCTTATCTCAGATAAAAAGAAACTGCCAGAATAAAGAAACCAAAACAGCCGGGCTTATTTAGTTTCATTTCATACAGCTTAGCAAAATCCACATTGTTCTTCATGGGTGTTTTTCTTCCGGAACTAGCAAGTTTTCTCCTTCATTATGGAAAAGGTCTTGACAGTGTTCTTCTGGAATATATTATTTATGCCAGGTCATTTTATAAATTACAGTGAGATTTCAAGGCCCAGGAAAAGGCTGGTCCTTGCTGATTCTATAGATCCCACAGCCCACATTTCTCTCAACTGAATGGGCTATAGCCCTCCTGGCTGCGCCTGCTGATGAATTGAAACATCTACAGATTGTGAACTGATGAAGTTAAACAGTAGCAAAGAAGAGGATCTGCAGCTCCTTTTATTTTCAGTAGACAAATCTGTATTTCCTTCAAGAGCCTTTTTAAAGACCTTCAAAATAAAGCTCAGGAGGCTGAAGTGCCATCAATTAATCACAAACTGAATTCCTAGCGCAAGGCACACCGCAGCTTTCAGGACTGGGATGTTAAACCCCAGGCCTCTTTTCACAGAAGCACCTGTCTGCTGTGTTTTGGGGTTTAATTCTGTCATCTTTTTCCTTTTCTTCAGGTGTTATCTGATGATGATTCACCCATCATTTGAGTTATCTTTCTGGCATTATTATTCACTGAAAGGGATATTTGAAAGGAAGGTGAGGTTTACTGAGAAGAAAGAACTGATTTTTTTTTCACAGTTTTAAGGATATATATTAAAAACAGAATCTCCTTTTAAGTTAAGGCTGTGGCAGACTCAGTTACCTGTTTTGGGAAAACGCTTTTATGTGGAAGTTTTTTATATGCAGAAAACTATTTGAGTTTATTAAACAGAAGCACCTCTTCAGTTCACAGCTCTTCCATTTCAAGAAGATTGAGACATTAAGGGCTTTCTCCTGGCTTTTTCTTTGACACTTTCCTAGTAGGGTTGTTCTTATTTAAAGCAAACATCAGACAGTTTTGTTATACATACATTTCTGTACGCTTCAGCTTTTGGGGGGGTCTCTTTTAACAAGCAAATGATGTTATCTCTCTTGTCTGCACCAATAACTGTTTTCTCCAGGTCAGCTTCTCACTGTTTTGTTAATGTGCAAAAACACTTAGGTTTAAAATAAAACACCCAACAAAACAACTGTCCACACTGCATGTTTGGACTCAGATAATAACTGAAATGGATCATGATGTATTTTTAATCTCTTAATATGTAAATGGTAAAACGTGCACTATGAATTAATTCGCTATACAATCAGACACATGACACTAGAACAGGAAGGTCATAGCTTCAGACAGAGAGACACAGGACAGCGGGAGATTTCCACAGCTCATTTAAAATAAGTTCATAGTTTTCTGGCATCTCTAGAGTTTTGAGTCTTGTTGCTAAGGAAAAAAGGGAAACTTCAGGACAAGGGAGGTTTAAAATCTCTTGTAGCTTTCTGAGCTTCTTTTAGTAATTCCAGCTTTCCCATGTAAGCTTTAGTTTTATTAATAGTTTGCCTATCCAATAGTTATCTATCACTCCATTGAAGAATTAATGTTCACATAGACGTGCAGCTTTATTCATTGTTGATTTTTTTTTAAACACTTTAGGCATCACTTAAATGTTAGCATCGCCTTTCTGTTCAACCTCTGTATTCGGAGTACAGTGCACAGCCACGGCTTCACTGAGTGAAGGGCTGAGTGGTATTAATAGTAAACACCTCACATCAGCCCTTTGCATTTGAAATTTTCCAGTGGTTCTTGTTCAGCCACAGTTTGGTGTGGCATAGTTAATGCAAATCACCAGCCAGTGCTTGAGCTGTTGTGCAGTGTGGCCTGGAAGCACACTTAGTTGCAACAGTCATTTCATATGACAAAAAATGCCTACCTACCTGCAGGGTCTGTGTTGTTCCTCTTTTCCTCAATGTGTCAGGAATTTTCAGAGAGAATTTAGGAATACCAGCTGTAGCAGCCAAGTCCCTTAAAGGAGGCAGAGGACCTTTTTAATTTGAGGACCCTCTTGATTATGCACCATATCTGTGTGTGCCACAGAATCGGCAATGGTCCAGTGTTTAAAAAGAGCACTAATGATGCTTGGCATGGAGGTACCTGCTGGGGTGTGGGAGGAGGAGAGGAGATTGAGAGCAGTCTTACAAAGATACTGCTCCTGGAGGTTTCCATGCCACATGTGTAGGAGCTGCCTTATGTAAAAGCAAAGAAAGAAACACTTCTTTGTGGGCATCTTGCATGCAAATACATCTGGGTGCACATCTGTGCTGGAATACAGACATAGATACAGATCATTAGCATCTATTTTCTGAAGGTGATCCAAAGTATCAATCACTTGAATTACTGCAGTAAAACCTGTCTTTTAATGAAACAAAAGTGGGACATGAAAATAAAAGGCAACCTACTTTTAAATGTTTATAGAAGATAAAGGTTTAACCACAAGTCTTTCATCAAATGGAAGACAGTAGGAAAAAAAAGTATAGAAAATGCCCTTTGGCTGCTCTTTACTGTGTGGTGAAACCTCACAGTATCTCACCTCATATACTATATGGGCCCTAAAGGCAGCTGGAAATGTTTAGAAATACGTCTATTTTGGTACATGGCTGCCTCTCTATCTGTTATATCCAGCAGTGTTTCAAGGAAGGGAGATATTTGCTTAAATGAAAAGCCCAGACCAAAGTGTGAGATGGTAAATGGTGCTCGAGGGTATACAGCAGTCTAAACGGTGCCCTCTGTTAAAAGAATCAGCCACCTGACTGCTCATTAGTTAGCAGTAAATAATGAGGAATAGCTTGAGGCAGGAGCTCAGAAGTGCAGATGTCCCAAAATACTCACCCAGTTTGTGGTGTCATGAGATCTGTAGTGTCGTGAGGTAAAATACACTTAATCCCTCTTCTGAGTGAAGTAAAGCATTTTACAGTCTTTGTGGAGTCTAGTAATTTTGTATAATCTTTTCAGTGAGGGTATCAGAGAAGAAAAAGCAAGGTCTGTGAGATCAGGCAATGACCGCATGCTTTCCGTCTTCTCCATTGCATCGCATGCCCAAAAGGCATTTAGCAATTAGTGGACACCCCTGGAAATTCCCCCGCTGGGATGCTGCCCCCTTCTCCCTTTCAAAAGGTTGTAGGTGATGTGTTTCCAATGAGACTGATATCAAATCTGAATTTCTCAGGCGGCTCCTATTCTTTTAACAGGAAGGCCAGTATCTCAAACCAGAATCACCCTGAAAAAGGGGGAGCCGGGGTGAAGCAGGTAGGCAGCGGCCAGATACAGGCAAAGCCCTGCTCCTGTTTAACAGTGATGGTTTCATTGCAAAGAACTGCAGAAATATATGTGGCTTGTAGAAGTATATATGGCTTGAGTAGAAATTCATTTCAAAATCCATGGGCAGTTTTATAAAAGTATGTATCTTGTATCCTTTTCTGTGAAGGCATTTTTATACCTTATGATACTGCTCCCAGAGAGTTCTATAGCAAGGTTGGGTTTCTTTGCTAAATTTTAGGTCGCTTTAGATATTGAGTGCTTTCTAAGATCAGAAGGTATTCATTGTAGAGCTCTTACAAGCATTTCAGTGACAAAGACGCTTCAGCCCCATTAAATTTTAGCAAAACCTGGGCTCCTAAGTGCCTGCATTTCCCTTTCCTGAGCATTCCTCCTCCCTTTTATCTGTTTTTGACACAGTTTGGGTACAGCTCCCCAGCTGTATGTGGCTGTGGGAAGCAGCACCCTTGGGAGGATGATCAGAATAAAGACAAAAGTCAAGGTCTGTTCTCCATGCCTAGCCTGATACAACACCCCATGGACTGGTTAGTAGGAGTGAGTCTTGTCTGAGTCTGTTCTGGTTTCTCTCCACCTCTTTGACCCTTGGGCAGTGCATCAGAGCCTAAGCTCCAGTTGGTCTCACCCCCTCTTGTATCAGGTGTCCTCTTATGTCACCCTCTCCCTGCAGCTCACAGCAGTACCTGCCTTGATGTTTCTTTGATGTGCCCAGCTTAGTCTCATACCAGACAGCCCCTGTGAAGGTGTCTGCACAGGAAGGTACTCCAGGCAGACTCCAATGCCATGGCTGTTACATGCTTTTCAGTCATTGGCAGTTATAATCATTGCCTATGGGGGTACTGGTTGAGGTCCCTGCCCCATTCACAGTAGGTTTCTTACCTCCTCCTTGCAGCAATCTGCCTCTACTTGTGGCCTATTTACTATGCCTTGTGTGTTCGTTATCTGAACTAAGATGCTGACCTGAACCCCCCTTATCCCTGCCTTCTTACCTTCCAGCACTGTGTCAAATCCTTTTTGCTGAGAACGTTAAACATTTTTTCTCTGGTCTGAAAAATCAAACACTGCCTGGGAGCTACCTAAATCCCATAACCGAGGGGTTTAAATTAGGAAGTGTTTAGTATAGGAAGAGCTTAAAAATGTAGGGCTAGGCTGCGAGATCAGGTTCTTTCTTTTGTTCCTGTAGACTTCTCATGGATCTCAACATATATGCCAAAGGCGGGGGGGCATTTGCAAACAGATGGGAAGCTGGGCAGTAGTAAGAAAGCATGTGGAGAGGAGGATGGATGCCACTGCTGAGGGTGCTCTGCCAGGGAGGGATGAATCCGGCTGTGTCCTCCCTGTCTATGCTGGGCTGCGGCCATCCTCATTCTTGGCATCTTTTCCCCTGCTGATGCTGGGGTAAAATTCCCATCTCAGGTCCTGCATGTGCTTGAAAGTTTTTGTCTGCCCTGGGGGTCCAAACTCAAAGGTAAAGGGGTTCTCCACCAAATGACCTGTGAATGGCAACAGCCCGGGAAAGGCTGCTGTGTAGTTGCTCTGGGGATATTAAACTGTGAGAGAACTGATCTAGCACTTTTTATGCCCATTAAACTTTCATATTCTCTGTCTCTTTCTCTGTCATGCCTTTACAGGTATAGAGATTTAAAAAAGAAAGTGCAAGTGGAAAGAGAAGTGGGAAATCCAGCCTCAATAAACTCTCCATAAAATCCACAAATTAAGAGCAAGTACATCATGAAAGCATATTAGTCAGAGAGCTATAAATTCCAGCAAATTGATTGTCATATATAATCAAAACCATACTATAATATATAATAAGTTGGAATAAATACCGCAAACCAACCTCAGGCTGTAAATGTTTAAGATTAGCCCTTCATACCACATATACCTGAGGTATAAATAAAGAAAGCAGGAGTGCTTAAAAAAAAAATAGAAAAGGGAAAAAAGGTGTGTGTGTCCTAAAAATGAGGATTGAAATGAAAATGTGGTCCTTTGAGTTTACACTTAGAAAGGGACTGCAAATCACTGGATGGCTTGAAAGGTTTTCAGAGCAGAGATGTATTTTCATGCACCGCTTAACAGTGACTGGTCTCTTGTTCTTGAGCTGAACCCATAAAGAAGCTTCTAATGACGGTGCTCAAAGAGAGTGTGTGTGGAGGTGACAAATGCCATGGGTGGCTATGACACAAGGTGTGCCTTGAGCAGCAAGCACAGCAGTGCCTTGACTTGGTCAGGAATGGTTGGAGACCATCAGCTGGGGCTGCAGGAGTCCTGGTGGCTGTAGTACTGCTTCGACCATGTCCCACACCTGCCCATGCTCCCTGGGTGTTCCTTTACCCCCACAGTAAGCTGCAGTGCCTGGGACACCTCAGTTAAAGACAGCCTCATTCACAATGATGGGATACCTCCAGGAGCTACCTCATGGCTTGCGATGCTCACCAGGACCTGCTAAATGCTGATGAATTGATGGGTTTCAGATCATTTGTCAAATTATTGTGTAGGCTTTTCTGAAGCTAAATATTTCTTCTAACCTTCATAGTTAATATATGGTCCTAGTAGCCCAAAGCTAGCAAGAGCCTGTATTTAATGTAACAGTGTGCAATTCTTTCTATGTCTAATCTAAAATTACCTGACAAGGATTCCCAGTGCCCAGCCTAGAAGCCAGTTTCTTCTTTATTTAGTATATATTCAGTACTAGTTGCCCAAGGTGCCTTCCTGTCTGTGTTATTAATATGATATAGGCCTCTGGTTTCCTGTATCATATGTGTGGAATTTCTTTTCTCAGGACCTGAGCAATCCAAGTCTAATCCTTCAGCAGGAAAGATGTTTAAACATCATGGCACTGGGCCTTCCGCTAGCTTAAAATCATAACCTACAGTGCTGCTTCCCAGCCAGAGGAGCATCTGCATTAAGGACACTTCTGGATTAACCAGTGATTAATTATGTCAAACGGGAGAGGCAATGAGTGAAATCATATGGAGAAACCAATGGGAATGGCTGGCAGCAGGACAAAGCAACCCGCAGGATGGCTGGGCTGAAGATGCCAGCCATGGTCCCATGTGGAGGTCTCCCAGCCTGTCTGCCTGAATCCACGCCAGGGCTAACACTGACTGGGAAGCAGAAATCTGTTGGGGCTACAGTCCAGCTGGTACAATGCAAATGAAATCACTTCAGGTGGAGGCTAGTAAAAGGGAGTGCAACCTCACCTGAGCTTTGGGTACCAACTGCATCAACTTCCCAAACACTTACCTGAAGTGTTCGGCAGTTTTCATTCACATGGAGCCCGGATTGCACGGTGTTTCCTTCTGTCAGTAACAACTGCCAAAGCCCTTCAGGTGAAGATAGACTTGAGAAGCCTCCCGAAGCTGCCCGAAATCTGATACTTCCTTCCTGGCAGGATTCGAGTCCCACTGTCAATAGTGTGTCAGTGCGAACGGAAGCAGCGATGTTTACAAATGGACTTCAAGTTAAACACTGGGCGATTTGTGAGGCAGCTTTTTGTTCCCCAAGCAGTGACCAGTCTGCAGAGATTACTCATAGGTGAATGTTCTGTTATTCCTTCTGGACAGACTTATTCTAACATCATGTCATTTTTAATTGCTTCTCTGCAGAAAATAGGCCTGCAACTCCATCCTGTTAGCCTCCTTAGAGTGCTCTCTTAGTGTTAACCTCTCCCCAAGGCCACGGTCACTGTTCCTAAATCACACTTATACCTTTACTGACTTCAGTTACTGCAATTGGGAATGCGAAGTTGTATTCTGCATGTGGCATATGCTCTGCAGCATTAAACTCCAGGCTTGTATAGAGTACAAGACTAAATGGTACAGGCTTTTTTATATTGGGCCCTGATGCTGTAAAGAAGTACATGCTGCATGTATTTCAAGCAGTCTTTCTCTCTTCCTGTAGACAGGAAGCTGCTCAGCATGTGCCTGGAGCCTCACAGAATTGGGACCTGCAATATGTAAATCCTGCAGCAAGAAGGTGAAACTGCTATTGCAAGACACCCCTGGGACAGTGCAAAGCAGAAGGCATCTCCCTATCTGCCAGCATGGTGTGCGCCTGCCCCACTTTGTTAGACTCCCCCATCCTCCCTCCAGCCACTGCAAAACTGGATGCTCCCAGTGCTCACACCCAGATGTGTCTCACGGGATCCCTGAGTGGCTACAAAGCTTTGGCAGGAGTGAGCCCCCTCTGCTTGTGATCACCGCTAACCATTTGGGATGAAGCACGCAGACAATGTGATATTGCTAGCAAACCCAGCTGTAGCTGGTGGACTGGAAGTACATCACTTGTTTCAACAAGTAGCAAATATGAAGCTGGAGGAGAGGGCAGGAAAGTATCCAGAACTGAAAGGAATATTATTGCTTTTCAGTAAGCTAATAGGACTCCTTGCAACAGGATGAAAATAGACGTTTAACTGCTCTTATGAAAAAAAGAGAGGAAAAAAGAAAAGGGGGTGCTGCTGCCAGGGTTTATGGAGAAGAACCTATATTATTGCATTATTTTCGTTAAACACTGTTTATCACGTTTTTCCTTTTAGTCTGCACCATTAAATGTAAAAAGCAGATCTATCAGCATCTAATGTTTCTTCAAAACACCATGTAGTGTCTAGAGAACTGAACTATCAGACATGCTTGTCATGTACACATAGTTTGTTATTAGATGTGTTCAGGCATGAATTTTGGCACGGTTTATTCACAACTATCCTGAACTTTTCCTGACACCTTTTATGGCACGTAATACATCTGCAACTCAGGGCTTGGTAAGCCCTTAACTCTTTAATTATGAGTCTAGAAACTCCCTTCCTAATTGTTGTCCTATAAGCAACATGATCTAATTCTCATGCCAAAGCTCAGAAATTCATGCTGCAGGTGCTTCACTTTGTTTGGCTGCCTTTTGCTTTTTATGGTGTTAGGAGAGTAGTATACACTCTGCATTCTTGTGTCAGTGTGATCCTGGAGCAGTTTGCATTTGCTTGCTAGCTGACCTGGCTGATACCTCGCATTTGTCACTTTCTCTTGCATCTTTTCCTCCAACTAAGGACAATGCTCAGCTCTCACACAGTGCATGCCATTTAGACCAAGTTTAACCAGAGGACTGATTTCCTCCTGTGAAGTGTTAGGGTTTAGTACTGGGATTCATACAGTGTGAAGAGATGCCAGAAACCTTTTTAAAGTGAGTTTGATTCACACAAGTACCATAGGAAACAAAAGAATAAGACTTACATAGCTGATGTGTCTAACGCTATGTAAATCCCACTTTACCCTACAGGGAAACTGAACTGGAAACTGGCTCAGTGTCTTGCTAAAGGCCACAGAGGTTATCGGTACCAGAGAGTGAACAGACCCACCAATCCCAAGCCTGTAGCCTCCATGCGATCACTTTGGAAACTTCATTTCCTTCTAATGGACTTATTTTAATAAGAATATTGAAACAGGGAATTCTGCTCTCGTTCTTAGGGCCTGAGGGAAGAAGTCAGGAAAAAGCTAGTCTGATGATTTAATTACTTTAATAAAAGAGGAATTACCTACCAAGATATATTTGTGAAATTTCTATAGAGATGCATATATTTTATTAAATATTAAGTTAGAAAGCAAAGATGCAGAAACCTACAAAAACCTAAAAGACAATTCTATCTTTCCAAAGCATGTGGAAATCTTACCTACTCATGCCTTATTTATTTATGAAATAATTCACATAGAATTTTATGTAAACCTAAATATATTTAAGCGAGGATGTTTGGCTTTCTTAAGCTCTAGACAAAAGTTATGTACTTCAATGCTAAATATGTTTCTGTTTCTTTTCATATTCATTCAGCACGTATATGAAGTTGATAATCTTACCAAAAAGAAATGGTTTCTTTTCTTCCTTAAATCTGGAGTTGCTAGCATAGCCCCCACAGGGTCTTTTTGTAGCCTTTCAGAACACATACAAATGGTGCAAGGTGTTAAGAGATGCAGGCCACGAGGCCAAGAAGTTTAATGATGGATTTATTATTGAACAGGGTATGCAGTTTTCTGAAATAGTAGTTGAACTTCAGGCTCCTCCTAAAGTTGCTGTTTAAAGAACAGAGTTCCGTACTGAAGTAGTCTGTGCTATCTCCAGAGAGGAACTCAAAGGACCCTCCATGGATGACAAATCACAGGAAACTTCCAAATCAAGTTGTATGCTTTCTCTCCGGGTAAATAAGAATCATCAAAACCATGTAGCTGTTCCCCAGGTTTAGACACTGAAAGGGAGAGAGAGCTTAAACTTCATCAAAATTCCAGACCGAAACAAATCCAAACTTTTGGATTTGTTCATACTTGGATTTGAATTTAATAATTTGGACTGATTTCTAAAGCCATACTGGTTTTGCAATAGAAGCTTTGCTTATGGCTGTATTTCTCCAGGCTGACAATTCCTGATAAAACGTTTTGAGGTTCAAGATCAGCACCACCTGGGATCTTGTTTAAAAAAAGTGAAGTATTTCCCTACCTCTTCCCATGCAGCTGAGTAATTACTTCAAGCCTGATGTCTTTGTGTTAAATGGCATTGCTTCAAACTCTGTGCATGTCAAGCAGCAGAAAGCTAGGAGAGTTTGAAAGGTTATCGCTGTTTCTCTTTGAATTCCTGTGTCCTGAAACCCTTCGGAGATGGCTGCCTACTGCAAATCATTGTTTGACAGCTTCACTCAACTTCAAGACTTGTCAACTCAGGGGGCAATCTGACAGCTCTCAGGCAATAAAGTAAACAAGGGATTTGGAGCGTCAGAGAAGGAATGCTTAAAATCATTCCTAATATTTCTCCTATTCATAACATGTCACCAAGGCAGTGAGGTTATGAAGGCAGCAAGTCTCAGCTTCTTACACATCCCAGGTGGCATTTGGAGGGTGAGGAAAAGCTTGGGGGAACCCTGGCAACCGGCTCCCACCAAGTATCATCTAGATTTGTTCCACTGATGATATTCCTGGCAACAATGAAAACTCAAGGCATTCTTCTTCAGATGGATGTTTTTTCAGATACCTTATGTACTAGCCTGAATTAAAAGGTGATTCAATACTGGTGGAAGCAGAGCCTTGTTTAATAGTCATAGAATCATAGAATAGTTAGGGTTGGAAAGGACCTTAAGATCATCCAGTTCCAACCCCCCTGCCATAAGCAGGGACACCTCACACTAAACCATGTCACCCAAGGCCTCATCCAGCCTGGCCTTGAACACTGCCAGGGATGGAGCACTCACAACCTCCCTGGGCAACCCATTCCAGTGCCTCACCACCCTAACAGGAAAGAATTTCTTCCTTATAATCCAATCTAAACCTCTCCTCTTTAAAACCAAAGATGACCACATTGTAAGTTTTCTGTGTAGTAATATGGTTAAGTGATACTTCTTTCATAGCAGCCATGAAACCTGCAGACACTTTGGTTGTACAAATGCTCGGATGCAGAATCTGTAATGGTGCTGGAACCTGCTGGGAGTTGATCACTCTGTGGATTTGACCACTTACATTCACAGACTTACAACTTGCACATGAAGTAGCAGGTACCTTTTCTGAAGCAATCACTTTTATAGAGTCTTGCCTTTGTGGAAATTACCTGAGACACCTTAAACAGCCTGGTTTTTTGCAGGATGCTGAGCCCAAATTCTGATAACATGGCTATGTTAATGCATCACCAATGGAATGCTCAACATTATTAGCAGCTTTTAAGAAGGTAACCTGGTTCTTTGGCTGTTTTTCTGTGTATGTTTCCGTATTCCTATTGGGGAATAATTTGATGCAAAACAAAGTATGGAAAATCTGACCTAATTTTCACACTAGTGTGGCTGTTGCCTGCACATCTATTTTGAGAGCTCCTGCTGGTAACACACCTAGAGCTGACCCCTTTGTTAACTGCGTGGCATGTGCATGACAATAAATTACCTGTTGTCATTATTGAAAATGATTAATGGCCTGTTAGCCTTTTAGGACATTATTTAAAAGTTATTTTTCTAAAAGAAGAACTATATTCCCTCTTGAGGCAATGCTTTTTTTCCCCACCCCTTTAAATAACTTCATTAACTGTTGCTGCTCTGTGCTATTATATGTGCTTTTCTCATTACAGTACCTGCTGTGCAGCAGACTTGCAATCACAGCTAAATTGTCTTTTGATTCTTTTTCTAATAAGGACACCTAACTGGACACCCAACCCAGGTAAACCTCTGTAGCTGTGTTTCCAATGGATCTAAGCTGCTATCGACTAGCTGTAACGTTTAGGGGTAATGTTAAAGATCTTCATTTACTGCAGCATTACAACTCCATTAATTCACATTTTAAACTGAGCCCTGAACAAATGCACTTCAGCAGCCACTTGTGCTTGCTAAAAGATTAAAGGCTCTGAACCATGTGAAGAAAGGAAATCTTTATAGGTTGCTAGCTAATGGTTGTTTTCTTTACTGTTAGAGTCAGTGAATTGAATTGTAATGGACTGGATTGACTCCACGTAAGGAAATTACAAAGAACAGGATCATTTTCTTGCAGGTGAAAATGTCACTCATTTTGGAAGTCAGCTTTACACTTCAAAATGCTGGACTGCAAAATCATGTTTGAAACTCTTATGGTCTTTTTTAGCATGATATTGCTTGCTTGTTTATCTGTCCTATATGTTGCATTAGCAGCTTAAATAGCTGTAAATGCAGTTAGTTTGAGATCAGACTTGGAGGTGCATGTAGTACTTTATATTACGCTGTGACAATATGGAATACTTGGGATCTCCAGCTTGCAATACACATGAATGCTTGGTCAAGGGCACACACAGTGCTACCAATGTGCAAGTAAAAATTGATTAGAGGAGTAAAACTGTGTTCTTTTGCAGTGTTCCTAAGGCTTATTTAGCCTGAGCTGTATTTATGGATTTATGTCTTGCTGCTACTGTCATGACAAACTCAGACACATCATAGCTGCTCAGACTAAGCGGCAGAAGGGCAGAGAATGCTTCCATGGCTAAAACTGCCCTTACTGCGTAAAGCTAGACAGAGAGTGATGGGAGTTAATCACTGAAACATGAGCAGACAGGACTAGGTTGTCATAATAAGAAGCTATCAAATCACAGCTCTGTTAAACTCTTCAATGTTTTATCATAAGCAGCTGTCAAACTCTTATGATTTCATGATTAATACATTACAGAGTGATTTCCTCCCTCATACTGTTGTCTGTAGTGGTTTTTTTATAAACTGGAGGTGGTTTTGGTAATTTATTTAAAGTGAGCTGCAACTCTGCATGTGTATGGGTACAAATGTGTAAAAAAGCACACATTTTCCTCCTTTAAGGAGGAAATCATTCTCAGGCCTGGCTTCATGCATAGAGGGGACTGCTCTGTACATCCTGCCTTTCATCATGCCCCTTGGAAGGCAAAGAGGTAGGGTTGCAAGCACTGTTGAAAACTTGTGTTAAGCTAGATAAACCTAGTTCACTGTATCTCCCCATAGTAACAGTAGTAGTGAGTAGTGTCACTAGAAGTAGCTTCAGCATCAGCTATTCCTGTGGAAAAACAGAATGAAAAGGAGTTCTCACAGATTTGTACATAGACAAATCTGAGGATAAAAGAGAGAATTTAATTATTGCTAAGTCTCTCTCATCGTGTTTTCATGTGAAGGAAAAAGCACGGAACATTTGCTTTTCCCAGGAATGTCTGGGGCCGCTGGTGCACTGGTACAAAAGTTGTGAAGCACTTGAACCAAACTAGGAGAAACAAGATGGCCATTAAAGAACTTAGAGCTCTGGCAACCAAAAAACATGGGGCTGTCCCTGAGAGGCCCCTTCTATGCCCCCTTGGGCCCTGGGAACCAGTGACTTGAGGTATTTGCATGTTTCACTTGAACTGAAATTAGTGCCCTTGAAAATTACTGCTAAACAACAGGTATTACAGGTTGTAAAAACTGAGCTGCTCTTTGCTATAGTGGACTCCTGCCAGGACAGGATTTCCATCTTTTGGGAGACATTTCAAATCAGCCTGCAGTCTGAGGCTTTTTTGGACTTGTGGCTTTATGGATTTGCTTGTTTAAGACTGTTGGTGTTTGCTTTCAGTTTTTAAGCAATAAAATAATAATAATAATTTTAAAAAGGCTTTGGAGAAAACTGCTGCCAATGTCTGTTTCTTTTGGAATTTCTAAAAAGGTTTCTGAGGAGGGCTCCTTCGTGACAATATAATTAAGCAATGAGACATGACAGCTCGTCATTTCAGGGTTATTATGGTATGCCTAAGGTGGCGTTGCAGGCATGAGGCTGAAGGGCGAGTGGCTTTAATCACCCATTAAGTGCAATAATCCCTTTGATACGCACTGTCTGGAAAGACTTATCAAAAAGGAATTTAGGAACAATATTAAGATGAACAGACAAACTGGTGAATGCACCAGGCATGAATATTGATGTGGTTATAACATCACTGACAGACACACTAAAAGGTCTATTTGTGTCATGTTTTCATCATTAAAAGCACCCCGAAGGAATGACATTTAATAAGAAGTAAAATATTGCAAGGACTTCTTTGATATATTTGGTGGTTTTTATCCTTAGATATTTGTTTTATATACTTTAGGCATAGGTCACATAGACTTTAAAGTGAATCAGCTCATCTATGCAGTACAGCTGGATAAAAATGTAGATGGTAGACAATGATACAGTGCCTGTCTATACCAGTGCAGTCCTATGCTAAAATCAGTTAATCTGTGATCCACCATTCTAGCTCACTTCAGTACCTTTGCCTGGCACTCTGCTCCCAAGGGAAGCAGCTCTTCCAAAGGAGAGAGTTCCTTCATAATAGTCCTGTGAAGATGTGTGGTTTCCACATCTGTTTGAGCTTGTAGAGCTGGGAATTGAGCTATAGTCTTCAATGGTGATACAGATGCCAAATTACCAAGCTACTTCATTGACTTAGCAAAATATTTTGACTGGTTTTAAAGGAAGGGCATAAAATGTGGTTATTTTCCTATGAAATGGGTTATGGAAAGACATAGTTTTTCAAAGAAATGTAATTGTGTGAATTTTCGAGATGTGAAGTTTTATGCTATTATGCCACTAAGTGGAGAAATCCAGTGCCAACATAAATGTTGGTAGCATGTTCGTTGTATTTACAGTTCTGAAAATGTTTGCTTTTCCTTGGCTTCCTTTATGTGTATTAATGCATTAAAGCAATCATCCAAATGTAAATATGAGGGATTAAAATATTTGCTATGACTCAATATAATTGTCCTATGCTGTGGAACAGAGTATTTTGCTGAACTGGCTTTTGTGTGAACTTAGGTGATGTTTGCATATTTTCTGTTATGTACAAAAAGCTTTGCCCTTTATTTGAAGCCTGCTTTGACTGTGTAATTACCGTGCTCCGATTTCCATTTGGACAATCAAAGGTTCTCCTGTCAGGCCATTTGAGTACACATGGGCTGAACAATTAAAACCTTCCTGTTGTGGGTGCATGGGGGTTTGTGGGGATTTCGTTTCAGGAAAGAAGAGGGATAAAAGTTGTAAAGCTGAAAATGAAAATTGATGAGAATTGGAGCTTGTGTTTTGTTTTGCCTTTCAAGGAAATTTATGGGAATGCAGCGTAGCGGGGCTGTTGTCACCGATTGCCTTCAAAGGAAAAAACCAAAATGAATTCTTTGAGCAATATTTAAAGAATTAGACTTAAAAAAAAAGGAAAGAAGTCAACAAAATTCCCTCCAAAGAAAGGGTTAAAAGAATCCCGCTGAAATTTCCCTAGGGACAGGATAGTCTAGTTTTGAAAAAAGTCATTGTTATGCTAGTAATAGGATACTCCTTAAGCTTGTTCTTAAGTCTTATTTTCTTTACTGCAGGTTGAGAAAGTTTTTCTCCATCGAGTTCCATGCGGTTGTTCTGGAAAGGAATGGCAAAGCTGTGCAAGGCTTCACAACAAAAAAACTCTCTTCCTGGAAAGGCAAGGCCCTGCCAATATAAATAGGGACTGCAGCAAATGGTACAGATGGCCATTTCTTTTAAGCACGTGTGTATGTATTATATATAAAATGAGCATGCATACATAGTGTGCATATGGGTGTGTATACATGAATTTGCATACATATCAATATTTTCTTAAACATGTTTTCTAGAGCCTATATAATCAGTGCAAGCTTTCCTGGAAACTGGGCTCTTAACCCTGAAGTTCATCCTGTAGAATGCTGAGATAAAGATTAACATGCTGGGTACAAAAGCTAACTTCTTAATAACGATAGAGTTCCTGAAAGCAGCGCAAGCTCCTGATGCCTGGAACAGCCAGATGAAAATGGCATGGTCTAGTGATTAGAAGGTTTTAGGAGGAAATAATACTTTTCTTGTCACTGAGCTGCGTTGGCAGAATGAGTGCAGCAGCTGGAACGCATATGCAGAGTGTTTACTGGAGCGACTCTTACACTTTCAGACAGAAGGAAATCCTGTGCAGGATTGGAAAGCGCAGAGAGCTGTCACCAGGGAATAGGCTGGCTGTGTGTCTCCATGAAATAAAAGCTGTGTGGACGACAGAGCCTGCAGTGGGCACTTCCTGCCCCCTTTGCTGCAGCAGTTCAAGATTCCTTTTCTTTCTGCCCCTTTTTATTTATTTATAGTGGAAGACATTTAACCTACTGGTATTATCAATAGAAATGCTGGTGAATCAGGATTTGCTTTGTATCAAACTTCAAAAATGCGATTAAGTATGGGGTGGTTTTTTGTTATTGGCTTTTGGGTTGGGTTTTTTTGTTTGTTCGGCAAAAGGAGAACCTGGAAACCTTGCTATCTCTCAGGTTGCATAGGCTGATCTGTCTAGATTAGTAAGACATCTGATATTACTTGGGGTGGGTTTTGTTGCTTGTTTGGGTTTTTTTTTTTCCCCCAAAGCTGTGTCGCTTTCTAACTACCGTGAATGCATTTAAAGCAGTAGCAAACCCCAGCGACTAAAAGCTGCAAACACAAGGTGTGGTTTATTGTTTGCTGATGACCAGTATCTGCTAATGAATAAGAAAACATATTAATTCTCCAAATAAGTTTTAAAAGCCGAAATTAATGACGTGTTTATGTGACAGATTTGTGGGAGGGATTTCAAATATAATCATCATCAATCTGGCTACAGCCAAAATAAATTTAATGAAAACTAAAACAAACTGTTGCACAGACAAAGTAGGCCTTCGGGGGCTCATGTAATAATCTGGTTTTTTATTGAGCTGTGTATAATATTTCTGTTCATTTCTCATCCAGATAGAATCTCAGTATATATAACATTGCTGCTAAAGCTAAGAAGAGTCAAGAGATGCCACCACCCTAAGGAGAGGGGAGAAGGAAATGAAGAAAACAAGAAATGCAGACATAAAATCTTTGTGTCAAATAAAGAAGGCATGCCCAGATAACCGTGTCAGGCATGGTGCAATTGTAAAGGTAAGCATCAAACAGAAGAGCTTTAATGTAAGGATGGTAACTTTTCACAGGAATATGTGACTGTGTTAGGGTGTATGTTCCAGAAACCCCAGATGCTGCTGTCACTACCAATAAAATTATTACGAGGTTTGAACTTTTGGTGAGGTTCCTGTGTATGTTCTCTCTTTTACTGAATGGAAATGTCACATTTAATCAGATGAAGGAGAGAGGTGGGGCCCCCATTTCAGAAGCACGGAAGCAGTGCTTACACAGGAGCAAAGTGGCCAGTGGCCCCAGTTAGCACTATCTGCTCTGGCCTGAGCAATGGATGGGGGAAGCTGTGCTGCTGTGCTGGTGTTTGGGTGATGGTGAACCAGGTTGGCAATGTTTTTTTGGGCTGATGTTCTGAAGGCTACTGAGCATAGCAGCTGACTCCCAATGGACCTGCTCCATTAATTGGTATCGCTGACGAGGAAAGCCTTAAATTCCTACTTGCACCAGTTCCAGTAAAAATGCATCAGTCATTTTTGATTCTTTTCTTGATGCTTTTCTGCAAATCTGTTTTAAGGACATTTTTGCCAGAGAAAGGGCTTTTGGGTTGAGCTGAAGCCATGTCACAATCTTTCATTCACAAGTTCAAATGCATTACATCCAGCTGCCAAAAAATATCTGCTTTGGCATCATTGTCCAGCTTCCCTGTTCCCATTATTGCTTTCCAGCCAGTGTAATGGGAGTACATGGCTGTCATTCAAACAGATGAAAACCTTTGGCATTGAAAATATGTCAAGGGGTGCCTGTTTTTTAAAGGAAATACACCCGTTCTTACTATTGCATGGGGTTTTGATCAGATAAAACCCATCTTGTGTTAGCATTTAAATTAAATGCGCTGCATTCTGACCCAACAATAACAAAATCAAACCCACTCATTGCCAAGTATCATAAGCTCTTGAAATACATTCAGACAGTGCGATGATATTAATAGGGAAGCGGATATCAGGTTTCGACCGACAAAGCAAACCACACGGTGGAACATGAGAAGTACTGTGCTTACTGACTTCAGAATAATATGGAAGACAGAAGCCCTATCAAAAATTATACTAATAATCTAACACTGTACATTTATATGGAAACTTAGTCTGGAGTATCTCAAAGGTGCTTCACAAAGAGAGACATTTTTATCTTATCTCTCCATCTAGGTGTCTGAGGTAAAGAGGTTAAGCAGTTTGGATTCATATTTCAGAAAAGCATTTTCCAAGGTGTGTCTCAGCAAATGCTCTTTCAGAAACTAGGTCAGATTGCAGCAAAAAGACACAACACTCAGTGGGGAAATTGCTGAATTCCACCAGAATTTGGTGAGACACCAGACAAAGCTTCAGTGTCTGCTTGCCCAGTTCTTAAACTTCCCTGTTGAACATTTCTACTAACATATTTAAGAGTATGAAGGGGCACCAGGATGGGCTTTTGGTCTTATCTGCTGTGGCTGCCAGTGGCAGACTTGGGAATAAAGCTTGGCCTGCACTTTCTAAGTCTGTAGTTATCATAAGTAAACATGCACCCACAATACATAATCTGCTGACATATTGGTAATTAGTTCTTTAAAGCTAGTGAGAAATCTTGTTCAGACATTTTTGTATGATTAACAGGAAGGCTGAATTTCCCTGTTATTGTCCTTATATATATCTATATCATACCTGCTCTGAGAGCAGTTTTAATCAAAAGAGTAGGCTATGGAAATAAACTTACTCCAGTTCTGGTAGCTGCATGGTGATTTCTGACAACATGGTTGCAGTTGCATCAACAGTTTTCCTGGCCATACCTATAACCTTGGAGGATGTTCTGCTCCTCAGAGGGGGTATACCGTTCTTTCTGGATCTCAGTAAGAAAGGCATTGCTACAGATAAAGTAATGAAAGTGCTTTAATAATAATAACAAGATAGAAATAGGAAGAGGAATATAGATGGATAGATTTTGTCTCCCTTTGGATGCCAGGAGCCCTGCATCTGTGCTGCATCGGACAGACCCCAGGTAGACAGCCAGAGCATGCTGTGCACCGTTGCCTCTGTGGAGAGGCTCAGTCTCCCTCCCATGACATGGTGCCTTTATTCAGCGTAACAGACAAAGCCATATTGCTTGTCCTGACAGGTAGGAGTGTTCTCTCTTTCCCTCTGTCCACCAGAGCATATCCAACTGCATGTATCCAGGAATGATACAGTGCATGTTCAGGTTGCACCAAACGAAACATAGCTTTCCATTTCAGTTGTCTGCGAGACGAATATGATCATCTTTGTGTAGTTGTGTCA
Organism: Agapornis roseicollis; assembly: GCA_002631895.1. Taxonomy (NCBI): domain Eukaryota; kingdom Metazoa; phylum Chordata; class Aves; order Psittaciformes; family Psittacidae; genus Agapornis; species Agapornis roseicollis. The sequence goes on from NDXB01021351.1 coordinate 583,769, forward strand.
TTTTTATATCCTGGACAGAACTGTTCTCCTTTTTGTTTTAATTAACCTGTTGTAATATCAGACCTCAGCACACAGCCAGAGAGCTTGCTAATGGAAGGCAAACCAGTCTTGACTTCTGTGTTAAATCTGCAAGGCTATGCAATAGTATACATTATGGGCATTCAGAACTGTCTGCTTCCTGCAATCTATGTTGTAGGCTTATTGATAATAATTATTCTATATTCTGACTTATAAAATCTTGAGTGTTGTATTGCATTACTCTAATTGCATGCTCATGGTAGGTCTTGGACCAAGCTCATGGAGATAATGGGAGAATTACAGATAGGTTAAGTACTAAGGAACTGCTGGTTCAGCTTTGGTACTATGAAGGACATTGGTAAACAGACTAAGCTAATGTGTAGACCAGTTAGGGCTATCCAGCACAGGAAGTTCACTCACTGCTGGAAAGTTAAGGAATTCTGAGCCCAAATCTTTCTCAAAGAATTTAAGCTCATTTCTCTGATGTTTCCTGTGGGTTATCAAAACGTTGTCTTTGATTGTTTTGATGAACAGCTACCAAAAGGATGTTCCTGGGAGTGTCTAGGATCCAGGCAAGACTATAAAACCTGGGTGCCCAGATATTTATCATGGAAATGGACTCTCAAGCAAATTTCACTCTAGGTATCACTGTGCACCTGTGACCCCATAAAGGAAATAGAAAACTTAGTAGGAAATCTGTCCTTGTGCTTTGTTTGGGTTCTTTCTGTTAATGGGCTTAAGTGCTGCTGCTATTATGTAAACAGGAATTAAAACACAGGTTGTATAAATATAATGCATTTGAAAAATTGAGTGAATTCGGTTCACTGTCAGTGATTAAATGGCCTCTCTGCTTGATATCAACCAACTGTGCACAGAGCCAGACAACGGTTTGCTCCTGAGCTATAACATGTTGATGTGTGCAGAAAATCTGTATTTGTGTACATATTCTTGTTACAACAGGGTCGAATACAGTGGGTACTGCTGATGGGATGTGACTCCATGTCACATCATCTCTGCCTCCAACCAGAGCTATCTCCATGATGGGGTACTGTACTGCTCAGGCAAAGTGGTGAGTCTGACATGGTGGGCTGATGTTCCAGACAAGGGAGTTTTGTGCACACAGATTGTATAGGTTCCATCTGACTGACAGTCTTTGCACACCCTAGTAAGTAATTTGCAGCTTTCCTGAGTGTCACCCTCAGGATTGTCAGTCTTTGACTGGTTTAAAGCAGTGCCTTTGCCATTTGCTTCCTGTCACTGTTTAAAGTTTCCTAAGTGTTAACATGCTTGCATTTCAATCTCTGCCTAAGAGAGATGCAAACAGAAGTACCAAGTTCTATGGCAAATCCTTAATTCTTCTGTGTATCCTTTGTTAGTGAAAGGTCACTCTGAAGAACGAAAGAGAGCTGTTTCTAACATGTTTACTTTTGCAAGCAATGCCCTTCAGCATCCTTTTTTTATTACTATTATTGATTTATATTTAAATGGAGCAGGGGGGAGTGTTCTTTTCCTGTTGAGTTTTCCCTGTGGTTCAGTTAACTTTGGCAGCACCTGTGCATCACTTCCAACAACACTTTGGGGATACTGGGTTATGCCAACACATCCAGATTCTGCCATAGTACTGATGGTGTCTCCAAAAAGAGGCCTGGATACCCTTAGTTCTCTTCAGCACGTTTCAGCTCACCTCATTGTGGAGTTTACTCAGACGCTATCTTAGAGTTGCACAAGATGAGGGGTTTTTCATTAGCTCCTCCATGCCTTGTCCAATCTGGCTAATCCTTAGTTTATGAATGGATATTTGTTGACTATATCATTGTTTCTTTTTCTGATATGCAAAGTAGTGAGGTTTACAAGCTTTTTCTCATAACCTGACCAAACCTTTGATGCTGGTTTAATAGTCTTTAAGGCAGCTCTAAAGGCTTGTGTGAAGGGAACGGGTCTCAATTCTTTATAGATTATTATGGCTGGCTATAGCCCAGGGCAATAAAATTCAAGATAGGTCAGCCTAAGGTCTCAGAAAAATAGTTTGCAAGTAGATTAACAACTAAGGAACCTGTCTGTGAAAATAGGAACTAGAAGCAAATGAAGTAGGTGGTTGAGGTTCAAGTTCCAGGAAAACAAAACAAAAATAACCCACTCTCCAGATGTTTGCTGATGGGAAAGAAGGCACTGGGGACTCAACAAAGGCACAAATTCATGGGGATTTTTGAATTACACAAGTGGTATTTTCACAAAAATAAAGCTGTATGTATCATAATTAAATTGTATTTGAAAAGGTTCTGAGGTATACAAATTCTCTACTTATGTACGTGGTGACCATAACAATTGGTGCATTCACCTTCAAATCACTGTATAAACTTCAGCTAACATCCCTCATTCCTATACCTTTTCACAGGTATCCTGTGAGTTAAAAGAAATCATTGTGTTCTCAAAGGAGTTTTTGTGTTGATACATACTTCTATTGAGAAGAATCTACCTTTGGAGGATCCATCACAGTGGAAGACTCTAGGTAAAGGAAATCAAGCCTTTTCTCTGGATCCTAACCAATGGTCTTCTTCTTCAAGCAGCCACAAGGTTGATGAAAACAGGAATACATGGCACTAATTAATTGGTGAGGAAGGCACATGTTGGATATTTTACCTAGCTGAGCTTAGATACAGGTTAAGAAGTAGTGAACTTATGCTTACTTTGCATTAATCAGATATATTTATGTCATGCCTGTATTTTTATATCATGCTTCTTTTGCAATAATCAGACATTTTTAATCATGCCTAATAAACAAGGAGAAAAATGTGTAAGAAAAGCTATAAATCAGGATCTAAATAGAAAATAATTTCATGCCGTGGATGATACTCTAATCGGTATGAAGTTACTATTTTCCTACTACAATTACTGAGCTCAGCCTTTCGTAATTGATTGATTTTAAGGCCTGCCAAAGAGATAAATAGTAAAACTAATTCATTTTTTATCAGCTCAGTTAGTTCTTTCTTAGCCATTTACAAGATCCAGCCTATTTTGGTGGCAATATTAGTAGACCTTTCATTAATTTTGTAAGGGAAAAATGCATAACATTTGTTCATAGGCATGATTTTTGATGTATGGTTCCAGATGTGGGTAAGGAAGCTGTATTGTATGTTCTGAGGTTTTCCTATTGAGCATTTCTGAAATTTCAGAAATGAACACTGAGTAGGTCTAAAAGATACAGTATGGGGTGCATGAGAGATGTTTTTGACACAATAGGGTCAGAGAAGTTAAAGACACGTTCTTTGTTGGCAATTTTGGCAGAAATACTAAAACACAATGTGGGAACTGCAAACCTTATGACATTCAGTAAAACGTGAAAGGCTTCATGTCTGTAATATATGACTTGATGTCATGTATATGAGTTGGTAGCTTTTGCACAATATATAATGAATCGCACTTTTTTTGTCTGAAGCTTGAAAAGATTTTCCCAGTGTAAATAACTCATGCTTAAAGTGCCGTGTGAATTTAAAACCCCCCGTTGTCCACATGTAAGAAAGTTCATTTCATGATGTTGCAAATAATTCATTCAGTATTCTTACCTTAATGGCTCCTCGTAAAAATGCAAACCATTTTGAGAAACCTTTGGTATCCAAATGAAGGATGTATAAAGGGAGGTGTGTATAAAAAGCAGGGAACCAATTATCCTGCTACATCACTGGAACCTGAAGTTCAGTTACAGTTCCCCGTTGCTTTGCTGGGTCTTTTATTTGCTACTCTAGTGTGGGCTTCAATAAATATAACATAACTGCATTTTTCTGCTTTCGTTAGATGAGCTCCCCTGGCTTTCACTGTTGGAATGTAGCCTTGTGTCTTGGGAGGCAGCACCGACATTTCAGAACCATTTTGGAAAGAGGTCTGTAAACCTTTTCTTTATAATTGTATTCATATTGTATTGAACTATATTTTCCTATATTTATATAATAGATATAGAAATGTATTTTATGTAATATATATAAATAAATAAATATCATTTTTTCCCTATACATTTAGAGAAGTGGGCCACTCTGACACATAGAGTCCATTGTACCTGAGATGCCCATTTGACTGGGAGAGACAGCAGGGAAAGAACCTAAACAGCCAGGACAATGAAGGCACCTAAAAGCAGCGGTACTGCATCTGACCAAAGCTTTATGTTCTGAATGAGGTAAATCCAGAGATACTTCACCTCTGATATATACTATAGCACAGTTGTAGGAATGGGTACAACAAAGCTTAACCCGAAACTTTGTCAGTGGAGTGGCAACTAGTGCCACAAAGGTGATTGGGGCACTTGGCACATGAGGAAAAACTGAGGGAGCTGGAGCTGTTCGGCCTGTAGAAGGCTCAAGGGGTCTTATCCGGGGGGGGGGGGGGAAAGGGGGGTTG
>NDXB01021351.1:589388-612884 GCA_002631895.1 Agapornis roseicollis
CAGGCACAGCTACAGGTTGGGCAAAGAGGAGATTGAGAGCAGCCCTGTGGGGAAGAGCTTGGGGGTGGTGGTCAATGAGAAAATGAACATGAGCCGACTGCAGTGTGCGCTTGCAGCCCAGAAAGCAACCGTATCCTGGGCTGCAACAAAAGGAGCGTGACCAGCAGGTCGAAGGAGGTGATCCTGCCCCTCTACTCTGCTCTCATGAGACCTCACTTGGAGTATTGTGTGCAATTCTGGTGTCCTCAACATAAGAAGGACATGGAACTGTTGGAACAAGTCCAGAAGAGCACCACGAGGATGATGAGGGGACTAAAGTATCTCCCATATGAGAAATTTGGGGCTGTTCAGCCTGGAGAAGAGAAGGCTGTGTGGAGACCTCCTAACAGCCTTCCAGTATCTGAAGGGCGTCTATACGGATGGTGGGGAAGGACCCTTCATTAGGGACTGTGGTGACAGGACAAGGTGTAGCGGGTTAAAACTTAGATAGGGGAGGTTTAGATTTAATATAAGGTAGAAATTCTTTCCTGTGAGGGTGGTGAGGCACTGGAATGGGTTGCCCAAGGAAGTTATGAGTGTTCCATCCCTGGCAGTGTTCAAGGCCAGGTTGGACAGAGCCTTGGGTGGCCTTGTTTAGTGTGCTGTGTTCCTGCTTATGGCAGGGGGGTTGGAACTAGATGAACTTAAGGTCCTTTCCAGCCCTAACTATTCTATGATTCTATGATTTAGAGCAATTTTGATCAGTATGGGGCAGATTTTTAGTCAATTCTATGTTTTATCCCATGACAAGGAGCAGTTGTCTGTTGGACTATAGTGTTACTATACCTGTAGCATTTCTCTAAGCATCTCTTTTTCTACCTATGGATTTTATCCAGGCAGAAAAGGGAACTTTTGCTATTTTTCTAAGAAAGTCCTGGCATAATACAGCAGTCACAGAATCACAGAATCCTAAGGGTTGGCAGGGACCTCAAAAGATCATCTAGTCCAACCCCCCTGTGAGAGCAGGGTAACCTAAATTACATCACACAGGAACTTGTCCAGGTGGGCCTTCAAAATCTCCAATGTAGGTGACTCCACAACCCCCTTGGGCAACCTGTTCCAGTGCTCTGTTCTCAGTCAGGACAGTGGCTATAAATCCTTGGTCAGTGAATTTGTTCAGGTCAGTCCTGCTTAGTTTGCAGGGATTAGAACACACTCAGGAAAATTAGGTGCTTATGGCTCATTTGCTGTTCGGATGCAGAGTAACAAAATTTCATATTCTGAGTAGATTGGAATAGTTACACATCACTGTGTAGCTGACGTGTCTGATGCCTATGGAACATATTTGGATGCACAGAACAAACACAGGCTCCCCATAAAGCAATGCCCAGTGTGCTGTATAAACCCCAAACACACTAAATGCAACACTTTGTGCATGTGCACTTATATCTATCAAAAAAAAAAAAAAATCTGACATAAATATGGAAACTGTCTGTCTGCCTTTTGTCTTTGTTTTTCTCTTTCTTTCCTCAACTCATAAAAAGATGTCTCAGAGCTCTGAGGTATTGTTTAATAAAGCTAAAGGCCAAATGAGAGATTAATAACTAAACCAAAGATTTTCTTTAGGCAAACAATGAGAATGCAGAAATGGGAATGTCATTCTACACAAAATGATGACTTAAATTTCAATAAAGAAACTCCTATAACACAATTTGCTATAAATGGAAAAAAATATTCCACCAACGGAGAATTTTTGTAACCTTGAACTATAGTTAGAAGTTTAGAAGAACAAACTAGTTGAAAGATTAAGGTGAAAGGCATAATAAGGAGATTCAGTTAGAGTTTAAAATCAAGGTAGTGATGACTATTGGTTTAAAGCAACTTTTTTTTATTCCCTTTGTCTATGGCAGGGAAGCTATGTACCCAAATGATATTAGATTCTAGCACAATGTAAAGGTTTTCAAAAAATTAAAAAATCAATTAAGTGGATAGTGTATCACATGACTGATATAATTAAGTTTCTTTCCACTAGGAAATCCACTACAGGCTTGAATCAAAAAGCTCTCGAAGTCATTTCCACAAGGTCCTGGCTATCTATTGCGACTATCAAGGGACNAATTAAGTATATTGTATCACATATGACTGATATAATTAAGTTTCTTTCCACTAGGAAATCCACTACAGGCTTGAATCAAAAAGCTCTCGAAGTCATTTCCACAAGGTCCTGGCTATCTATTGCGACTATCAAGGAACAGTTTCCTGTACTGGCTAAGGAACTAAAATCTGCTTTATGGAATTCAGACTTTGCCTTAAACTTCAATCTGCTTTAACCTTTCATCTCTGTTAAAAAAAAACTTCACAATAAAAAAGAAAAACAGCAATCAGAATCTATGTTTGAACCACTGATCACGTAGATTGGAAATAAGCAGTAGGCATAAAAGAAATGTTGCCTTCAACTGTGTATAATGAAGGTTGGCATAGACTGCAATCTCCCTGAACCCCATTTCCTGTAGCATTTTTCCAAAACAACTACCTTAACACTAGAAGAATTTTCTTTGTTCAGGGATTTTTTGTATATTTTTCTGGTTTTATCTTCATTTAAGACAACAGTTTTTTTTGGAAGGACTTAGTAAAATTGGCAACACCTTTAGGAAGTTTTAGTGCATCTAAGAGGTATTCGGTACCTGAATACCTGCTATTTAGAATCATAGAACCATAGAATAATTAGGGTTGGAAAGGACCTTAAGATCATCTAGTTCCAACCCCCCTGCCATAAGCAGGGACACCCCACACTAAACCATGCCACCCAGTGCTTCATCCAACCTGGCCTTGAACACTGCCAGGGATGGAACACTCACAACTTCCTTGGGCAACCCATTCCAGTGCCTCACCACCCTAACAGGAAAGAACATCTTATTTATATTCAATCTAAACCTCTCCTGTTTAAGTTTTAACCTGTTACTCCTTGTCCTGTCACTACAGTCCGTAATGAAGGGTCCTTCCCCACCATCCGTATAGACGCCCTTCAGATACTGGAAGGCTGTTAGGAGGTCTCCACTCAGCCTTCTCTTCTCCAGTCTAAACAGTCCCAACTCTCTCAGCCTGTCTTCATACAAGAGGTACTCCAGTCCCCTGATCATCCTCGTGGCCCTCCTCTGGACTTGTTCCAACAGTTCCATGTCCTTTTTATGTTGAGGACACCAGAACTGCACACAATACTCCAAGTGAGGTCTCATGAGAGCAGAGTAGAGGGGCAGAATCACCTTCTTCAACCTGCTGGTCACGCTCCTTTTGATGCAGCCCAGGATACAGTTGGCTTTCTGGGCTGCAAGCACACACTGAAGCCGGCTCATGTTCATTTTCTCACTGACCACCACCCCCAAGTCCTTCTCCGCAGGGTTGTCCTGAAGATTGGCTCCTGGCTATATATGATNGGCTCATGTTCATTTTCTCATTGACCACCACCCCCAAGTCCTTCTCCGCAGGGTTGTCCTGAAGATTGGCTCCTGGCTATATATGATACTGTAGCTCAGTATCACTGTATTGGAACAAAAATGGACAGAAAGACGGGATACAAGGTGATGTGTTCAGTGATTCTCGGAGTCTTGACAGCTGCATTTATTTCTGGGTAGAACCGTAACTGTGAATGAACCCTGAACATACAGAGCTGGTAACAATGTGGTTGGGAATTCAGGGATAAACCAGTACATAGGATCACTATGATCTTAGTTTCTTCTGTGAAGAGGGTGGAGTTTGTCAGTAGCTCTCAGAAAAAGGGGCTTTTTTGTCAGACAGGCTACTAATTCTCCTAGAATTCATGATGAGTCAACTGGACTCCAAAGAGGAAGATGATGGAGCAGGAGACAAGAAAAAGAGGTTTTGAGCCAAAATCAAAAAAGATTGCAAAACTCTGGCTAGTTGTTTTGTGGCTAGGATTTTGTAGGGCTTTCTTCCCTGTTTCATCCAGGGGACAGTCTTTTGCAGGCTTTTTGGCTTCATTATGATAGGGCCAACTAGCCTGGAAAATGGGACATGCATCAGAGCTTTACTGCCATTCTCAGAGCAGCTAAAGCTGAAACACTTGAGACATCTCTTCATCCTGTGTCAGATCTGAAAAAAAGAGAGAAGTATAGGTAAGCATGCCATCCAATAGGTTGGGGTTTCTGGAAAAAAAAAAAAATACAGTTTGAAATACCTGGCTCAGTGACAGTACTTCTAAGAATTCCATATGTATATAAAAGCTCACTCCTCAGCTTAACAAAGCATTGCTACAGCAAACAGAGGGAGGCCTGACATTATAAATGGGAACAAAATACTCCAAAACGAGACTATGGGATGGAATTTCCGCTGGAGCCTTTTGTCATTTATTTTGTATGGTCTAAATTAACCAATTAAACATTTCAGAAATAAAATTATTTGGCTGGTAAACTGTGTAGAATAAAATGTTTGAATAGCTGGGTTCTATAAATCAATCTATGTAATATAAGACACTAGTCCTGTTTTTACCTACCCTTTTAAAGGATTAACAGGGAACTGGCAAGAAGAACAGTAATGTTGATATGAGCTACCAGCTGGGATTGATTACAGGCTACAGTCTAATGCAGTAATGTTTTGTGCTAGCACAACAGTTTAACTAGAGAGTGCTCACAATACATATCCCCACCTTCTGCCTCATAAGTAGTGATATAAAGAAATCGGCTAATTTTGTCGTTATTCTGAACTTTGATCTGTTAAATCCCCAAATCAATTATCTAGCATGCATGTGATATTCTACTGCTTAAATTCAGAAACATGTATAAAACGTATCTCCTGTTAATAGCTTGTTTTTAGACAAGTCTTTTGCCTAGCCCCCATCCTCATCCAAGCCCCTAGGGCAGTGTGAACTAGACAGGCTAGGCATAGAGAGGGTGTATGTGATATTTCCTTACCAGCAGGATAAAGGTTGAAATAATATCATAGAATTTAAAATCAAGAATTGCAGGGAATCGTCGGATACCCATGCTACAGATTACCCAATGTAAAAGAAGAAAATTAAAGTAATAACAGCAGAACAATTAATGCCTTGCTTAGTGAGCTGAAATATTTGGAAGTTGTTTTCATCATGAGAGAAATTCCTGGGATGGAATCACAAGGCAGGAAGTGTCTTCTAAGAAGTGTCAACAGACACTGTGGTTTAGGACAATGAGTATCAACTGTTCTTGTCTACCTATTAATATTTCTGTAGAAATTTTTCAAGGATATTTTTAAGTTGTGGAGCCTGAAATGATTTGTTTCTGAGTATTTCTGATTTGGAAGAATTGCATGCTGTCCAGAAAGTCACAGAAAATGCTAAACTCATATGAAAGTGCCCAACTAAAATCTGGCACATATGCAGCAAAGTGCTTGTCATTATTACACTGCCCATTGTGAAAATTAAAGGTGACTGTAGGGTCAGTGCTGATCTGAAGTCTTGGATCAATTTTAACTAACTCTAGATTTAGTAATAACAAAAAATTAAATGTAACTTTTCCTTCTGGAATTTAACAGTGTGGAATCACAGGTCAGTCAGACAATAAGGGTGGCTGAGTCCTTGATTTATCTGTGATTGAAAGGGCTGGGCAGAGCTGAGATAATCAGAGATTTCTGGGGATGTGCAAAGGTAAAAACACAAGAGGAGAGTCAAAGTGAAACACAGATGCAGAACACTGGAGCTAAGCTGTGTGTTGAACATTTCAGGCTTGGCTGTGCTTTTTCATTTCTGTTTAAGGGCTGCCTCACATACCTGAGTCCATAGGATGTAGCCTTACCTGAATATAAGCACAAATAGTTTTACAGAGACATTTTAACAATCAAGTTTTCCAGTCTATTAACAGACCTAAGAATTTACAACAGATAATCATAGAATCATAGAACAGTTAGGATTGGAAAGGACCTTAAGATCATCTAGTTCCAGCCCCTGTTCCCCATGGGCAGGGATACCTCACACTAAACCATGCCACCCGATGCTCTGTCCAACCTGGCCTTGAACACCACCAGGGATGGAGCATTCACAACATCCCTGGGCAATCCATTCCAGTGCCTCACCACCCTAACAGGAAAGAACACCAGTTCCTTCTGAGTTAATTCTTGCTTTGAGCCTAATAGCTGCAGCTATTAGTAAATTTATAATTATAAATTATAGTAATTAATATAGTAATGGACTATATTAATAGATATATAATAACTATAGGTTATAATCTATTTTATATTTTATAAATTATATACTATATATTACATATTATGTGTTATATATTATATTTTACATATTACATATTCTATATCATCAATATTATTAATATATATTATATTTATATATAGATAAATTAATAATTATATGTAATTAATATAGGTTCTGCATTGGAACCTATATTTTAAAAGGTAAACACAAAACAAAGCCTTGTAATAAGGGGACCATGACCCATGATAAATTTTCTAGCTGAATGTGCCTCTTTTTCATGTTCAGGACAAAACCAGACAGGAGCTGCTTCCCTCTCCTCATGTCCTGTCGCAACCTAATGCAGAAGGTCTTGGATACAGGTTAGGGCTTTAAGACACCTACAGTATGTTAGAATATGGAACATATCCTAGCTTGCTTTTCCAAAGAAATTAATGTTGTATAATGGTATTTTCTGTGTGATTGTATGTCTTTCTCTGGAGCCATTATTTGCTTCACTTCCCCTAAGTGAAGGAACCTGTTAATCAGTTTCAACCATACTTGACATGGATCTAGCCAAACAGATGAGGTGAGGATTTAGGGGAAAGGGAAAGAAGAAATGAGCCTGGAGGTCTGTAAGAAGCCTGTAACAAGCCAGGCTTCACTAGTTGCTCTGCTGACAGAACAGCTGGAGGTTTTTGCCCTTTTTTTTTTTAAAAGCGATCTGTGGCCTCGTCTATCCTTGAATCATATCTACATACTCGTCTGACAATAAGTGCTTTCTGTTTACTACAGCATCAGAGCCAAGAGAGTTAAGGACAAGAAAATTGGATTCCATTTTTCCTTATGAGTCAGAAGTAAAAATGTCAGCTATGTGACTGTACAGTCTTTATTATCAAAGACAATGTAAGAACAAGAAAACAACCAGATTTTCACATTCCAGGCTATCTATGTACTTCTGGAAGCTGGAAAGTTTTTCTCCAGGACTGTAAACTGAACACATTTGTACATATTGGATACAAATGGAATAAAATCCTCAATGCTTTTTCTTTCCCTGACACTTGAAAACGCATGAAGTAGAACGTTTAGCTACGCATATTAATGGATGGGCTGAACAATTCTTCAGTGCTGTATAACAGTGGAATAGTAGTCCACCTTAACAGCAACTTGAAATGAGGAATATTGAAATAAAGGGGCTGGATGCCAGGTTAATATCAAGAGACTACACAGTACTAGTGCCACATGGCTTCATCGACCACTACAGACATTGAGTTTTGCTGGCAGAAGCATAGCAAGACTGGGCAGTAAGATGGGACATTCCAAAGCTGAATCTGTTACTCTCCAAATGAATCATTACTTACAACTGGAAAGCTGTTAGAGACTAACTTAGCATCCATAGCTCATTAAAAGCGTCTTCAAAGTGAATATTAATTACATCTTGGAAAATGTCAGGTTTTGAACAGTTGGAATGACAAAGTAGGCTAGTTCGGTGGGGAGACTTATCTTGCCCATCAGCAACCAGCCTTCCGCTTATGTTCCTTTGGACATCTCTTGCTTTACTTTCTTGTTGCTGCCAAGAAAACACTTCCATATTGCTGTACATACTGTACTGGACACTGCATGGCCATGTGCTGTTTACAGAATAAGAAAAACAGCCAATATCAAAGTAATTTTCCATACCTCTTGCTTTTTCTCAAAAAAGAAACCAAAAGAAGTTAGTTATTTGTTCAGTTGTCAGCAGTACAGGAATTAAGGCTCTGCTGCAGCAAGCTGGGAACTATGTAACATGTCTGACACAAGAGTTCAGATTAAGTGATCAGTCCACATCCTTCTGGACCTACACATCTATTATTCTATTTTAATAATATTTATTAATATCTATTACATTAAAAAATGATATTCTGATCATGGGAAATTGCTTCTACTTCACCAGTATACAATCATACAATTATACAGTGTAGCAATGAAGAACAAAAAGACTGCTAGAGAAAAGGAAAGATGCTGTGGAATGCTCTTTACTATTTTGGGAAAATCTGTCTCAGAGGAGTATATCACAAGTTAATCACAGTTCTTGTGGTTTGTAACTTAGACAAGATCATGTTGAGGCTGGCAGCAAAATACAGGGCAGAGACTGTTGAAAAGAAACTGTGTTCTGGAGACTCTCAGAGTACAGCTTCAGAAATTTCTTTCATGTTTTTACTGCATTTTATGATTAATAAAACATAGGGTAATGCAAACACTCGGCTTAATGTTCCTTTCAGAGCTCCTGCTGCTGTCTTCTGCTCTTTAAAACAGAATACCCTTTGCATGACCTTTTCTCATACAAAACATCACAGACCAAAAGACAGAAATCACAAGTCCATCACAGGTTTAGAGCATATGTAGATTTGTTTTTTATTAGTTCTTTTATTTCACAGATCATGGAATAAAAGTGAAAAAGAATGGAAGGGAAAAGTATACTTTTCCTACTCCTTGTGTTAACTGGAGACAATGGCATTATTGCTTTCACCCTGCTATTTCTATTGCACGGTATGGATGCTACCTTGCTGCTGAAACTGCTCTGCTGTACTATATTCCAGAGTGCAGACCTATCCCATGCAAGGAAGTGTAACTTCAAAGAGTTGACTGGGATACCATCTTCTTTCTATAGATTTTTGGCTGCACACACAGTAAACCCCATGAAAAAAAAGCCAAAAAGCAGTGATTGATACTTGTCATGTCCTCCTGAATTTTCAGAATCCTCCTTCAAGAAAGTAGCTAAGTGAAAGCATCAGCTGATAGAGTAATAGCTTAAAAAGATCTAATTTGCTATGTAAGGCATGATGTGAATCTCATTCACACCAGCTCCTACCTTCTTAGCAGCAGGCAGGTAAAAATTCCACTTAGAATGGAATGGAGTGTATCTTTTCTCATGATAGCTATGATATATTCCTTGCAGTCTGTTTGAGACAGCATTCTCAAGGACTCTTCTTCTTTCAGTTTACAAGGCAACTAGATAAGTACTTTTAAAAAACAAGGCCTTTAAGAAGACTTCAGGTTTCAGTAGATTTTATTTTAAGCAATCTTACTGAGATAGTGAAGAACTATATCATTGTCCTGAATTGCTATGTAAAGATGATAATTTTCAAGTGAAAATTCTAGAAGAAATTTCCAAAGAAGCTTATGTATTTCATCTGCATTAGCATCTATGTAATTTTCCTAAGACTGTTCAAAATGCTTTATCATTTCTCCTAACCACTGTCTTAGCTCAGCAGCATCAACACACCTGAAAATTCCACAAATTCTATTAACTTGAAATTCAGGGGAATACAGAAAACAGCTGTTTGATGCAGTTTTCCTCTGATGACATGCTGCTGCCACCAAGGAACTTCCTTTTTAACTTCCTGAGCCAAGGAGTCTGCTCTGGGCTGAATCATTTTACCTCCACTCAGATGGAATAAAATGTATCAGAGGCCAACAGTAGTCTTTTACATCAAATTATTCACAAAACCAGGGCCTGATACATCATCCCAGACAGAAATAGGGCAGCCAGGGATAGTTAAGAGTGTTCCTGCCTTGGCCATCAGTTCCCCCTGGAGGCGGCGACATAAACACATGGGTGCACCTGCTTGGTAGGACCTGTGGCTGGGCAGAGATGGGTTTTAGAGAGCTGGAGACCAGCCCACCTGCAGCACCTCTGGGGCAGCGGATGATGGTCCTGGGGAAATGACATGGGGTCCTGGGCAATGGACAAAGTGGGGAAAACCCCAAACGACTGGGCTTTAACCATGCAAGTGCAAGGTCCTACACCTGGGTCAGAGCAATGTCAGGCACACCTACAGGTTGGGCAGAGAGGAGATTCAGAGCAGCCCTGTGGAGAAGGACTTGGGGGTGGTGGTCGATAAGAAATTGAACATGAGTCAGCTTCAGTGTGCTTTTGCAGTCCAGAAAGCCAATCGTATCCTGGGCTGCATCAAAAGGAGCGTCACCAGCAGGTTGAAGAAGGTGATCCTGCCCCTCTACTCTGCTCTCATGAGACCTCACTTGGAGTATTGTGTGCAGTTCTGGTGTCCTCAACATAAGAAGGACATGGAACTGTTGGGACAAGTCCAGAGGGGGGCCATAAGGATAATGAGGGGACTGGAGCACCACCTGTATGAAGACAGGCTGAGAAAGTTGTGGCTGTTCAGCCTGGGGAAGAGAAGGCTGAGTGGAGACCTCCTAACAGCCTTCCAGTATTTGAAGGGGGCCTATAGGGCTGCTTGGGAGGGCCTCTTCATTAGGGACTGTGGTGACAGGACAAGGGGTAACAGGTTCAAACTTAAACAGGGGAGGTTTAGACTGGATATAAGGAGGAAGTTCTTTCCTGTTAGGGTGGTGAGGCACTGGAATGGGTTGCCCAGGGAGTTTGTGAGTGCTCCATCCCTGGTGGTGTTCAAGGCCAGGTTGGACAGAGTGTTGGGTGGCATGGTTTAGTGTGAGGTGTCCCTGCCCATGACTGGTTGGGCTTTGAACTAGATGATCTTAAGGTCTTTTCCAACCCTAACTGTTCCATGATTCTATGACATACCAGGGACGGTTGGGGCTGGTGGTGTGCTCAGGACCCTAGCACTCTGCCAAGGACAGAAGAGATACCACTCTGCTAGAAGCTGCACAGAAGAAAATAAAAAGTTCAGCCACTGTTTTTCCAATACATTTTAATCAGTGAAATAGGTAATTTGTACCAAATAGAAAAAAAACAATAACTAAAAATTTATTACTAAAGACAAATGCATTTCCAATACGGTTTTGTACTTGCATTATAATAACATGAAAATGCAAGTGAGGTATATGAAAGAAAACAACATCAACCTCCTTGCTGACAAGCCATTTTAAATAATATGATTGTGGTTGATAATCTGTCAGTAAAAGAAAAACTTCTACTCACGAATGTTGCAGGTTTTTTGCAGCAGCTTCTTAACATGCACACTGAAGCCTTTCATTCAAGAGCAAATCAGCAATAACAATGAAAAACACTCATCAACCCAAACCAATAGAAATAGTTTTAAACTTGTGGTTCTACATTAAAATGTGAGTTCTTTTGAGATACATGATGCTGTTTTTTCTCTGAAACTGCACCAGTTCAAAACTAGTTTCACTCAATTTAACTTACTATTTATCCTTCAGAATTATCGATATTGAACACTTGGTTTCACAACAAACTTAATGAACAGTTCTGAGTCTCTTTAAGCACAGCCACTGGAAATGCATGGACCAGTTAGAATCAAAGATTACAGCAGTGTCCCATTGGCCTGCAATGTTCTGGCAGGTGAGAGCCATTGGCTGGATATATATAATGGCTTATGCTGCAAGTTTTTCTTCTGAGGGCTGAATCTAAACTGGAAAATCCTAGCTTCAGAAGGTAAATCTACTGAAATAAATAATTCTATTTCTGTGTACAAAGCTGTAAAGAGGGGTTCAGTCCAGAGGACAGGCATTTATGTTAAGACCTTTAGGTAGATTTATCCTCTGAAGAAATAAAAATATGATGAAATGAAATATTTGAAGAGGTAAGATTGAATGTGTGCAGTGTGAAAGTTAAAAACTGAAAGGGAGAAAACTGAAGGCAGAAGGACAGGTTCAGGCTTTCTGGGATAGCATGGCAATGTTGTAAGCTATTATGATTTCTGTTAAGATGTAAATCTCTGTGATCCCTTCCTTGATCCAAGCCTATGTCCTACCTCACAATATAACCCAACTATTGAATCCTTAAGCCAAATTGCCATGGCCACAGCTATGATCAGAGGACCGTTGCTCTGTGAGAGTTAGAAATAAGATCATGTCATATGGAGGATGTGTGATATGGAGTATGGATGAAACAGTAATCTGCAACTGAGGAGTGCTTACAGAAGGTGCTTCCAGCCTTCTTCCAGCAAATGAGTTGTTTTTTTTTTTTAGACTGACACCAAAGCTGAATTGCAAGAAGGCTCATCCTTTCCTCAGTTTCTAAGGCACAGTATATCCAGCTGGGAAATTTATTAGCAGTAGATGCTTTTTGGCAGCAAACTTTACTAGCTATGTGAGAAACTCCTCTTTGCACCACTTAACACACACACCACCCTGAGGTCAGATCCTTTCAGAGAGAAGGATTTAACACACAGGCAGACCCTGGTTTTAGCTGGGAGGACCCTGTCCTACAGATGAGGTTGGTCGCTACCTGCGTCAATTTGATAAGCTGTTGAAGAAAACCTACCATTTTCAGTTTGACTGCATAAAACCAAGACACATAATTTAGACATTGGTCACAGTTATAGTATATTCAACACAGAAATGGAAGGGTCAGCTGAATATCCTGATATGTAGTTGTGGTTTTATGATTGCACTGCAGAATGACAATAACAGTGGGAGTTGAAGGGCATGAACTGCATAAGCTCTTCTGTGGTCCTGGGCAGGTATGTGGGTTACCACCTATGTCCCTGCTGATGAAGTGCTGTATCAGATTCCATTGGACCTACCTTGGATATACCTCTCTTCCCCGGTCTAAATGTGGCTTGCGTTCAAGAAGTGAGGAATATTTTGTTATTAGAGAGGATCATTTGCATAAAAAAATGAGTCAGTCATGTTAGTCTAGTTAAAATTATATAAACTGTTTTTAAAATGTTGAGTAAAACCTGAAAATTTGGGAGGAACCTAAGAAGGTAGTAATATACCAGAACAGTGTCTCAGAAAGACACCAAAGTTTGATCTCTAGAAGTTTTGAAAAACAAGTCATAGAAACAGCTGTCAGGAACAGTTCAGGTATATTTGCAGTTATTTCAAATAGAGAAAAATCTAGATGATATCTCAAGGTCTTTTCCACACCTGTCTTTAATTCCAGTTATTGGTTGCTATCAGTATTGCAAGATGTCTGTGTTGTCTGCTATCACTTTCAATGTAAAAAAAAAAAATGTCTGCACTGGGGGAAAACACATAACCCCAAGTTAATTGACTGCAAAAAGGTTTATCTTCCTCTGTTTGCTTGTGTTTACTTGTGCAATTGCTGCTATTAAGTCACTTGTGTTTACTGTAAGTTATTTATGCTATAAAAGAAATTTTAATATCTGAAGTCCAGATTCTATAATGAACTTTTTGCAGTGAATGTATCATTTAATAGACACACAGTGAAATCTGTGTTTTTTTTTCACTGTAGAAGGACTGGTTGGTGATAGGCAATTGTGCTTTCAAAGCTGACTGGAGATCAGGAATTAAAACTAATAGATAATGTAAATAAAGACCTGTAGTGATGGCCTGAAGGAGGACTCATTCTGATTTAAGACAATTAACTGCATTCAGAATCTTATATAAAGTATATACATAAACCTTAAGCAACATCATCAGCCATTTCTAGGATGATGTAACGATATATCCTTAACTTACACTTCTGGAAACCTTAACCCAAGACAGGAGTAAAATATTAGTCAGATTCTGATGCTCTTACCTGAAGCTTAATGTTGCTTTTCTTCAAGAAGTTCTACTTAAATGAGTGTGACAGTCATGGATTTTGTTGTACTTTAACTGGTGTGGAAAATATAAAAGTTTCTAAGTTAAAATAGGGTCAAGGAGATGCTCATTAGGACTACCTTTTTTTTTTCAAGATGAACTGATGATCAGAGAACAGTGAGTTAACAGTGATGCTTCCTACCTGCAAAAGCTGCAACAGGACTCCATTTATTATTTTGAAATAGCAGGTGCACCAAAACCAGCTAGAGAATACCCAGTACATGTACTGCTTTTCATGTACTTTTTGTATAAAGAACAGATTGCCTTTATGGCTCCTGACCTTACATTTCTTTGTCAAACATATCAATCACTCCCCCTAACCTTTAATAAGAAAGGCTAAAGTTGTTTACTGCAGCAGTTCCTATTCACCACAAGGACACCACCTCCACTCTGAACCAGTCAGATTTGCATGCCTTTCACTGATTAACTAAAAAGATTGCATCTTCCCTTAAGATATTTGTCCATTATACACTTTTTTTATTTATTTTTTTTTTTTCAAGGAGGTCAGTCATTCAGTACCAGTAAGGTTAAATCTAAAAGTCAGCAGTATTTGGAAGAGATTTATGTGGGAATAAATATAGGTCTGTACAGCTCTCAGACTGATTAAATAAAGAATGCCATGGGAGTAGTATGGTAGTATATGCATACTCCAGTAAATGAAAGTAATGCATTAGAATGCAGCTTTAGGGTCTAATTTAAAAACATAATTCAGACACAAGCAGAAGCCTTTAAAATATTGGCAGATGTCTTCATACTGTATTTCATACAGAGGACAAAGTGGATTAAAGATAAATGTAATTCAAATAATGGTGATGTTTCATTTATTTTTTCACTTACGTTTTATTTCTTTTAAAGAAATTTAATTTGTAGAGGATTGTTTCCTGGGTTTTCATATTTTTATGCAGATCCGCTTAAAAAATGTGAGCAGGGGAACAAAAACATTCATTACAAATTGAAGCTTTCCCTGAGGCAACCTATGGTAAGTCACAGCCTTTACTTAGCCTAGGTGAAATAAATACTGTTGTTAAAAGGAACATTTCAATAAACAGGAACTTTGATTCCTCTCTTTCTGTCTCCCATCCCCTTTCAATCTGGTTATATGTCAAGGTGATTAGGCTTAAATGGTTATTCTCACATAGGATTCTCAACTTTTATTGTAGCCCATTGCTGAAGGACAGACAGGCTATTATTATCTCTGCTCCACGTTATATTTTTCCCTAGTGACATTCTATCAGGTTAGTGCTTTTACAACATTCTTTTTCTTCCACCTTCCCTGAGCTGCTTTAGAAGTCAGGAGGAAATGAATAAAAATTCAAATGTGGCTCAAGTACATTGTTAAATGGAGTGAAAGATAGTTTTTCAATTCAAGAAAAGTTGGCTGGAGGTTGTGACACATATTTATGTCTTAACATGTCTGAATAGGCAGGCAATTGATCTTAAATGGAGACCTGATTTCCCTACTCATTCATGTGCTTTTGACTTCATGATTGTGATCGTCACATGGACACTGCAGCACCACTTCATCAAGAATTTTTGAGTTATGAGGGGATGAGAAGAAAAGTTGTGTTGGGTTTGAGCTTGAAACTTAATTGAAAAAGGTGAACAAAAATGCAATGTTAAAACAATATTAACTGTTTTCCAGCATTTTAATTCCATCGTGATTGCTTTTGTCCAATCAATTTAGTATCACTTTCTATTTAATAGTTATCAAAACCACAAGGAAATTCTGAACCTCTTCAGTGTAATAGGATCCTCCCAGCCTTTCACATCCATTGGCTTGACTTTTTTGGAGGTAATGAGCACTTCCACTTTCTTAAGACCTATGGCAACTGCCAATGTTCTCTAATTTGAAAGAAGAAACCCATAGCTAACCTACATTTTAATTGTAGTGCACAAACCAAAGGCACTCCTTCTTAAAAAAAGTTTGCTAATGTTATTCAAACTAAACACCATTCTTATTCATTTCCCCTTATTAGGTCAAAGTGGTCTTGGAAACATGCCAGTAGCCAGTGACACCAACATTAATAGAGTCCAGGAGATGAGAATTTCACCTTTTGTTCTGTGTCTTCTGTCAGAGGAATATAGGATTTACTCAAATCTAAAAACCCACAGTAATTACTATCAAACCCCCTCAGCTTTAAAGCTGTTTCCCAGCAAGCTGATACAAAGCACAAAAGCTAATGGTACTATTACAGAGAAAGGATGCAAGACTGGACATAACTCCTCTATGCCTCCCCTAATCTGGAAGAAAAAATATAAATAATATTTTGAATTGTGGGGCTAATAGAACTTTGAAGTAAATTTCTCATGCAGAAAATAATTTCTCTGTTCCCAAGACAGACTGCGATGTTTAGAAAGTAAAGCCAAACTCAGGAAGAAATTCTTAATTTGAAGAAGGAAATCTTGTTTGAAGTTTTCTGCTCCTTGTTTTGCAGAAGGCCCAGCTGGTGCATCAGAAAGACTCCTTGGATCTTGAAATCAGAGGAATGTTAACTGAAAGGTGCCTCTGGAAGCCATTTTGTCTAACCTTTTGCCTGAAGCATGTTGCCAACTAGATTATATCAGTCATGCCCTTGTCTAGCAGAATATTGAAAACCTCCAGGAGTGAAGAATCAATCCATTATTAACATATATTTAATCATATACTTTGACTGTAGTTCCACAACCAGGAACAATCCTTAGATTTTAGGCAAGAATATACAGAGAATTTGCCTACAGTGTTCTGGGTCTGGAGTGGACTGTACATATTCCGTGTGTATAGCATTACAGCTAGATCTACCCAAGACTAGAAGGGATATGGGTGCAAAACATAAGTGCTGTTGTATTTTAGGTTTCTCCTAAAAGTCTTCCAGAATGGATATTTTGTACCATGAGTGCAAGGATATTGGTAGCATGTGAGTGTGTGTGGGGTGGTGATGGTTAAGATGTACTGGGATAATATTGACAGACAAGGGATGAACTTGGCTGAGGGAAAAATACTTCTCAAGCGTTTCTCATGGCTGCAGCCCACAGAAAGTCATATCTGGAAGGGAAGAGGGAATGCTGTTTCTCAGAGGAAACTTCTTAAATTTATTCGAAAACAAGCCCACATATCAGCTAACATATATGCAGTGCAGATGAACTGCAGATAGGACCAAGACACAGTACCAAACTGGTATGCAGCCTTGTTAAATGTGTGAAAGTTACTAAAAGTTAATGATTTGACAAAACTGTTAGGGTATGCATTTTTATAGACATGTGTTTCAGGCAAAGCTAGTGCTAATAGATATTTTCTCTACCATCCTAAAACCTTTTAACAAAAAAAGGAAAGCATTTTTAAAATTCTCTTGTAAAACTGGAGAAGGTAAAAAAAGAAGCCACAGAACAATTGCAGGACTCAAACAAATGCTTTATAGTGAGAGCTTGTTCTGTTTCGCTCATCAAGTGTTGATTTGACTGTAGAATAGTCTAAATACTTTCATATGGGGAAAATATTGCGTATTTCAGCCTTTCTTAATATAACTGAAAAGATGTAAGGGAAACTGAAGTCTGTACTTAAAGGCAGATGAATTCAGATTGGGAAGAAAACACACACTTAGAATAGTGGAAGTGATTAGTCCTCGAAAATAGTAAACAGAAGAAATGGTATAGACTTCATCTTTTGTTATCCTTCAGCTAAGGTTACGGACAGAGCTAAATCCAGTCTCAGAGATGAATGAGGTTTAATGCAGTAGTGTACGTGCTTTTGACTCAGAAAGAGGAAAGACAGGAAATGTGCATCTGAGAGATTTGTTTTTTGTCCTGTACGAGGCTTGGTCCATGACATGAGATAACCACCTTCAGTGCTGCACAGGCCAGCATAAATTCTGTAACAGTCCCTTTTACCTTCAATATTTATTTTTTACCTTTGCATAACTACATCACCACAAGTCAAATAAAATGGTTTTCAGAGCCTCCAAATTTGGATGAATGCTCTATATGCCATCATTGCAAGCTAAGAATTCTTACAGATTCATGGAATTATGTTTCTATGTATATCATGTTTCAAAATTCCTAGAGCTGTATACCATGACTACAGATGAAGTCTCAAGAAGTAGGCAGGGCCACAGTGCCTGTTCCCAGTGCTAATTACCACTTTACTATGAATATAGTATTGGTATTGTTGTGAAGGACAGCAGCCTCTTTCAGATTTGACCATAAGCAAATCAAAGGAAGCAAAAACCATGTAATAATAATAAAAAAATCTGAAAATAAATAAAGAAAAATAAATGGGGAAAATATAAAAATTCAGCGTTTTTCCATTTGCCACAAATGTTAAATTTCTGAAGGTGATTTAATTCAGAAATTACAAGCGCCTCCTAATTTATAGCATAATTGTCTCCCTTAACATCCAAATGGTTTTGGAAACTTTTTTTCTGTTAGTTTTATGAGCATCTCCCATATGAAGACAGGCTGAGAAAGTTGGGGCTGTTCAGCCTGGGGAAGAGAAGACTGCATGGAGACCTCTTAGCAGCCTTCCAGTATCTGAAGGGGGCCTATAGGGATGCTGGGGAGGGACTCTTCATTAGGGACTGTAGTGACAGGACAAGGGGTAACGGGTTCAAACTTAAACAGGAGAGGTTTAGGTTGGATCTAAGGAAGAAATTCTTTCCTGTTAGGGTGGTGAGACACTGGAATAGGTTGCCCAGGGAGGTTGTGAGTGTTCCATCCCTGGCAGTGTTCAAGGCCAGATTGAATGAAGCCTTGGGTGACAAGGTTTAGTGTGAGGTGTCCCTGCTTATGGCAGGGGGGTTGGAACTAGATGATCTTAAGGTCCTTTCCAACCCTAACTATTCTATGATTCTATGATTTGGCTAACATGATAAGGAAAAAAAAAAGTTTCAGGTTTTCAGTGTAGATTTTTCAGTGTGGAAGTCCTGGAAATGGGAGCCATATCCTATATCAAAACTATGGTAAACAAGAGCAATTAAAAGATAAATTTGCCTGAAACATATACATTTCTGGGGATAACAGGAAAGAATGCACACCTACATATGTGCATATGGTGAGGGAGCAAGTAATCGGAGTACCTGTTGAATAACACTATCAAAGAAGTCTGCAGTGTGACGGAATGGAAAAACAATGTGAAAAGACAGCCTGGATGAAACTGACTGAAGAAAGCATGACTTTTGTCCCTTAAAATATGGATTTAAGATAAAATTATATCTTCACTTTTAGAACCTGCTCTAATGAAAATTAAAGCCAACCAGTCATCAAATAAAAAGCAAAACAATTACTGGAAAAAATAGGTTTTTACAGAATAACTAGATCTTGTCACCCTTTGTAGAAGATAGGAATACAAAGGTATGAATACTGATGCCTGCTATACTATATATGCTATCTACTAAATGTTATATATATGTATATATGAGGTACTCCATAGTTTGGGACTATCACTGAGAACAGATCTTCTTTCTTTAGGTACCTACTCTGTGCTTGTATTTTGATGCCTTGTAAAACACATATCTAAAATCCTTTGCACTAATAATGAACAGAGAAAGGTTCTTCTGAAGGCCATAAGTGAAAGGCTGCATCCACCACGTATTTTTAACTGCTCAAGCCTCATATGACAAACACTTCAGTCTCATCTCTGATGGGAGGAATTCTTGGCTTAGTTCTTACTCATGATGTCTGCGCAGGGTAGGGCAGGGAGGGCAGAAATGCAGCCCAGTTTGAAGGGCTGCTACCCAGACACACAAGCTGACTCCAAGCTCTAGATGAGCTAATAGACAATTACAAAGCCAGAAGACTGGCAGATCACAGGATTTCACTTAAATCAAGGCAGTTCTTGAAATCTACACCTCAGAGAACATATATACACAGAGAGATATTAGAGCATACATCAGCCAAATGTCTGCTGAGAGACTGGGTTGACTTGCCAGAGCTCTAACACCATTACACAGCTATGCAGAGTTTTGATCCAGTCATCCTTGCATTTTGCTTCAGCCAGGCTACAAAATTACTCATGCTGGTTACTGAAGTCCCCTGTTCGCCCAATCATAACACAGGAATGTTATGTCCAGGAATACATTTGAACTTTTTAGGCAACACATTTTTTAAAACATAGAAATGTTATTCAATTGGAAATCTAGAGAGACAATATCTGTTAGGAATAGTTAGCACTTATCTTTGGTTCTTCTTGTTCAGCATTGTAGCCTTAATAAGCCCAAAACTATCAGCTTCTGGAATAAACATTTCTCTGAGGGCAAAAATTCTGCGTTAGTTGTGCTTCCACTTTATAAACTCCCTCCTCAGATGCATATTGTATTTAAGATTCAGATCAGAATTTTGTACTCTTAGTATGATTTTGGGGATTTCAAGTGTCTTATCAAATGCTGGTTAGAGTGGGACTATACTAGAGCCGTTTACAATCTGCATAAACCCCCTGTTCTGTCTTTGCATTGGGCTTATATCTGAAAATATTGATCTTCTCTCTGAAAACTATTATAATCTTCATTAGCATGTTTTCAGACATAACTTTCAAATATACAGTATTGCAAAATGTTAATGTTTGACACAAGGCTCCTGTGAACTACAAAAAAGCTCCCTTCAGGGTGTGTTTCAACACCATGTTGACAGAACAGACACTCCAGTCTAGATTTTCAACAAGTTTGCCTCTATTATCAGTAGCAAATAAGTATAAGGGAGTCAACCTGGCAAAAAATTAGCTGAATGTAATGCAGTTTGGCATTAACCTATCACAAAAAAATTAGTTCAGAAATAAAACAACTTGAGTTTTAATCCATCTAAGAGAGGAAAAGAAAAATAATTAGGAAGCACTTTCACTTGCAAGAACATCAATTACCATAAGCTACATGTGAAATGCTGCTGTCTTCAGATAAGGAGTTAATCGCATAGATGAATTATAAAATTACACACTTAAATTATATGTAACCAATGTATGCTGTAAGATTTACCTTTATAAATGCTGTGGAGATTCCATGAACAGAGAGCATTTATATTTCTCGCTTTTATAATGTATCGTTCAGATATTGTAAAAATCAGTAATTAAATGTAAGAAAATCAGTAATTAAATATAAGACCAAACAAATCTCCTTCTGTATGTTTAAAAGAAGAGGTCAGTAATTACAGTATGACCTTTGTGAATAAAGAAAAGGTACTGGAAATTTTTGTGAACATACTCTCGTTTTAAATATACACCTTGGTATAAACATAGAATGAACAGAATACATTCAATTCTAGGAAAGGGTGTAAGTATAGAGAGTAAATAAAGGATGATAATTTTATTTTTAGTTACAGAACTGGTGAGATGAGAGTGAGGATTCATGAAATTCCTCACATTGAAAAGGATATTGATTAAAATGAGGAGAAGAAAGGGCTATGAAAAATGCACCCTTGGAAGTTTCATCTGTAGTCAATTTCAGGAGCTGGTCTATATGTTCACTTTTTCACAAGATTATGAACCTGAGTCCAGCGTAATCCACAGTTTCATATCTAACCAAGTTCACAGATACTAAAAGTCCTGGACAGGACACTTCAGTTTAGGACACTTCAGACTTTTTCTGCATGGACAGAGTAGCCCTGTTGGGCACTTTCAGTGCAGAGTGCAACATTTAAAAGCATCAGAGTCATTGCACATGTTTTTATAACCTATACATAATTCTACTTATGGCCATCTAATTCCAAGAGTGAAGACTCCATATTCTCCATATTTCTGCATATTCTGTGCACTTGTAATACCAATTTAATGGAAATGTTTCAATTTTGAATTTTAAGTTAGATTGCCTTTTAAATCAGTATTTCTGTTTTCTATGATAGTGGTTAGGTTAAAAGGCTGAAATATATTTTTTTCTTTCAGAAACTGAAGTTATCTGACTTTTGGCACATACAGCTGGAAAAATTCTTACTCTCTGTTTGTTCCCCTACTGATCTGCAGGGGAGTAACAATATCTACCTCAGAAGGATGCTGTAATGACTGATATTTAAGTGGGACTTTGGGAACTCATAAACTTAAAGAGATTAAATGAACAGAAAATATGAGATCCCGTAATGTGATTTTCAATATATCTTAGATCAATGTCCTCTCATTTTTTTGGAGCTTAATACCCAGTCCTCAGCTGAAGCATTTTTTATGTCCAATGAAAATATTCCTCATAAAAAGGTAGCCATCAGTCTCAAGGGGAAGACATTGGGAAATGGTCAGTCCATCACTACCCTGAGGTACTTGTTCCCAAAGTTAAAAATTCCAAAAATAAAAATACAAGTCTAATTTTAATGTCAATTTACCTGCAATACTGAAAACTGTTGTTTTTCTATTATGGCTTCTTATCATTCTAGTGCCCAGAATTTATCCTTATTTTCACTTTTCATACATAAAAATAATGTCTAGTTCACTATACCTTGTTTTTAGAAGCATGATTTTCAAGGAGATTGGATTCTTTTATAAGAGTGAAAAAAATTATTATTGTTGTTTTTTTGGGTTTTTTTTTAAATTTTCTACTGAAGAACACAGTAATGTAGGTTCTTTGTACTACCACTGTAGACTTTGGTGATTCTGAACACAGATCACAGGTACTCAGCTCTCATCACTGATAACAGAGAAAGCTAACTTTATAATGGGTGCCTAACTCAAGTACCGAAAACTGTGTGAGATGAACATAGCCAAGGACTGATACTGAAGGACTTATTCATGTTCCTGACTATAAGGCGTTTCACTGTAGATGTGGCTAGATAGAGCAATTGTTTGAACAGGCCAAGGAGATATGAGAATATCCAAGGACACACTGTGTTGCTTCCTTTCTAACGTATTCTTCAGCCAAGCTTCCTGGGTAGGGAAAATTTTTATGAAATGATTTTCACATTTGCTTCCAGATTACCGATGAAACTGTTGAATGGTATCAGACACACTGTAGAGTCTTGTGGATGCCCACCAAAACCTTTCACTTGCATTGAAGCTTTGACCAACAGAATCATCTTGAGCTAAGAAAGTGTTAAGTATTTTCTTTTAAAGGAAACAAAAACTATTTTTTTTTTATTTAAGAATTCAATATACAAACTTTGAAAGCTCTTCAAATTTGTTTTTAGAAATCATTGCTCCTGTAACTAGAATGAGTTATTATTGTAAATTCTGCAGAACGTGTTTAATGTGTGGGTGTTCAGCAAACCACACTGGAAGCGTGGTGTGTTGTGGTTTTTTTCTTCTATAGTTATGTCACATTAAATACTATGTGCCAAGTATCTTCAGAAATAAAAAAGCCAAAAAAGAAAAAAAAAAAGGAAAACAAGTCTCCCCCTCCTTCCCTGAAATAAGTGATTAAACCTCTAGTATTTACTACATTCTCAAAGGCAATCATCTGCTACAAAATAAACAGCACAACCAAAAAGTCACAGCTGCCCACTTTCAGTGTCAAGCATTTGAGAGATGAAGGGCTAAATGCAGTCCATTTTGCTGTCTTGCAGCTGGGTTTCCTATGATGAACTATCCATTGATCTATTCCATTTTATTGACTTTAGATGAGGTTTTCCTGATACACAAGTAGGAAGTCTCTTGTGGTATACAATTCAATCATTGTATTGGGAAAAAAATTCACATACTTTGTAGCTTTTGTCCTTGATATTCTCCACATGTTTGGAGCATTGAACAGCTGGGGCCATAGAAAACATTTAGAAATCACATTCTTTTATGCAGATCAATCATTTTTGTATACATTGCACCAGGCAAATGAAAATTGTTCATTTATAAGTCAGTGGGAGTTTGCTGTCTTTAAACAATCTTCCAGACGTTAGTGTGGGCCACTGTTTGTTTTCCCTTAAGAAAAAAAAAAAAAAACACAAAAAAAAAAAAAAAAACAACAAAAAAAAAAAAAACC
>NDXB01021351.1:612976-640204 GCA_002631895.1 Agapornis roseicollis
CCTTAAGAAAAAAAAAAAAAAAACACAGCAAAAACAAAACCAACAACAACAACAAAAATATATATTCAGGAATGAAGCACTACAACACATTCAAATTTGAGTAATGAAATGTATAAAACAATAATCTCTTCCCCCTATAACAGTATCTCTGACTTAAGCTTAAACAGCTAAAGTTCTTTGGGGGCAACTTCAACAAGGTTAGAAAGAGTGTGATGTACAGTGCATATTATGAATAAACAGATGTTGTTAGTTAACAAATAAGCTGTAATTGTGACAGAGGTTGATAGAAAATATAAAAGGCCTTGTGTAATGATTTTTTCCCTTATAACGATGTCTCTCTCTCACACTCCTGCTCCCCTTTTATTTTAAAAGGACTTTCCAGAAGTTGCTTTAAAAGGAGAAAAGTCTTCTTTTAAGTTATCTTATATTGCAGCAACATGTGATAAAGAGTCACTTCAAGATGGTTTTGTTGTGCAGCTGCAGTTACAGTCAAGATAACACTGTGCAGAATGCCCTTATTAAATGTTTTATCAGGGCTTTTTAGAAGCCAACTGGAGAGTTTAACTACTACTCAGCTAAGTTGTGTACCATGAAGATCATCAGTGGCACCTTCCTTGATGGCTAAAAAAATTCTGAAGAGGACTCTATCTGAAGATGTGACAAGCCTGGAATCGTTCAATGTTTGACACTTTGATTTCCTTCAGTCCCCTGTTGTAAAACAGAATGATCTTATTGTCCAGGTGGTCGCTATTAGAAACCTGAGGTGTTGAAGTGCCCTATTTGTCCAAAACAGTTTGCATAACAATATGTCGGGGCCCTCTGTGTATAACATAAAGGCCTGTAGCAAGGAATACGTGAACTGAAGCACCACACTGTGTATCAGAATGTTCATATTTGCATGGAGACCTGCAGCTTGGTCAAAGAGGAGAGGTGATTAAAATGTCTATTTGGCCTGAAATTGTGAAGTTCTGGCAGAGACTTTAGCTCATGTGCTCTTTTAAACAAAAATAAAATAGATTCATTGTTTAATTTGTGTTGTTTTACCCAAAAATGTTAGTGGGACAGTCTGTAAGTGCTCAAATAGAAAAACAATTTAAACATTTTCTCCTGTATGTTTTCTTTACTCTTTGAAGCTTCATGTGTTCAGTTGCTGGTTATACTTAAGTTCCCCAAAGTAATACTTGTCCTTGCTTTCAGATGTCAGTGCTCATTCCTGGAATCTGAGGATACCTATGATGGCCACAGGTCACCGGGCAATGATAGCGTGATAAGGAGAAGAGGACCTGACCAAAGACAAAAAATACAAACAAAGCAAAGGCCATCCTACTTTAACAGGAATTTAGTATCAGCTGTCTTCTTATTCATTAGCACCCAAAAGTATTCCTCTCTTTGTTAAAAGTCAGACCACTAAGCTCTTTACATATTTGGTGTTTCCTAGCAAGTATAATATGAAAAGGTATATGAAAATCTATGGTGGAAAAAAAAAGCCAAACAACAAATGGTAAACAAAATCAAGTTTAAGACCAACTCAAAACATTTAACATGGTATGTATATACTGGAGTTTGGGTCAGTACATATGATGTATTTACATATGTTAAGGGCATAGGAAAAGGATACTGATTTCAGAGCTGTTTTTTACTGACCACATAGAAAGGCTGATGGAAACAGAAACCCAGCACAAATCCAGAGTGAAAAATAGATTTTGAAAACTGCCCGTTAAGTGCTATAATTCTGAGGCACTGTGACTGCATAGTGTAGTACACAGAATTCTTTCACTGAGACTGAAAAATAGTCTGTATTAGTTCCTAACAGCAGTACTGTACAGAAAACTGCCAGCAGTGGAAATGAATAGGTTTAGTTGTCAGACTAAAAGACAGAGCAAGCTCAAAGTGCCAACAGTTAGGGTTATTGACTCTGAATAAAACTATGAAAATCTCTCTCTCAACATATTTATTTCCTCTGGGTTCACCCTGCTTTTCTCTGTGAAGTCAAAACAAATGAATGTTCCCGTTTTTGGACCTAAACAATGTCACATAGGAATGGAGATTTCAGTGCCTGCTCTTCTTTTTGTAAAACAATTCCTTGGAGTCCTAGATTTCAGGTGAGAAAGAATCATTCTGCTTGTCTAACCTGTCCTCTTGCAGAACTGCAGCCTAACTTCTGGGTCACATGCACAATTCCTGTGTAAAACTAATTATAAACAACCTGTTTGGGTCTTGTGATATGTTTCAGTGATGAGCGATCTTTCAGCATTGTGAAAAAGGCCCCAGCTAGCAGCTGAAACCCTGTAATCAGTTATCTATAAGAAGCCCTTTTTATTTTGAGTAGCCTTCATGATACTTCAAGGGATTTTGAGAAGGCATAGGGGTTCTTTTGCATTGGTATGGATGAAGGATTTGGTCCTACTCAAAAATCTGAATGACCTTCATTTTCATGATAGTGGTGGTGGCAGCTTTCTGCACTTTCTTCTCAGCTGAATGCCCTCTGCACTTTCAGAATATTAATTAGGTGCCTTTAGAGCTTTGTCATTCTGTTTGTCAGACATTTGGAAGGTGTTCAGGGAAGCAAAGACCCAATTTAGGTGAAATTCCTACATCAGAAGTTCCTACAGCATTTTCAACTACCAGAGTCTGTGTGGACTCTGTGTGGGTCTACCCCACACTGCTTGTGTGCCACATGGGCCAGGCATGACTCCAGTGTCATGACTCCAGTCCAGAAGACATTTACCAATGCTAAAACAGTACTATGTATAAGCTGTTAAGTCCTCCTATGTGACTTAAAGAGCTAGAAAATCATGAGAAGCCATTCAGCAGAGTAGTGCAGTGAAGAACACATTATCCAGATGAATATCGTGGCTATGTGGATTCCAGACTAGAACTGTATTTGTCCAGACTGCTTGCAGCAAAGGAGCTCAGGTTTATCTGCACTGGTCTGGACAAACATTCCCATAGTTGCATTGCTTTTGAGCAGCAGTTGATGTTTTGAAGACCAAGGAATATTTTTATTCTACACCGCACTGTTTCATCAAACTGATATTGAAACTTGAGAAGAATACCATAATCCTATGGTTTCCATTTTGTAGGCACCCCTGATTTCCTCTGTTGTTTATATTTAAATCATGTGAGTCAGAGGTGTCTCAAACCATGTATCTACAATCCCAATAAAAGAGGGAAAAGTGGGAATATGGGTTGGAGTTTTCAGAGTATGTCTAATGAACAATAATTTATGATATGATAATGAACTAGTTGAAAGCAAAGTTTAAGCAATGCTTGCCTTTTAAAGAAATTCAACATTTGTGATAGAAATGTTTGTTTTCAAGCGGAAAGATATCCCTTGACCTCAAGTCTAAATCTCAAAGCATGTCTTGCCTGAAACCAAATCAGAGAGTGATGGCTGATCCAAGACTATTGATAGAAAATTTATTTTCCTCAGCCCATAAAAGCTAGCAAAATGCTGCAGGAAACACTTCTGAGCTGGTATAAAAGACTGAATGACATCAAGATCTTTGCAATTCCTAATCACTATAATTCTATGATTCGATTTACACAAATACCAACCATATTAGCATTTTTTCCATTTTGGGACGTAATGATAAACATTCTTTTTTAAATACCTATGTAAGCACTGATTTTTACAGATGTCTTAAGATGTATAGTACATACAGGACTTGCAAATTAGCATATTGTGCATACATTGCTTTGTGTGCCTTCTGGAAACAGTCCAAGGATGACTGACTAACACATGGGATGTTTCCTCTCCACAACATTAATGCAAAGTCAACACCTGCAGTGATGTAAGCCCATGACTCACCTGCCTGAATGGAGGTCTCTTTAGGAGCAACTGTTGTGTGCAGAATACATCTGCAACATCCAAATAAATGAGCCCTTCTAAAGTAAGTCAGCACTACCCCTGTTTAGAATGCAAGGCCCTTGTGAAGGCTGAGGTGAAGCAGCTGGCTAGCAGCTTTTGTGAGTCATTTTAAAAGCCACTCTCACAGCTGGAGAGAAAATAGCCCTGGCAGTACTGGCAATCCATTATGAAATGTAAAAAGTCCTTCTCTGGGCGGAAGGAAAACTTCACCCAGCTGTCAAGTGTTTGAAATGTAGGAGGAAAAGTGCGTGCGCGCACACGCACTTGGCCCTGGCTTGCAATGCGAGGAATACCGAGACCATGCTAGATAAAATAAAATCTCCTCTGAAACAAAAAAAAAAAAAAAAGTGTACTGACAGGTTTACTTTTTAGAAATCAGTGAAGGTTTTGGGTGAATGGATGTATCACCTTTTATCACGCAGGAAAGACTGGTCTGCAAGTGTCGTTTCTTGCTTAAATTCTCCTTTTCAATGTACCTGTATCAAAAGACATTTGACCTCTGCTTGCATTATTGTCCAGCTGTATTGATCTGAAAGGTTCAAATTGCAGAGAAAGGAAAATCTAAGTGGCAGAACAATCAATCCCTAATCTCATCCTTTTCCATTTGGCAAACATAAAATGTAGTTAGTGAATGGCTTCTAAATGTAAATCAATT
Organism: Agapornis roseicollis; assembly: GCA_002631895.1. Lineage (NCBI taxonomy): Eukaryota > Metazoa > Chordata > Aves > Psittaciformes > Psittacidae > Agapornis > Agapornis roseicollis. The sequence continues at coordinate 617,503 of NDXB01021351.1, forward strand.
TAAGCCAAAAGATGTTGATGCTGCACATTTGCAGCATAATAAAAGATGACTAATTTCGAAGACTCCATCAAATAAAGCAATGAGAAAATCAAGTAGAAAGATGTGAAGAAAGATAACTTACACAGCTGTGAAGCCTAAAGGGATTCTACGTAACTGCAGTTTGCAGGCCAACTAGAAAGGAGATCTTTAGAGGTGAAGCTTAAATGCAGGTTTTTCTGAACTTTCTGCAGTTTGGCTTATTTACAGCCACACAAAATGCGCTTGAGATAGTCTTTTCATGGAACAGTACTGACATCTAGCGGCAATTTAAGCTTGTCCTGACTAGCTGTGGTTCTGGGAAGCTGGAATAAGATGCCTCTTGAAGAAGTTCTAATTATGATCTACCCCATCCTATGGTTGGTCAACAGCACCATGTCATTCCCCTTATACACTGTAGTAATACAAAATATAGGCCAATCTGAGGTCTCAGAACTCATAAAAACTCTGGAATTTTAGAAAAAAAATTTTTAATGTTTTTTGCAAATTTCTTTTTTGAGAAGGATTAGTGCACAGAGCCAATCAAGGACTCTAATTAAAGGTAAAGTTATCTACAACTGAACGTTATCTCTCTGATAACATGTGACCAGCGATGTTTATCAAGTTTGGTGTATTTAAACAGAGATTGTTGAGTAACAAAACCTTTATTGTCTGTATAACTGGAAGTGGTATAAGATTGTCTGAAAAAAATATATTAATTACAGATACCTATAGTTCAAGAAAGATGATAAACTGGAGGAGATTTAGAGGAGGATTGCTGTCCAGATAAAAGACTGGGAACATGATACAGTAAAAGACCTAGAGATCAGTTTGTTCGTATGGTTTGGTTGATATGCTGGAGAGAAGGAATGCCATCCAGAGGGACCTTGACACACTTGTGAGGTGGGCTGATGCCAACCTCACAACGTTTAACCATGACAAGTTCAAGGTTCTACACCTGGGTCAGAGCAATGCCAGGCACAGCTACAGGTTGGGCAAAGAGGAGATTGAGAGCAGCCCTGCAGAGAAGAACTTGGGGGTGGTGGCTGATGAGAAAATGGACATGAGTAGACTGCAGTGTGCACTTGCAGCCCAGAAAGCCAACCGTATCCTGGACTGCATCAAAAGGAGCGTGACCAGCAGGTCGAGGGAGGTGATCCTGCCTCTCTACTCTGCTCTCGTGAGACCTCACTTGGAGTATTGTGTGCAGTTCTGGTGTCCTCAACATAAGAAGGACATGGAGCTGTTGGGACAAGTCCAGAGGAGGGCCACGAGGATGATCAGGGGACTGGAGCATCTCCATACGAAGACAGGCTGAGAGAGTTGGGGCTGTTCAGCCTGGGGAAGAGAAGGCTGCGTGGAGACCTCCTAGCAGCCTTCCAGTATCTGCAGGGGGCCTATAGGGCTGCTGGGGAGGGCCTCTTCATTAGGGACTGTGGTGACAGGACANAGAAGGCTGCGTGGAGACCTCATAGCAGCCTTCCAGTATCTGCAGGGGGCCTATAGGGCTGCTGGGGAGGGCCTCTTCATTAGGGACTGTGGTGACAGGACAAGGGGTAATGGGTTCGGTTCAAAGGTAAACAGGGGAGGGTTAGATTGGATCTAAGGAAGAAATTCTTTCCTGTTAGGGTGGTGAGGCAGTGGAATTGGTTGCCCAAGGAAGTTGTGAATGCTCCGTTGCTGGCAGTATCCAAGGCCAGATTGGATGAAGCCTTGGGTGGCATGGTTTAATGTGAGGTGTCTCTGCTTATGGCAGGGGGGTTGGAACTAGATGATCTGAAGGTCCTTTCCAACCCTAACTATTCTGTGATTCTATGATTCTAAGGGGAGAGAAGTAGTCATAATTTATGAATCCGTATATCTAGAGAAAAAGAATAAAATAACAAAGAGCTGTTTAAAGTGGTGAATGGAAATATAAAGGATGCCATGACTTGCAATTAAAAGGAGAAAAATTTAGAGCTGAAATAATGCAGAATTTTTTTATTAATAAAGTTAAGTAACCCTTGAAACAACTGATGAAGGTCTGTGGTAGAGTTTTAATTTCTGGAGCATTTTAAAAGCAAAGTAGGATGCTTTCTGAGATATGTACTTCCTTCAAATGGAAAAGAAACTGAAGACAGTCAGCTACTGAGACAGATAGTCTCCATTCCTGGGTGTTTTGAAGCCCTCAGACCAGGAATTTGGTTTAAGCTCATAGCTGACCTCATTTTGAGCTGGTAGCTAGATTAGAAACCTCTTATGCTGGTTTTGTCTGGGGTAGAGGTATGTTTCTTCAGTGTTGCTAGTATAGGGCTCTGTTTTGGATTTATGCTGGAAATAATGATAAGTATTCAAGCACAGAGTGAGAAGAAATTTTTATAGGGTTTACAGCAGGAGAGCTGAAAGACCATTAAAATTGCAGTAATAATACAATAAAGTCTACAGAGGCAAACAGAAAGAACAAATGAAAAGCTGAATTTAAACATTGGTAGAAAGAGAGGAAAATTACATGAAGTGATAGGGAAAGAAATTTAACATCTTGTGAAGAAAGTGCTGCCAGCTTCAGACTACTCAAATACCTTCTCTACATCACTGCAGCTTGAGACATAAGGGAGATTTCAGTACAGCTGGACAGGAAGCACTCTAAGAGGACATTTCTGAGTGGGGCTTTGGTGTGTGGAATACCCAGAAATTGCCACACATGGGATTAATCTCCCTCTCATTCAAAATCCCTGTTCCACAAATGCAAGGACTATCTAAAAGAAAATGTAGCTGATTTTTTTAGGATACTGGAGTGAAGAAAAGCTATAATATAAAGCTGCATTAATTTATAAGGTGTAGCCTTAGCATTAGAAAGTTATCTGAGTTGTGTTCAGTGGATTAAATGTGAGAGGGTTGTAGGCTGAAGCAGAGGGAAGAAGAAGAGAAAGATGAGAGAAAAGATAGCATCACTTTTCTGTTTTCTTCACTCTATCAATTCTACTGTTCAAAACACATTTATTTTTCATTTTAAGTGAATGCACATATATATATATAAACCAAACAAAGCACAAACCAAAAATAGTACCATTAGAAGTGAGTAAATAGTAAAATTTTAGCTATTTGAGGCATAATTACACAAGTGCATACACATTTTTACTTTATTAAAGGTTACCAGTTCACCACTTGAAATACTTTTACATACTAACAGTATTTTTTTTTCCCCCCAGGGAAATAGTGTCAACAGCAAAACAGGACATCACCCCAAACTACGAGGAAGAGAGTTGCGTTTCAGGCTGGAAGAAGCTGTACAGATCTACACCACATCTGTTCATTCCCCTTGAACAATTAAGGAAAATAACACTCTGCCAAACTTGAAAAGCACTGGATAATGTAATTCCTTACAGCAAAGGAGCTCCGGTAAGTGCCTGTTCATGATCATCCTTGTCCATGCACCTGTCAAACACCTGTTTTAAGACCTCTCAGACTTTTCCCATGTAATATATAGACCACACAAGACTGGTTTTGCATTTATGCCTGGTCCTAGGAAAATGTATCATATTGAAATTAATTCTTCTCATCCTTCATAATGTCCCAAACCAGCAGAAACACTACTTTGCAGCTCATTGTCTATACAAGCAAGTTAGCCAGCCTACAGCACATGATCAAAGAAGAGATTGAAGAAGAGAAAGCAGTCTGAAGGTAAGGTTTAAAAAAATTAAGATATTTCCAAATTAAATTCTGGTAAATATATAGATTTTTAAAATCGTAGATGCTTTTGTTTCTGTATCACTTATTCCATCTCCAAATGCAGATAACCTCTACAGCACCATCTGCCAGAGCTTCACAGTCTCTACATATTCTGTAAGAAAAGGCTATGTCTTACTTCATACCTTGTTTGTGCTACTGTTGAAAGTCACACAATATTTTTTGCTATTGCAGAATGAGACAAGATGAACAGTAGATGCAAATTACACCATTTCTATACCCTTAATTGTAAATAAGACCTGTTATTATTCTTCTTAAATATATATGCTGTCAATACTATCATAAAAAAATAATGTGGATGGATAAAAGTATGCCAATATTATCTTTTATCATTTTTTTCACCTTGTCACTAAACATAGAATCATAGAATAGTTAGGTTTGGAAAGGACTTTAAGATCATCTAGTTCCAAACCCCCTGCCATAAGCAGGGACACCCCACACTAAACCATGTCACACAAGGCTTCATCCAATCTGGCCTTGGATACTGCCAGCAATGGAGCATTTACAACTTCCCTGGCCAACCCATTCCAGCATCTCACCACCCTAACAGGAAAGAATTTCTTCCTTAGATCCAATCTAAACCTCTCCTGTTTAAGTTTGAACCCATTACCCCTTGTCCTGTCACTACAGTCCCCATGTTCAAATTTATTTCCTTTCTCCTTAAGCCACCAACTTCCACTGATAAAGAATATACCCCAAAACAATGAAGTATATTGTCAACACTATTCTATGGACAGAAGTGATCTTAGTCCCTCTAAATATCATCATGAAAATGATGAAAAAATGTTTTCCTTATCATAGAGTCAAAGAGATTATTAGGTTGAAAAAGAACTTTAAGCTCAAGTCCAACCATTAACCTAACACTGGCAAGTCCACCACTAAATCATGTCCTTAAGTACCACATCCACAAGTATTTTAAATACCTCCAGGGATTGTGACTCAACCAATTCCCTGGGCAGCTTGTTTTAATGCTTGACAACCCTTTCAGTGAAGAAATCTTTCCTAATATCCAATCTAAACGTTCCCCTGGCACAACTTCTTTTGATTTATTCCATGTTATTTGGGAAAACAAACCAACAACCGCCTTGCTGCAACTTCTTTTCAGGTAGTTCTAGAGTGCAACTGAAAGCCCCAGGGAAACATAACTTGTCAACGTACATTGGCTTGGTTGATATCTGTGATTAAAATAAAAAGAAATAATTGTTCTACTCTACCCCCTAATTCAGCAACACACTTCTGAAATAACTGGTTGCACAAGAATAACTTATTTCTTTTCTGCAGAGAATAATTTCATATGAAGAGCCCTAGACCAAACCAGGATCGTCCATGCTTTGTGGTAGCTGATACTCTACCATATGATAGCGAAGTGACATAATTAAAACTGTACAGTCTCTTTGTATAAAAACTAGGATTGAAGTATAGTCACCATAAGCAAGGCTACTCTTCCAAAAGAAAACAGGCGTAAAGCCTAAACCAGCCAAAAGCACTTGAAGCCAAAATTTCCTGACTGCTAAGTTAGAAACAACCTCAGGATGTGTTAGGGCATGAACAATATCTTGCTGCTGTCTTCTGTAAATCTGACTTTAACTGCAACTCTTTTGATGAGAAACTGAACATAAGCTGGATTCAGTGGGCACTTGCAGGCCAACTGTGAGGTGCCTCTGTTCCTGGTGGGGGGGTTTGGAACTTGATGATAATAAGGTCCTTTCCACCCCTAACTATTCTATGATTCTACGACTAGCACCATTCTTCTCTNACTGCAACTGGTTGACACTGAGAGCTCTTTTGATGAGAAACTGAACATAAGCTGGATTCAGTGGGCACTTGCAGGCCAACTGTGAGGTGCCTCTGTTCCTGGTGGGGGGGTTTGGAACTTGATGATAATAAGGTCCTTTCCACCCCTAACTATTCTATGATTCTACGACTAGCACCATTCTTCTCTTATGGTGGCTTTAGTAGTATCAACCAGTGGAGTGGTGTGCTCATAAAAGACTAGTTAAGAGCTGAGTGCTAATCATACTATAAATGGTGGACATGAATGTGACAAGTCAGCGAAACTGTTCATTTAGTAAAAGATGCCATACTTAAAAAATGACAAGGAGAAAAGTTTCAGCAGAACTTTCAGAAGATATTCTAGCAATCCAGGTTGCTCTACTGACCACTCACTTTCTCTTGTTTTTATTTTCCTTTTTAAATTTTACTCTTATTCCAAATGCAACAAGAACAAATAGCAGTGACCCAACATGTATCTCTTCACTCCTTGGGGTCACCAGGAATTGAGGATTTCTAAGCGGAATGCAAGGTTGAGCCTAGAGAGGAGGGAAAAGACACAGGAAATAGCATCAGACAACTAAAAACTTACCAAGATTCTTCTTTATAAGACTTGGTTTTAGTTTTGTTTTGGGTTTGTTTTTCTTTTTGTTGTTGTTGTGGTTTTTTTTGGTGGGTTTTTTTTTTTTTTTGTTTTTTTTTTTTTTGGTTTGTTTTTTTTTTTGTTTTTGTTGTTTTTTTTTTTGGTGGGTTTTTTTTTTTGTTTGTTTTTTTTTTTACCTGTTTCCTCTTAATTGAGATCTGGAAGGGAGGAAACACGATAGAAAAAGAAAAGATGACAAGAAAGTCCACTTCCAAGATGGGAAGGGAAAGATTGCAACAGACATTTGGAAAGAGACAGGAAAAACTCGTAAGTAAAACTCTATTTGAAATATTAGAGCTGCTTTGTCTGAAAATATTGGCATAGAGAATGGAAACAAAATCAAAATGAAAGCCTTTGTGCATATTCTATTATTTCATATATTTAGCTGTAAGACTTTAGAAAGAAAATAGCCCAAAGAAAATATGTTGGTAGAATATTTCATATGGTTTAACAGCAACAGAAAGGATCTGAATGATTCAAAAAGCTTACATAACTGTTTTGTTTTATTCATTTACATAAATCACATTTACCGTAGGTCTTTTATTCAAAATAAAGTTTTTGGAAAATAAATTGAACAGATGAACCTAGGCAAACCTGGTGATTTTTTCATGAGTAGTGTTTGATGATAAAAGCATAAAAGCATAATGTGGTATCATTTCACCAAGGCACAATATGGATCATCCATATGGAGCAGAAGTTGATAATACTGCAAAGAAGCAAAAAATAAACAGAACAGATGTACTTGTAAAATCAAGTCTGCACCCACCCCAAGTACCTGCTTCTTTGTGTAGAAACTTCTACAAGTTTTGTTGGATGGCTCTGTCCCACAGTGTAGCTGGAACATGAAATATCTCTATCTGCTTCACTGAACAGTCAGTTTTATCGTTTGACCATCGTTGAGAACAGAGCTCTCACATCCCCAGTGTGGATAGCTGCTCAGTCCTTGTGGTGCTGAGCAAGATGACAAGGGAATTAATTTTATTTTCTGTCATTCCTCTGCAGCCTTCATGTAAAGGGACAACTCATGTCAGATTCAATCTACCTTAGGTCTCAGGTTCTTCTCTGACTGGGTGAAAATACATCTCTCATAATGCACTGCACAGTGTGGAGGCATGTGGAGCCTCCTGGGATATGAGAAGCTCTGCTGCTTAGACTCATTTGTCCTGATTCTTTGCAAATACCATACGTTTTCAAATCTTTGCTTTTCATAACATAGAGAAAATAAAGCAGTTTTCCTTCACTTGTGAAATGTTCACCTGCTTTTTCTTCTTAGGAAAGAAAACAAGACATCAATTATTTGAACAACAGAACTCCATCCCTCATGCCACAGTGTGTTTCCCATGCACCTAGGCAGATGGATTAGTTCTGCTAAGGTCTTCATTTGCTGATTATGGATAATCAAAAGAGGTGGGCAAGACTTGGTATGGGGTTGGGGCTTGACATGACTCAATATTTCCATGTGGTTATGGAAGTCCAATAGCTAATGCCTCCTAGCTGACACTGAGAGTTATTCCTCTTGTATTGATCAGTTGTCCACCTAATGGCTTTCACTCTTCTATACCCTTTGCTTAATAAAGGCTTGTAAAAGGTCCTTCTCTTTCTCACTGGTGCCATATTGCTGCTCCTTTAAATACTGATGTATTTATAAGCACGCTGTGCCACTAAAACATACACCACAGTACTTGAAATTAAGTGACTGCAAAGCTCTGTTGTGTGTTTATAAATGAAACAGAAAGTACTTAAAATGATATGAAATGCTCTCACTTGTTGTCCTCTTTATTAAAGCCCATCTCCCCTATTCCATTAGTAAAACAAGACATATGTGAATCAGCAGCTCAGCAATTTGGTGGGATGACCACTTATGAACCAGAATTTTTAAAAATGGGCACACAGAAATAGGTTCTTCATGCTGTAGCAGGGCAGATCATGTGGTCAACATCTGGAAGACACCATACATGGACTCCGATTTAATAAAATAGTCACCCATCTGCTGCTTTCTCAGAGTGATAAGAATAAATAGCATGCCACATCCCACACACTCCAGCTGTCCCCAGCATCCAGTGCTCTGCAGTACTGCTAAAAATAAAGAAGAAACTTTACTGTATTTCAACAAAGATTGCTAGTTTTAAAAGAGAGTGAGACAGTGTGCAGTAAAGAGAGCTGTTTAAGAGTGGCTATAAGCATTACAAAGTAAAGAAGAAAGTTGCCTTTTGTTTATAAGCTCAATATGAGTGAACAGTGTGCTGCTACAGCAAAGCCAACAAAATGCTGTGTTGCATCAACAGGGACATCACCAGCAGAGATAAAAAAGTCATTATCCCACTCTACTCAGTGCTTTTCAGGCCACATCTGAATACTGTGTTAAGTTTTGGTCCCCACTATGCAAAAAAGATGTGGACAGGCTGGAGAAGGTCCGGATAAGGGTCACAGAGATGATCAAAGGACTGGGAAGCCTGCCATGTGAGGAAAAGCTGATAGAACTGGGTTTGTTCAGCCTGAAGAAAAGGCAGCTTAGGGGAAATCTTATCACCATGTTCCAGTATTTAAAATGTGACTTTAGAGAAGATGGAGAATCTCTTTTTACAAGGATTCACATGGAAAAGAGAAGGGGTAAGAGGCACAAGTTACTTCTGGGGAGATTTCAGCTGTACACAAGTGGAGAATTCTTTATGGTGAGAACAACCAGCCATTGAAATAATCTTCCCACAGAAGTGGTGGTTTCCCTGGTGTTTGATGCTTTTAAGATTCATCTGAATAGGGTGTTGGCCATTTCGTCTAGCCATGCTTTTGCAAGAAAGGTTGGACCAGGTGATCCTTGAGGTCCCTTTCAAATTGGTATTCTATGATTCTGTGATTTCATGATTGTTTGAGGATTGCCTTCTTTTCAAGCATTGTCATATAGTTTGTCAACTTTTGCATCATGTGCCAGCAAGCCTGTCTGTCTCAGAAGGTATTCTAGCTATTTTTCCTATATTCTGGTGCTGGTGTGTTGGTATGCGGTGATATCACTATGAAAAGATCACTGAGTCCACAATTAATTGAATGTAGGTCAGTAATAACAACTTCGCAGCTTTACTTGATACAAGCCTCCTAGCATGAATCAGTTAAACAGTATCTCTAACTCTGTTGTGGTATTGCAAGTTATTACAGCACCTTAAGAACTGACCCTTATTCACCTGGACAGAAGACAAATTTAAAGCAGTAGGTCTTTATGGGTTTTCAAGGGGGAAAACTACAGGCAGACTGTTAGTAAGAATCCAGAGTAGGGAGTTAGTAAACTAACTTTCACCCAGCCTTAAGATCCTTGGAAAGAGGAGTCTAGAGTATAGCAGAAAGTATTGTATTTAGAGCAAGCCAGAAGATTAAGCAAGGGATGTATTTTTTTTTTTTGAGATGTATTTCTAAATTGTTGACTAGTTTAACTAATTCCTTGCAGGCAACCATCAGAATGATAACATATGTATTTTTAAAATCACTTTTGATCTGCATTGCCTTCAGAGCAAATATCACAAAATTGACATTACTGTCTTCCTTAGTGTGACTCAATGTCTTGCTAAGTGTAGAAGGACCTCCTGCTTTTCAAGATATATACACTCTGCAGTCTGGCATGTGGCTGCAGCCCACAGAAATATGCATGTACTTACTTCAGCTTACCTAGCTCGGAGACTAAAACCCTAAAAAAACCAGCACAGGTTCAGCTCCTGAGACCACATCCCTGGCTCCAGATAGCTGCCTGCTGCCAGGGCTGATGATTGTTCTGTTGTGCTTACTGGTGTCAGGGCCAGTTGGAATGAAAAATAAATGATTTTTATTATCTAGTTATTTCATGGATGTAGCCAGAATAACTTTTTATTTTTTCCTATATTCAAATGTGCTCATAGATATGAATATGAAACCCTGTTACTACACCCTTTCTGTCTTTTTCAGTCTGATCATAGGTAACACAAACTAGTGCCAACATACAATAGCATACTACTGCAGCAGTTTAGTCTTGATTATAGTAGCATGGTGCTGTCTAGAGCTAGTGAGACTTACTGATGACCCACTAAATGCATATTTACTGCTTCTGGCCCAATACTCACATGAGTAGACACAACGTGGGAGTCTCTGAATAGGAGTCTCCAGCAATACAAGGGTGAGTTCATGCATAGACTGCTGTGATGCCTCTACACACTTTCACCTCTGAGTGAACCTGCATGAAAAGAGGCACAACTCATTAGTGACTGAATCTGGATAAAATCAAATTGAGAATTTAAGATACACTAAAAGTTAGTTTTTAAATCAGGACACTGGAAGTTCTGTAGGAACAGCTCTGCTCGTATATTGTTGGCTAGTTCTGCCAACCCTTCATGCATTTACTCATTCTTCTACCTTCCTTATAACTGTGCAAAATTTTTTGGGCTACATGGAGAAGGAAAATTAAGAATGTCACATGATGTAGGAGGGAAAAGGTACACAGCACCACCATTCAACAGTTATGGGGATGCCTAAATCATATCACACCTCCAGGGACCCGATATCCAGATTTCTCCAGCAAGACCTTCTATAACTATCCACCTATATAATTTTATATTTTATCTAGCAATGTGAGTATTTTACACTACATCATCACAAGCTCAGAATAACATTTTCCAGGGAGTAAACTCTGTAACACAGTTTTGCCATCTTCTAACTGCATGCCTCATCTGCTCAGCTGCTGTAAAGAACCTTCTGAGGTGTCCTGGGTTCAGCAATTGCAGTCAGTTTTTTTTCCTCCTTAGTAGCTGGTGTTTTGACTTGGCCCGGGAACAAGGCTGTTAAGACTGGTGTTTTTGGTTGTTGCTGGGCAATGTTTGCCCTGACCAGGGACTTTGTGAGCCTCATGCTCTGCCGGGGAGGAGGGGAGGCCGAGAGGAAGGAGGGACAGGACCCAGGCTGGCCAGGTAGGTATTCCATACCATGGCACGTCATGCCCAGGAGGTAACTGGGAGTTACCCAGAAGGAGAGGGAAATTCCCGGTTGGGCTCGTTTTTGGTGGGTGGTATCGTACCCTCTTCCCTTGTTTTCCTTATCATTATTATTATTGATGATAGCAATAGTGATTTGTGTTATACCTTAGTTACTGAGATCNTGAGGTGTCCTGGGTTCAGCAATTGCAGTCAGTTTTTTTTCCTCCTTAGTAGCTGGTGTTTTGACTTGGCCCGGGAACAAGGCTGTTAAGACTGGTGTTTTTGGTTGTTGCTGGGCAATGTTTGCCCTGACCAGGGACTTTGTGAGCCTCATGCTCTGCCGGGGAGGAGGGGAGGCCGAGAGGAAGGAGGGACAGGACCCAGGCTGGCCAGGTAGGTATTCCATACCATGGCACGTCATGCCCAGGAGGTAACTGGGAGTTACCCAGAAGGAGAGGGAAATTCCCGGTTGGGCTCGTTTTTGGTGGGTGGTATCGTACCCTCTTCCCTTGTTTTCCTTATCATTATTATTATTGATGATAGCAATAGTGATTTGTGTTATACCTTAGTTACTGGATTGTTGTTATCTCAACCCATGGGAGTTGCATTCCTTCAATTCTCCTCCCCATCCCTCCGGGAGCGGGGAGGAAGGAGGGGAGGGCAAAAAAGGTGTGTGTGTGTGTGAGTGAGTGAACAAACTGCATGGCTGAGTTTAAACCACGACATGAGGAATGACAAAGGCTGTCCCCAGGATACCCCCCTGCATGATTCCATCATATTCATAGACATGATGGCCTTTTATTTCCCAGATAAATATTTTAGGTACTAGCGTTTTGCACAAAAAATAGGTAGTGCCTCCAACCACCAGTATCACGTGAAATGGATCACAGTCCCATATGCCTACACCCTCTGTGAGTTCCTGTCTTTATCTACATCCCCATGAAACACTGTTGGAATATTAGTGTTTTATTTCCTAGAAGAGATGCTTTGGACAAGTTCAAGCGATTAAACTTAAGAGCATCAGGAAAAATTAAGCTAAAGATAAGAGTATCTAATAAATTCACTATAAACCTAAAACGTAGGTGTCCTGAAGTGTTACATGGAACTTAAATGAGACCCTAAGTCTAACACAGATGGGATTCTGGTAATGTGTACCCTGGATCACACACTAGGTTTCTTACTATGATTTAATGGAAAATAAGATGGCATTATCCAAGACAACATGTAATTCCAGGAAAGTATTTTTCTCTAGTGGAAGAAAAACAGCTAAATTTCTGACAGATGTTTAGAAGATTCTCAGCCTTGTGCAAACAAGTTATTATTGGCATTATCTAAATGTACTCATGTGCAACCCTTGAAGTGTGAACACCCTTGCTAGAATTAACAATGCATTACTCAGAAGCGTAAACATGAGGGTAATTAATAGGCTCAGCCTATGACTAAGTTTTATCCACCTTTGAGTCTTTCTTACCAGGTCATTTATCATTAGCTCCAGTTCTACTTAACATCAGACATATGAAAAGTACCATCTGAACTTTGCACATTCCCTGTCTTCAAGGATTTCTTCTTGCAGCAAAGATATTTGCCATCTGGTGAACCTCCATATGCACAAAATTATAATTAAATTGCCCCTGGTCCCTTGCATTCTGTTTGTCAGAATGTTCTCTGAAACAGTCATGGAGTGTGTTATGAAGCTGGATTTTATAAAAACAATAGGTTGGTTTGGTTTTTACACTTTGTTGAGGAGGAAGCACAGTGAACTGCATTCTAGCCTGTTTTCAAGTTCACAAGGAGTAAATGTTACACTGTATAAAATGAATTTGCAATTATTCCATTAATTCAGATTCTAAAGTCTGATTGCCAGTTCTCTGTTTTGAGCCTTAGCCTGCACAAACTCCTTGCAGAGATCACTAGAATGGCATTGCACCTCTGAAAGCAGGAAATAGTTGTAACTTAGTTTCTGCTTGGAGAAAAACCTGAAACTTTTCCCTGAATTATCAATACATAATTCTGTGTGGCCCTGAAATGTAAATTAGGTTATATAATGGTACTGATGGAGGGACTTCAGTCCTGGCTATGAAAGCTGGATGAAGAATTCATAGTATGTGATTTATTCAATTTACATAACCCTCTTTCTCTGCTCAGCAAATACAAATAAGCAGAGATGTATATTGATTTCCCATTGTCTTTTTTTGCTTTGGAGACTGACTGTGATCAACATAAGTATTTTTTACTTAATGTTTGAAATCTGAGTCATGCTGGCTTTATCAGAAAAATCATAAAGCATTGTTTCTCTCCTTCTCCCTGGCTGAATGCTGCTCTTGTAACCTAGAGGGCAGCATAATGAGAACATTTTTCTCTCTTTCAGGCAAATAAATTTAACAGCTAAGATATTTTAGATGAATTCTATGCCTTTTCATTTTTTTTACATCATGGGCCTTTTGATGTGAATATGCGATGCTTATTGTTCTGACTCACACTACACTCCTGCATCAATAGGTAGGTCTTGGAAGAGGAGACAAGCCAAGAGTGCTCATCCCAAACACTTTTCTCGCATTGTCTCAAAATAGTTGGATGTGTCTGTGCAGTCTTTGCTGTAACAGTCTGACCAGAACTTGCTTAATTGCTTCTATGTCACAGCTTTGACAAGGAAGTTTAAGAATCTCATTCCTCTGATTTGGTTAAGTATCATCTTCTATAAAATACACTAACTGCCTTTATGGATGACTGCCACACACCAAAGAGAAATAGTTTCAGCAGCAGCAGATGGAGACATTTTCCTGCCAAGCAGACGTCTGTGCCCCAGGTTATGCAAGGGACCGGTCCTAACATCGACATCAGTATAGATTCCTCATTACAACCTGGCAGATATTCTTAGTTGAAAGCCAGCCCTACAAAAACCCAACTTAATTTTCTGACTTTGGTTGTGACAACAGGATGTCCATCACACAAGAGAATGTGGTACATGTCATCTGTATGCCAGGATTGTCACTGAATGCATGATCTGACACAATTCTTGCTGTGTACACAATGTGGCCTTTGCCAAGGTCATGTTTCTGCTCCTGCACTAAGAGAAACTTTTCCTCCCAATTCCGTTTCCAGACCCAGATCCTGTCCCTGGGGCAAGCTTTGTCTGCATTGTTTGCTGTCACAAGAAGGTGTCACTTCTTTCCCATCTTGTATCTTCTGCCAAATGCAATCAGCATTTTCACCCTGGACCTCATGTTTCCCATCTGTCCTGGGTTCAGCAGTAGCAGTCATTTTTCTCCTTAGTAGCTGGTGCAGTGCTGTGGTTTTGATTTGGCCTGGGAACAGCACTGATAGCACTGATAGCACTGATGTTTTTAGTTCTTATTAAGTCATATTTACTCTGACCAAGGACTTTCTGAGTCTCACGCTCTGACAGGGAGGAGGGGAAGCTGGGGGGAAGCTGGGAGGAAGCAGAGACAGGACACCGGACCCAAACTAGCCAAAGAAGTATTCCATATCACAGCAGGTCATGCCCAGGGTGTAGAACTAGGAGCAGTTACCTGGAAGGGTTAGAGCACTGCTCAGTTGGGCTGGGTATCGGTTGGTGGGTTGTGAGTGGTTGTATCCTGTTCCCTTCTTATTTCCCTTATCATTATTATTATTGGTGGTAGCAATAGTGATTTGTGTTGCACCTTAGTTACTGGACTGCTCTTATCTCAACCCGTGGGAGTTACATTTGTTCAATTCTCCTCCCTATCCCTCTGGAAGCGGGGGGGGGGGGGGGGGGGGGGGGAGAGGCCGAGGCCGTAAATTGGTTCCATGCTTTGAGGACGTGGACACTTTGAGGCTTTCGGGAGGAAAATCTGACTCCTCGTCCCGTTTTTTTTTTATTTAAGGGTTTTTTTGGGATTTTGGTTTTTTTCCCCAGCNGGGGGAGGGGGAAGTGAGGGACTACTGCATGGCCTATTTATGACTGAGCTTAAACCATGACACCATCCTGCATTGAACAGACCCTCAGCTTGACCATCACACTGCTGCTACTATTGTCCAAATAGTATCCTTAAATGCCTATAATGAAAATACTTAAACCTACCCATGGTACTCTGGAAGGTTGTCAAGATATGTGATATATACTGTGCAACCATTAATATTTATTGGTAAGCACACAGAATTTTCTGGGGACTCTGCAGCATAGACTTAGCTGACTAAAGGGTCTCACATTCTGTAAATATATACTCAGATTCTTTCTTTGTTCTTTAGAACTGGTAAGAGCACACAGAACTGCACACCTGTAGCTGGAATAATTTCCCCTATTACAAGGCAGACTAAAGAAGTGCAGAATTTTGTATTCACAGGACTTGAAGAAATGCAAAGGCAGACTTTGAAGAAATGCAAAACTAAAAGCTCCCATGCTCTATTTTTCTCACTACCATTAATGCACCTACAACATTGTTACTACTTTTCTTGAGAGGAATTAGCAATACCTTTCTGGTAAATTTTGAATTAGGAAAAGAATAGTCTTCATATGCTTTGAATAAACATCTTTTGCATGAATATCCTACACTTCAGTTGCCTCAATACAGTAGAGGTTTATTGACTTACTGCAAGCTACATTTGAATGATTGCTTCACATATTATGATATGCAACATTACATCCTGTTTCTTTTCTATTTCTATAGCCCAAAGACTTACTGGAATCGGTGTGTTTCAGGTTCATAAAAAATACATGACTTTAAAAAAAGATCATTATACAAAAATCCACCAACCTTGAGAAACTGCAGAGGTGGGGGATTTTTGTGCTGGAATTCATTTTATATTTCTAACACTATTCCTATGTATTTTCAGTTTGAAAGCACAATCTGGCAACTTATAATAAAGAGCCATGAAACAGCTTTAAAGCAAGGAACTAAAAAAAAAAAACCCTCCCAAAATCTGGATGTCTGATTGCAAGTGAGAGTAATATACTTCAGAGCTGGTGGAGAAAGAATTCAAATAATAATCTCTGGTATATAAGGACTCTCCTACTTAGTCAATAAAAGATGGGTAATCTTCCCCCCCAGAGCTTTGCAATATGAACAGAAAATAACCAAAATAAAATGTTTTACATAATGTTATTGTCTATGATTATTGAGCAAGCCAGAGAGGCGGATGAGAAGCAGTACTCCGAAAGGGAAATATTATCACTAAGAGAGAACTGTCGAACTAATGAAATGATTGCCTTTTTCCAGCTGCTCAGTGGTAGGCTACTGATGAATTGGAGGGCAGAGGTAGGGCTTAGATCAGAGCAGTAATCAGAATTAGTAATACGGCAAAATACTGCTGCATTACAATGCAAGCTTCTCCCTCCCGGAGCATTCATATTTGATATTTTAGGATAAAATTTTACAGCCAAGGAAAGAAAAATATGCATATATATATAAGTACATCTAGTCAGTGCTGGTGTTGGATTTGCAAACTAATAACAACCTGAACCAGCACTTCAGAATCAGCATTCCAAAATAGGGTTTGTTTTTTGTTGATGTTTTTTGTTGCACTTTTTTTTTTTCCCCTCAGCACAGAGAAGCACAGAAAAATACAAAGTTCTCATTTTGTGAGAGATTATATGGATCTGGAAGAAAGTAATTGCTAAGGTTTACATTCTTTACAAAATCCCTCACAATGTTCTGAACTAGTTCTAGCACAGTGTCAAAGCTGGGGCCATACAATTACGTGTTTGCAGAGTAGGATGAAGCAGTCAAACTAAGAAATGTCTCATTGACTACTTTATTGCATTTAAGCTTTTCCAAGAGCTGCTGTAAGGCTTTGAAGGAAGTACAGGTTGTTTCTAATCTTTTATTGCTCTTAACTAATAGTCAGGTCAAGGCAAAATTGAAATTCAGCTACGGCTTACTATACTTCCAAAGGCCTGTGCTCCCTTTTCATGTTATGGACCCATTCTCTTGGGTCAGTACCTTCTGAAAATCACTCTCTAAACTCAGACTTGACCAAGTTAACACAGTTGACCTAAACTGTATAAAAAATGTCTTTTCTAAACCAGCGTTCTTGATTGGAAATGGGCTTAGCAGCACAGAGAGTAACCTCCACAAGACCTAATATGTCAATATAGCTGTGCTCAAAAGATGGTGTGTGACCATGTCCCATAATGGCACTTGCCTGGAATACACATGCTTTCATAGTGCATCTGGTTGAATGTGGACTACTGTATGAGAAAGTCACCTATTCAGAGAACAAATATGAAGAACTGTAACTTTGGGCTTTTGATGCACACATTAAGAGGAGTCACAGTCACTTCCAGTCTTCTATTGTTACCTTACGTCATGTTTAATTATCTATGCTAAAAACAAGAAACCAGAATACAGACTGGAGGTGCAGGAGGTGCTCCTGCTTGATTCTTTTTTCCTCATCTAACAAAATAAGGAATTTGAAGCCCCTGAAACTGAAGTGGGAAAATAGGTACCTACAGGCTTAGACACAAATAGGGGCCTTTATTGGTTTTGCAATGTTAAAATCTGTTAGCTTTTGGGCATGCAGGGAATTTGTCAAAACTTTTGCAAGAGACTATTTGAGGAAGGGGCAAGATTCAAAAAGGCAGGTAAGTCCATCAGAGACCTTACTCACATTGCTCAAAATGTTATTATTTAATACTACATTTTCAATTCAGCTGAGAAATTGAATGAAAATCAATGTGTCATTTCTCATTCAAAACGTATTAAAGAGTCCTCAAAGACATATAGTAGCAGGTGTTTCAGAGGTAGTCCTGTATAGTACTGAAAGCCAAAATGCTTCCCCCAGAAAGAATTGAACAATGTGTAAGACCCTCAAAAATCTTTGAAAAAAGATTTACATTCTTAATTTGGAAGCTTTTTTTTTTTTCCCTCATAAAATTGTTCACATGTACGCAGTCACTTGTATAGATCAAGTAAAATAGAAGAGCAAGCAAGATATTCTACCAGTATTTTTGAACAAATTTGGTGTCTGCTAAGAAGACATCATTTCCTTACCAAATAAGCTGAACTTGCAGTCTAAATATTCCTCTCAGGGTTGGTATATAATAAAGTACAAACTCAATTGGGAATTGGTTTTGCTGCTGGAATTCAAACTAGAACAAGCAGACGCTACGGTGAGATAAGAAATACTCCTGCTATGCTCCACAGCTGCATTGTATGTCTGCAGTGTGCAATGTGTGAAATAGACTTTGGCCTTCCAAGCATAGGCAATGTGCCAACAAAGCTCTTGCATGTATCTTTGTGTCTTTGCTGTGGTTGTATGCTTCAATGAAGAAAAGGATCCACAAGAGTATGGAACTGATTAGGGGGAGACTACAGGTAAGGAGCAGATGGAAAAGGGTGTTACAGTCATTCAACCTTCATATTCCTTAAAGTGGAGTGGGCACACAAATGGAGTGGAAATTTCAACATACAGTGTGTCTTGGCAAACCTCTGAACCTAGGACTTATTCTTGTCCTTATTTAGCTATTTTACTGCAATGCACTAGGACGCTCAAAGCTAATTTTTTGCTCTTAGAGCACCAACAACTATAAAGCATTTTTCCAGCTCATTAAAGCAAATTTTATGGGACCTGCAGCAGCAAAGTTAAGTCCTAATGGCTGCTACATTAAAAAATAAACTATGTCATTGCTTTTTTCTATGTTCTTGAATTTTAATAAAGAAATCTGAAAACTTTAGCTTCTTTATCTGTTTATGTTACTTAAATTATTTCCATTGCTCTAGTATCCAATTCTTCACAATATTATAAGAGAATGTAGTTCTACAAAGAATTCCATTGCAGGTTGTTTCAGAGGTAGACCCAACAGTAAGTAACAGTAATTTGGAGTAGACTTATCTGAATAAATCTGACTTGTTTGTACTAAGCAGTGTCTGAGCTAACCACATAAATGCAGCTATGCTTCTTCTGCAACCAAACTGATTTTTTAAAAATCATGCTGGGGTATCTGTATGCTGGAACTAATACCCCTGGAGGGGGAGTGGGGAAGCTGATCTATAACAATAACATAATTGATACTTAGTACAAGCACCCCAGTTACAAATAAAACCTAATTTCTAACTACAGTGCATTTTGCATAACTTGAGTACTCTTTTATAAGCTGCTGACTATTGCTCCTTGGCTTCTGCTAAAATAAAGGGCGAAAAAAAAACAAAGAAGAAGAAAAAATAAGACTTAACAGGAAGAGTTAAGCATGTAAAGGAATGTGGGAACATAACCGTATTAAACAGAAATAAACTCAAAGTAATTCACTTAATTTACTTTAATTTACAGACATATACTTTAAAGAAATTTAATTAATTTACTTTAATTACTTAGAGTAATATCTTACCAGTGAAACAGCAGTAGTACACTTCAAACATTGACATGTTGGTATCAGGTCATTAGGCAAGGTTTTCTATGATGCCAAGATGTACTAGGTAAAATTGCATTACCAGTATAAACAGCTATTCTCTTTATATTGCAGTCTTACCAGTTTGTAATTGCAGTCTAATCCAGATGTGCTAAAATTTACTCCTTTCTTAAAAAAAAAAAAAAATATTATTTCTGCAAAGTGTATGGAGCAGTTAATGAGTCCATTTTTTACTAAGCACAGAAGCATTTAAGTCAGGTATGAAATGAGTTAAATGATAGAGAAGGTAAATAATAGATAGTTTTAAAAGGAAATTGAGCCAAAAGAAGCTTGAGAAGAACAAAGAAATAGGGAAAATATAAATTCAAAATGGAAAAAAAAAATTGAATGGGTAACAAAGGTGCTAGGGAAATGTAAAATAAAGAAAACATAGAAGTCATAGCTTTAAGATTCACAGAGAGGCTGTGGGAGGCCTAATGTTTTATATTTGGTCTGCAGTCACTTAAAATTGTAGCTCTTTTTAAGAAAAGAATTTGAGGACTAATGTTAAAAATTGGGTGTTTTCAGAACCACTCAGGAAGACTTCCTTATAAAACAAACCAAATTTGTTATGAAGTGGAGAATATCTATCTTCAACTGCTAAGCGATCTAAAGGAAAAACTGGGCTCTGTATCTGAGAAAGTAGAATAGCAGAGTCATTGAAAAGTAGATGGAAAAAAAAAAATCCTCAAATTAATCAAATTCACCTGATAGATGTGCCTATGTTGTGACTGGGCCTTATATGTCTTAAGCATTTCCTAAAGTATTTTCTTAATTTATGAATAGAAATTCTCACTTTTAAAGACTATCAGTGATAGCATCTAAATTAGATATTGAATTTTCCTTCTGGAAGCTTTAGATTTACCAGACTTTCTATTCACTGGAAGAAACTTGGCCAAATATCCGAGAAAAAATACTTTGTGAGGTATTTGAAATTTATGTATAAATTAGACAGAGTGGAATTTCACTTTAGATTTAGATTACTGTAAGCGGTGTACAAAATTAAAATGTTATTAGGCTTCCTAAGCCTACTTACACGCACATCTGAGGCAGAATTACATCAAAGGCAAAATGTTTGAACATAAAGAAGTGATGGAAATGAGAGATATAGCATAATCCAAAAAAAGTATTT
Organism: Agapornis roseicollis; assembly: GCA_002631895.1. Classification (NCBI taxonomy): domain Eukaryota; kingdom Metazoa; phylum Chordata; class Aves; order Psittaciformes; family Psittacidae; genus Agapornis; species Agapornis roseicollis. The sequence goes on from NDXB01021351.1 coordinate 638,082, forward strand.
AATAGAGAGGTAGCACAGAACAGACAGGTTCTTTCTGTACATGAAGAGTGGCTGCCCCATCCCTAGCCAGACTGCATGCGACTTTGAGCAACCTGGTGTATTGAAAGGTGTCCCTGCCCATCGCAAGATCTAGATGGTCTTCAAGATCCCTTTCAACACAAATGATTCTATGATTGTATAATTTTATGATTATATGTAGTTGTGACTTTTGTAATAGAAAATTTTTCTTCTAGGCAAATACTGGTTCAAGGCATCAACATGAAGCCTGAAAGAAGGTAGATTGCAAAGTAAATAACATGGTTAGGTATTGGCACCCTGATCAAGTAGCTGGTAATTTTTTTTCAGGAGATAAAGCATGTAGCATTTTGCAACATGTATTGAAGTGTATTAGTGCTCATGAAAGTGATTTTGTAAAAGAAATTGGACTGCCAAGGCACATTAGTTGACCTTGCCAAGCTTCCAGGAAGAATTTTTAATGGGAGCAGGAGGAAATGAGTATCTTTTTGTCAATCCCTTTTTTTCACTATGATCTTAGAATTTCCCTAGTAAAGTAAGAAAAGAAAAATCATCATATTCCTTAAATCCTTTAAGATATCAATAGACCATCAGAACATGAGTGGGCTGATGATTACATAATCAACTTCCCATGTGCATATTAAATGCATTTTAAAAAAGATCTATTAAATGACAAATTATAACTAATTTTCTTCAGACAAGTAAAATAAACAGTTATGTTAGGAACCCAGTTAATTTTTTACACTGTAACACATAGTAATATGGTACTTAGCTCTAGTAAACTAAAATAATATAGTGTCTCAAAATGTCAGTATTTTTAGTAGATATTACACCAAAAGCATAGCTGGAGAGTGGAAGCAATTTAGGATAAAATATATTCTGATAACTAGTGCATGGCAAAGCTAACAAACAATGTTAAGACTTTCTTGTGATACATCACACAGTATCCATATGGTGATGCGTAAGTTATATTAGTGGTTTCAAATAAAATTGAAGTGATTATTACAGACATGTTAGATTTCTTTCTCCACATAATGTCACAGCAATAGTTCTCATGTTCTAAGAATACAATGATAGCACCAGCTGGATTAGGAGTTCTTGGTCTGCCGCTCCCACAAGAATGCACCTTATGTTTTTAATTAGACTATTTCAGGATCAGGATGCACTAAACCAATGAGATGGAGAATGAAGGGATAAAAATAAAACAAAGGCAGCATTATAGACCATTAAAAACAGAGGGAACAGGAAAAGGAATACCTTCTGATAGTTTAGTAGAGACTGGGTAAGGTGGGTTAAGAGGAGCAGACAAGGTAGCTATACAAACTGGATCAAAGGAGGAGGATTTTTTGAGGAAGGGTCTTAGAAGTGTGAGGGAGCTTTGAAAAATGGCAGAAAAGCTTTGTGGACTCTGCAAACTACAGGTGATAGGATTGTTCTCAGTCTATTTTGGTACAGAATTCCTTTGCCTTAGGAACTCTACACAAAGAACAGGATGTCTCTCTGTGCACAAGCATAGGTTTGCTCAATTTATTCTATATGAAAAAGCACTTGTGTGAAGACCCTCAAGTCTGTAATTTAAGGAAAAACAAATACACTTTTACTGCAGCAGCTTAGAATTTTTTTTTTAAACATACTTTGTGCAATCGAAGTTGAAAATTGTAAGATGAGACAGATGCCATTTAGTTTATTTCCCTTAAAAAAACTCTAAAAATAAAATATATTGCTTAAGCAGCAGGTACCTTCTCCTTTCAAGCTGGTGCTTATGCCTCAAGCAGGATGCTTATAGTCTGAGCATTTTTATTATAGTTAAAAAAAATATATTCCGGAACAATGCCAGAGACTCCAGCAGCTGTGAGTCAAAGCTAAATATCACATGGGTGGGATTGCCATAGTAACTAACCCAAATGCATCAAATACATTACAAAGGAGTCCACTCTTCAGATTACCTTTCACCTGTAGTATAAGCTGTGGTCACATCTGCTGGTGAAAGCTTACTGAAGAATATTAAATCTATTATGTGTCTGCTCATAAGTGTTTAATATTTCATTGGCATTAATGGCATCATACCAGGAAAAAAAAAAAAAAAAAAAAAGAGGTAGGGGTGGGGG
>NDXB01021351.1:657293-676881 GCA_002631895.1 Agapornis roseicollis
TTTTTTTTTTTTTTTTGTAAGAACTCTGAGAATTGTAACAAACTGGTAAGAATGAGTTTTGGATGGATATCTGAATATGAACTCTTTTTTTATTCCTTCTGGATGAGCCAAAGTACTTTCTGGAGAAAGATATAGAACATTTTCATGGATATTCCAGTATGGTAAACACAGCCATTAAAAGATTTAGTAACCCCAGAGGTGAACACATTAAATAGCTATCAAAGTAATATTTAATCTGAATTATAGAATCATAGAATAGTTTGGGTTGGAAAGGTCCTTAAGATCATCTAGTCCCACACCCCCTCCCATGAGCAGGGACACCTCCCACTAAACCATATCACCCAACATTCTGTCCAACTTGGCCTTGAACACCACCAGGGATGTAGCATTCCAAGCTTCCCTGGGCAAACCATCCCTGGGCCTCACCACCCTTACATTGTTGAATCATCAATGAAGTCCAGAAATCTTCTTAGGGCAGACATCAGTAAACGTTTCAATCCACTACTTAATCCACCATTCAGTGCAGAACTGAGGGGCCAAACTACTTCAGAAAGCATACAGTATGCAGGATTGAACCAACAGTGTAATTCTTGATGCAAATAAAAAAGTATTTAAAAGAAGAGGGGGGAGTGAAAGAGGGATGTCTGCTGTTTTGCAGGTGTCCTGGGTTCAGCTTTCTCTCTCTCTTTGTGTGTGTGTGTGTATGTACATATATGTGTGTATATATATATGTATGTATATATGTATGAGACAAGAGTGATGGTATACTGAAAAATGTGAGATCTGAGCATGACGTGAATGGTACGGAATAAGGGGTAGATACTGTCCTGGGTTCAGCAGTAGCATGCATTTTTCTCCTTTAGTAGCTAGTGCTGTTGTACTCTCTTCCCTTGTTATTTCCCTTATCATTATTATTATTGGTGGTAGCAGTAGTGGTTTGTGTTATACCTTAGTTACTGGACTGATCTTATCTCAACCCGTGGGAGTTAAATTCTTCCCTATTCTCCTCTCCATCCCTCTTGGAAAAGGTGGAGGAAGGGTGGGAGTGAGGGAGCGGCTGCATGGTTCTGGGTTGCCGGCTGGGGTTAAACCATAACAGCAGGCCATTAAAACCTGCGTTTACCTGGTGTTAAAAGGACAGAGTAGTACATTTTTTACTGTTGATCGGAATTAAGCTGTTGTGCCATGGGATGATTTTTAAATGACCACAGCAGGTTTTCATTCTAGTCATGCTTATTGCTTGTTAATACACTTTATCTCTCAAAATTTTAGTAGTAGAAACAATACCACACTGTTCAAGGACAACTCAGTTTTTAAATGCTAGAAATAAATATTTCAGTAAAACAAACAAACATTACTGTATCTCATATTGCACCTTAACCATAAAAATCAAATGCTATAGAAAAAAATTTGCATAGAGAGCTTTTTCTTACTTTGCTCCATCCATTTCACAACAAATAAAATATACAATACCATATGGGGATCCTAAAATTTCCCACAGGTATCAAGGAGACACCTTCCTTGGAACAACAGAAAAAATGGAAAATACTACAGCTAGAATTTCAGAATTTCATTCGCACACTCCAAAGCAGGGGTTTGATGCAAATCCTGTGGACTTCAGAGGAAATGGATTGAAACGTGATAGCACACAGATTTTGCAGAAGGAAAAAAACAAAATTACATTCTAGATACTTCAGTGTGAATCCGCTCAGAATGTGTAGGCCTTTAAAAGGGCCTTATGGGGGGTGAATGTATTGAAAAAGCAAGGTAGATGGAGTGACTGATTTTGCTCTGCTTTCAGAATAGAGGAAATGACAGCAAAACACTTCAAGATAATGGAGTAATTCTGAACACTTGTGTTCTTGAGCTGATCCTGGGATTTATTTATTTGACAGTTAATGCTTCCTGAAAAGAAAAAAAAAAAAATAAAAAAAGGAAAGAGAGTTTTCTATCAGCAGCTCCCACATGAGTCAGATCACAACATTGTAACTCCTTTGGTAAATTGAGCTAATGGCAAAATGAAATGACAGAAAGGTTGCAGTCCACTTAGCTCATAAACAAATTTTCTCACCTTTATCTCACAAAAGCAATCACCCTGAGGCAGAATAGGTCACTGGAAGGTTTTTTTCTTTTACATCCCTATGTGACAAAGCAAAGCTGTAGACACACACAAAGTATGTAGAGAATCATATAGGAAACAGACATAATATCAAAAGTTCGCATACAGTACATTTAAATTCTGTATCACAAAATAAAAAAAAAAAAAGACAAAACTGTGAAAGTGGAATAATATCATGCTATTTCTCAGCAAAGCATCTTGAAATTTACTCAGTATTCTGAATAAAACAGTAGTACAGAAAATGGTCTGAAAGGACAAGTGTAGCAGTAGTATACCAGCTATGAAAATCAAATTTGAGAGCAGCCTGAAGGTCATATCTGCCAGTGTTTTGCTTTCTAATGACAGTCTATTGCAATCCTAGATATTCTACTGAAGTCCAACATGTGGTCCAGTTGCCTTCTTGCTCTTCTGCAAGTGAATTTGGATCCCCTCCATACATTGTAGTCCCTGATTACCTATTTCTAATAATCCACACATCGTGAAAACTTCCCTTCCTTTTTCTTCTGTTGCCTCTACAAGACTGCTGCAGATAAAGAGTATGGCAGGATACTGTTCCCTCTGAGAACAAAAGTGCAATATTTGTCATTGTTTTGCAGATAAAAGATGAATCATGAAAAGGCTAGTAGAGAATAATAATTTGCTGGTCAGAGAAGTTATTTCTAGCTGTTCTCCAGGAAATCCAGTGATATCTGGGATCCTTTTCTGTTAAACAAATAGCTTAAAGAACTAGTTCAGCAGCTTGAACTCCCTAAGTATATCTCCCTGCTTTCTGAAATTAGGATACCTCATAAGCTGTGTTATTAAAAATGTGCTTTCTGCTCATACTGGAAAGAAAAACTTAAGTTTGAGGAAGACAGTACAATCCCACTGAATATTGTCTTCTCCTGGAATGAAGTCATAAGGACAAGCATAAGGTATCCTCTGATTCATTCATATCTGTGCCATTAAATCTCTCTGCAGGGCACAGAGTCATAGCATGATCTCTCTGCAGGTTACCATGGAAAAGAAGGCATTTAGACATCTGAGATGAGGGATAGAAAAGACTTTTTCACCAGCATGTCTCATAACCAGGGGTCATTTTGGTGGTAAGGCAATACTGATAGATATAATGTACAAATTGATGCCTAAGGATTCTTTTCTGAACCATTGTTGGATATGACTAAGCAATGTTGTGGTCACGCAACAGGTACAAAGTAAATGTACCTCAAGAAAAAAGTTACATTCCACATTGTCTAGTCAGAATAACATTAAAAGGATCCAGTATTTGTATAGAAAATTTTTCAGATAAACCATCAAATACAAAAAAATGCACAAATATTTTCATGCAGGTTTTGAGAAATAAATTTGGTCCACTATTACGTAAAAATGTTTTACAGCATTTTTACTGACATAAATGTCTGTGACTTGATTTGCATAACAGAGGGGGAGGTTAGGAGTTGTTATGGCAGCAAAAAGCAGCAACATGGCTGCAAAGCTTTCTTCCATCCTATATTAATTAAATGTACCACAGTGTGTGAAGTAGCTCTTAGCAAACTCCTATTATAAAATTCTTGAGTGTTATTGAAAAACTCACTGCAAAGAATGCAAACGGCTGCTGGACAGATCAAAGAGCATACGAAGAGTTATTCAACAGGTTTGCTAATGGAAAGATAATGGCTTTTATGAGAATGATGGAACAAAAATAAAGCAGCAGACCTGAGGATAAATTAAAAGACAAAAAGAGGCCTTGTAAAATGAAGCAGTAACATAAATCCATTAGCTGTAAACACTGGATAATACTAATATCATAAGTGGTATTCCACATCCATTTTGTGCATCATCTCGGGTGAAAGGTGGTAGCTTGTAGCAGAGAAAAAGTGCTCTTTTATTTAATGATGTTGAATAAGGCTGTTGGCCATATTGACAGCTGTGCTGAGTAGCAGCTGGTAGCTAGGCAAAGTTGTTTAATGTTTATAACAATGAAGAATAGATTTGTAGGGTTTAGAAGAAAAAGCTTTTTGGAAAGTATCTAGAATAAGTATTCTAAAATGCTGGGAAAATATTAATTAAAAGTTATTTTTTATAAAAATAAAGTTTTATTGAAAGAAAGGATAAAAATGTGGCAACATAATTTTTCCACAGCACATGCTCAGAATCATTGAGTAAGAATGAGTATAATTATATACTAACTCAGAATCATTAAGCAAGAAAAGGTAAGGAAAAATGATTTTTTTTTTTTTTTTTTACTTAGTGTTCTGTCTTTTTTTCTCCCTTGAACTGCTGTTCCATTACAGAGATGAGTGGGTCACCTCTTCATATGCTGCAATAAGAATATGTAGTTCTAAGTAGAGCTGTGAAAGCTTGAGTGTCGGTAGCTTTGTAGAAAAGAAGAGCTAAAACTTTGNTTTACATTAAATACTCATGTTAAATGAGGAAAATGCAAAGGAAGAAGACATGTGGCCTGATTTGGCTCCCAGATGGCTTCAGTAAGAATTGAGCATAAGCAATAGTTTGCTAAATACTGAATAAGAAACACTACTGAGGGCAGCGGAGTTCCATTGCTTTACCATCAGTTTTCATGGGGCCAGGATTTTGCCTGGTTTTTTTTAAACTGCCTTCCCAGTTGGATGGGATATTTTAAAGAGTTAAGAACACCAGATGTTTGAGAGTAGGAAGGTACAGATAATCAACAGATCTGATTTATTGGTTAGTAAATTCACTTATTTCTTATGTCTGGCTAGCAGACCACTATTGCTGAATGGAGTGTGAAGTTGTCACAGCAGTAAAAAAGTTACAAAATTATTTTAAAATAATTAGTCCTTCAGCAGAAGTTGAAAACACTTAATCATGACTTAACACTAATCAGTTTAGCTTTTTCAACAAAAAGTCCTTAGTACTGGTAGTTCAAAAGAGGATGTAAAAGTTTTAATGCAGCCATTCACTTGTCCTGTAGACATGGTTAATCAGCTTTTAGAACCTGCTGTGTTCTTTCAGTTTTTTTGAAATGTCTATAGCAGGTCACACAGAAGTCTATTTTTACAGCTTATTTTTACAGACCTACTATTGTCAGCACTTTATGCTGTGAAAGACTAAAACCGTTTTAGGAAGCTAACCTATTTTTTGCATTGTTTTATGTAACACTGCCAAGAAACAAATTCTACAAAACCTAAACAAAGCTGTCAGTTATTTATCTTTGTGGAGGAGTGTATCACAGTCCCAACTCATACAAGGTCCTAGAGCAAAATGTACTGGGCACTGAGGAACACTCTCTGTCTACAGTATTTTTACGATGGGCATATAACTGGAGCTGACAGCTGTACTGACAACCCGGCGCATTGAAAATACCTATTGTCTGTTTTTCAAAAGTGAGTTTGGACAGCCAATTGCGTTTACATAGTTTGGCTTTTTTAATGCAAAAAGTCACATTCGTTCCAGCCAAGGGGAAGAGTGGTTGACAGGAATGGCCATTGTATTCCTTTCACCTAGGGAAATCACAGTATTTTACTATTTTAGAATGCTGGGATTGATTGATTGATTTAGTGCTTGAAAAAACTTCTTATGTTTGTACATAAACCATTATAATTGATTGATTAATGTTTAATTGAGTGATCTGTCAAATCTGTATATATGGGAAGACCATTTCTGTCAGGAAAACATGTCTCTTTTAATTATCCCTAGTTCGCAACCACTAATTTAAAGGAATACATCCTCAACAAAATAGTTTTTTCCCCCAAAGTTAGTTCAATTCCATTGCTCTAAGCTGTAAAGCCTGGGTTTACATGTGAAACATAGCACACTCTTTAATGGTATACAAAATAACTTTGCCATGTTGTAAAATTCAACAAATAGAAATAGGTGAAAACACTTGTGTGACTTTGATTACTTTGCAGTCTGAGTGGTTTTATGGCACGTCATTGTATGAAGTCAGTAGTATGATCCAACGCCTTGGCTATATCTTATTCAGTCTTCAAAGGAAATTTGATAAAGGAAGTTCTTCCCTAAATGGGAACTAGTACAAGGACTGGAAAAGAAAGAATGTTGGGTTGTTTTTTTTTTGTTTGTTTGGTTGGTTGGTTTTGGGGTTTTTTTTTGTTTTGTTTTGTTTTTTTCTGTAAAGAAACTCTTTATTGTGGGGAGAATAGGAAGTATCTTCATACTCTAAAACAGGTTTCCAGTTTTAAAAGCCTGTCATTATGAAAATAATTTCTAGAGAGCAGAATTATTCTGGCAAAACCAGTGACTTAAAATTATTTGGAATTAAATGAAACATCAGCAGAGAGTGCCTTGTGTTTCACAAAGCTAATTTTGTGGTATTTCGTAATAGTTTTTCATGCTCAGACAAGTTAATAAAGAAAACTGCTTATCCATTGATGGCCAGCCACAGACACCTGATGCGCTACTGTAGAGCTGCCAACAGTTCCAGAGTTCTCTAAAACATCACCTGGGCTTTCTGTGTCGGCAAGCCATGACATGCAAAGGCATTGTAAGTGCTGGGGGTAACAAAGTTTCTAATCATGGCTCTGAAAATGCCATCAGTCTCCAAATTCCTAATGCATAGTGGTGAAAACAAATGACAGAGAAGATTTTTCCCTTTATAAAACAAGGTTTGCAGAAAGTTAGATGAAAAACAAAGGACAAACGAACGCATCATTCTGCTAGAAATAATTTCTACTGATATAAGAAAATGAGAATATATATTTTAAAGTACTATTACAGTCTTCATAAATAGAAATACTTTTCTATATATTTATTTACATTTCTGATGAACTAATACGGATTAGAGCTGAATGGAGATCTCAAATTTTATGTTCATCAGAAAATTGCCAATTTGATTATCTGGTCTCCCAGATATTTGTTTTATTAAAACAAAATGGGAGGAGAAATGGGGAGCTGTTGCATTTTGTTTTCTGTCAGGGAAAATTCATGATTTCCTGGAATGATTTTTATTTTTTGATTAATCAAAGATAAAAACATATGATATGTTCATTTCCATTAATACTGATTGAATTATGATTAGGGCAAATATACCTGGTAGATTTAACCATAATGTTAATATGTGAAATTAGGGGTTAGATATATTTAGGCAGAGGACAGACCTGCATCATCTCATGGCTTAAGGCAGTATTTGTGCCACCCAGCTTTGAGGAGCATCTACATTTTCATTGTCCTGAACAGTTCATAGAAGGAAACTAGTAATTTTACCTCAGTATTTCATAGCTTTATTGTCTATATTCACTCTCAAACAGTTTCATTTTCTAGTATTGGCATCACATCATAATTGTGATAATAACTTAGTTTATTTTGAAGACAGCATCAACTATCAGTGTCTAATGCTAAGTCACAGCTATTCTGAAACATCCTTGGAAAAGGCACAGAAATCTTAGAGGTAACTAAACTCATAGAAACCCTGTGAAAGTCCCCATCTGAGTAGAAAATAAAATGAAGAGATTGCTTCTTTCCACTAAGGGAAAGATAAATACAACACAGTTGTCACCACAGTCTTTGGTGGTGCAGCACAAGAGCCCACCAGTGTGCATGAAGTGGCTGATTGATGCCCATACATGTAGCTCAGTACACCGCTCCATAGTGCTTCCTCTTCTGACCCACTGGCTTTGTCACAGCAAGACTTGGAATTGTCTGTTCCTGCAGTGGAGAGTACAGAGGTTTCCAGAGCAAGGATCCAATGGAAACAAAGGTTTACTACTTTTCCTGAAACCAGAACAGCTCATTTTCCTAAAGATGGGCATATGTGCTTAGGTCTTCGTGATTTCTAGCAAAAATTCTTTCTAGTTGACTGCTGAAGGGTTCCAGTTGCAAGTGCACCTAGCGGTATAGTTTTCCCAGATTCCTTTTACACAGTACTCCTTTGGAGTATTGTGTATAGTTCCGGTGTCCTCAACATAAAAAAGACATGGAACTGCTGGAAAAAGTCCAGAGGAAGGCCACAGGGATGATCAGGGGACTGGAGCATCTCCCATACAAAGACAGGCTGGGAAAGTTGGGGCTGTTCAGCCTGGAGAAGAGAAGGCTGCGTGGAGACCTCCTAGCAGTATCTGAAGGGGGCTTAGAAAGATGCTGGGGAGGGACTTTTCATTAGGGACTGTAGTGATAGGAGAAGGAGTAACGAGTTCAAACTTAAACAGGAGAAGTTTAGATTAGATATAAGGAGGAAGTTCTTTCCTGTTAGGGTGGTGAGGCACTGGAATGGGTTGCCCAAGTTGTGTGTGCTCCATCCCTGGCAGTGTCCAAGGCCAGGCTGAACAGAGCATTGGATGACATGGTTTAGTGTGAGGTGTTCCTGCCCATCGCAGGCGAGTTGGAACAAGATGATCTTAAGGTCCTTTCCAACCCTAACTGTTCTATGATCTATTCTATTCTATGATCTTTAGGTTGTGTTCACTTGCAGTTTTCTCCATTTCTACAGCAAAATGGTGGCCTGTAAGTAAAATGGGTGGTAATTCAGAGATAATAAAACAAGCTCATTTGTGTATGGGAGACATGAAATGTCACATTTTCAAGTGTGAAAACAGAAGAATTTCAGGTATAAGGTTCCAGACAAGTTTCTTTAAATTGCTGGGAATTGCTATCAAATTATTTTGCTTTTTCTCCCCAAAATTAAATGCCTAGTCTAAACCACTTGGCCGGGTCACCTCTCCACTGTCACTGGGGAGACAGTCATGCAGGAAAGGAATTCTTCAATTTATCTTTCTTCACTGCTTAAACAGGAGGTCTAAATGAGCAGTGTACAAGATGACAAATGGTAGATGAGTTAATCCTATCCCTGTGGGACTAATAACAATGTGCTCTAGCAGTATTGAGAAAAGTGTCCCTTAGTGGAAATCTGGAGTCATGTTTTTTTTCTCTAGGGATCCTCCTGTCTATTCTTAATGGCAAGGAACATTTTGATTGCTGTCTGTTGCCTTCCTCCTGAGTATGCAAAAAGGTTGTGTGCAAATTCTGAAGCTCCAAAAAGGAATTGATCCTCTGAAATGTGATGGCTTTTATGGGAGTGTGTTGTTGATGCTGCTTCCCATGTTCAGGTGCACCATTCACTTCAGATCACACACTGTTTTGCCCCAAACTGTGTAACAAAACACAGTGATACAAAAATATATCCTTAATGATAAAATCTACAGCTTCAACAACAAGTATTTGTTTTGACACTTTGGTTTGACATGATACCCCATTTCAGAAAAATTCAAAGAAACACTTGTACATTTCACAAAAAAATTATTTATAAATTTATATAAGCAAAATATTTATTCATCCCAAATACCTGAATCTGTCACTTTGTTTCAGGTAGGAATATGCACACAATATTTTCTTTTGTTATTTCCACAGTGATTTTTTTTTTTCCACAGCAAGAAACGTGATTAAAAAAAATATAATTTAGGGCTATAAACTTTCCTGATAATGATCTCAGAGCTTTCTTTACTGTTAGCATAACTGAGAAAATGAAAAAAAAAAATATTTAGGAACACAGCTCATAAGTTCTGTATTATAATCAAGGTACCTGAAGAATGCTTCATAAATAAAATTAAAGTATACCTCAGATCAATATGTACTGAAAAAAGAGATTTGTGTGAAACAAGTCCCTGAGGGATTTTGTTAGCTTCACAAATTTCATTGCATGTAACACCAATAAAATCCATCGTTGTTAGAAATTCATAGAAATATGGAATATTTGTGTTGTGTCTAGATCTTATTTGATATTTGAACATCCAGAAGTTAAATTTCCAATGTAACAGTATTATGGGTAAACCGTTAGAATCCCATGGTAGATAGATGAAGCATGGTGTGTCACTTTCTGCTCACAGCAAAAAAATGAAGGAAGATAGTAAAATTTAAGACAAAACTATTGCTCAGGAAAATCTCAGAAATGTCTATTTGGGTGATATATATGGTGATATATATGTTGGGAGGAATTAAATTAGGCATTTTAACTGCAGTACAAAAACACATCTATGAGTTCTGTGCTTTGGTCACAGTTAATACCATAAAATGTTGTGGACTGGATGAAAACAAGACTGGTGGTTATAAACAAAGAGGCAGAGAAACAGATGGTAAGTGAAAGAGAAGAAAGAATACAACAGACAAAAAAAAAACCCTGATATAATATTTCTACAAGGGATGCATTCTCAGAAAACTTGCTAAAGCAGTGTTCTACCTACTATTCATAACTAGCCAATTGACATTAAACTGTCTATGTTGCCATTTTGTGATAATATAGGGAATTCACAATTATCACCAGTGTCTTCTATGGGAAAACTAATGGATACCAATATAGTTAGGTAAAACCTCACATATTTGTAGCAATTATGAACTGTAACATCTCTTAATCAAATCAGAGATGAAATTTTATAATTTTTATCCTTTTAGAGTCCCACCAGAAGAAGGTGTTAGAAATCCTCACATTATTCCCACACTCCCTGGTGTCCCACATTAACACAAGCAGAAATGGTGTTTTTATCAGAAACCGCTCTAACATTCCATCTGTTTGGGTTTTTGGGGTTTGTTGTGGGGTTTTTTTTGTTGTTTTTGTTTGTTTGTTTGTTTTCTGTTTGTTTTCTGTTTGTTTGTTTGTTTTTAATTTTCTGTTCCTCCATGTAGGAAAATGAAGATGGAATAATGAAGAAAAGATTAAAAAAAAAATATTGGTTTTGAAGACAGTGTAAGCAACTAAAAAGCTTGCTAGACAAGTTCAATGATGTTTAACACCATGCTACTTAGCTGTTACAGGGCTCTCTCCATACATCCAGCTAGATTTCTGTCAGACAGACAGAAAAAGAGCAGTGCTTCTTCTAGTCCTGGAGAATATTTTTTATGTTCAACAGTACTGGTTAATGGATGTAAAGGACAGATGTTTCATTTAAGATGTCTCAGTCAGATCGAGACATCATAAACTCAAAGAGGGGAACCAATCTCCTGAGAAAAGATCTGGTAGGCCACACTTTAGGTTTGATAACCCAGGTGAATTAGACAGACACATTTCATTGGATGACAAACATATCCTTGTGAAGTAAGTGGTTATAATTCTAGAAACTGGTGCAAATATTATCTTTATAGAAAAGAATATTAAATTAAAGTAGGATAAGAGTTATATACAGTCTTTGAATTTAACAGTAGATAGCCCATGAGAACAAGAGAAGTTTCAAAGTTTTCAGATAGTTTGCGTTAAATGTGTCTGCCTATTGCTAAGACTTATTATAAGACTGTCCATTATAAGAAACTTTAGAAAATTACTAGTAAGTTTCAAAAAATTTAAGTGGTTCAATGATCCTTTTTCAGGCTGGGTACCTGCTGCTGCATTTTGGTTTGTTGTTTGTGTTCATTTGTTATTTTTTTTTCTTAAGCTTTGCCAAACCAATTAGGTTATCTTAAAGAACAGAGAATTAAGACAGAAAAAACATTTCTTGGCAAAATTAGACAATTCTGAACATTTGCTCTGTGAACATCATCCATTTTGTGCACTTCAATGAGGAAGGGTTCCTATCCAGAAAATAATGAGTGTGCAATTAATGGTCATCTCATAACATATACACAAAAAAGATTAGAAAAGGCTGGCTAAACTTTGGAATGGTATTTGTCCAAATTTGGGTTACTTGAACTTGTAACTTAATCATGCTCTTATAACACAGCTTTTTGTTGTTGTTGTCATTTGCAATTCCATTCATTTCCTCATTGAATGTTCATGGGAAGTGACTCTTCTGGTAATTCTTTGCAGTGAGCCTAATGATCCCAGTGAGCCTAATGCATGAATCACAGTTGTGTCATCTCTTCTTCACAAATCAAACAATGCCTTACTATAACCCAAATCCTAATTGCTGATAATAAAGTGGTTCCAGTTTTGGCTGGGTTCAGCTTTTCATACTGCTGTCCTGCTGCTGGCTTATGATTCTGTTGGGTTGTCTGGCTCCTGCTTTCCCTTTCCTCTTGCAGCTGGGTTGGCTTCAGGCTATGATAATTTTGCCTGCAGTTCTTACCTCCTGCTGTTCTATCAAGGACAATAATGCTTGAGTCTGAACCTAAATTTTAAATCCCTTATTCTGCAGAGTGCAAAGGCACACTCTACTGCTTTAAGAACCAAATCACAGAGTGATGTTTTTGTAGGTTTCTATGCTTTTTCTAAATCCTGGGATATGAAGCTATTTGTGGCAAACGCTGGTCAGGGTTCCTGTAAAGATTGCACAACCTAAATAAAAGTAGATCTGTTTTATAACATAAGGATTTCTAAACACCCATCATAACACCTTTCATATGCACTTTAACTGAATCTCTTACAGCACTTCTCATTGCAAAGCAAATATTGGCCAATATTATAAGATAAAAATGTGTACACTTCATTTTCTTGCAAGTGCAGGAAGGAAATATATAGAAACTGATATGCCATTCACATTTTCTTAGCTTTGAAGGTAAATTTTCTCAGCACAATTTTTTTAAAAATACACTCACCAACTTGCAAGTAAATAATCAGTTGTTGAACTGTGTGGTACTTTGACATTTCACACTTGGAATTATACCCACCCAGCTATTCAAGTAATGTGTGTTACATAAAACCAAAACCAAGAGAGTCAGAATCGATATTTTTTTTATGTCATGTGTGCTGTATCAGATCATTAACAGCTTTGTAAGCTTTAAGTGAAGTATATAGTGATATTTGTAAGAATTACAGCTTTCTGAAATAGCATTGCTTGTCTACTGTGTTGGTTGTCATTTTGTCTGACCCTCTTTTGTTCCTGTGCTAAGGAGAATATTTACAAAACATTTTTCTTCCATAAATTCCTGCAAAACAGTAAGTTCAGTCATTAGCAAAGTATAATAGTTCAATGGAAATAAATCAAAGAACTTGTATGATTAATGCTAAAAGTGGTTAAGTACATTGATGTACTAAAAGCATAAAAGCATCCTAACTCTTTACTGCTTTATTTACCTGCAGATTGAATGTAAGTTTTTTATATTCACATTGAGCTGACTTTTCCTGCTTTGATTTCATCATAGAATCATAGAATGATTCGGGTTAGAAGGGACTTTAAAGATCATCCAGTTCCAACCCTCTCCCATAGGCAGGGAAACCTCCCACTAGACCAGTTTGCTCAAAGCCCTATCATAACATTATCTCTTACTCCAGTATTAGTAATGCAGCCACAGCCATTTAACCAATATTGGAGCATTTTTAGTTTCTTTTTTCTTTATTTTAAGTCTTTGGGATTTCAAAACCTCATTTGATCCAAAATAGGAGTGAAAACAAACCTTTTACAAAAAAGAAAAAATAAAAAAATGTCAAGGAAGACCAAAGATTATTTTTGTTTAGATTTAGAAGTGGATCAAAATGCATACATTGCCTACACATGCTGAGCAACTGATCTAGCCTTTTAAATATAGTCATTTTCATATTGTAGAAGGAAGCTATGTAAAGGAAAAGCTATTTTATCACTTGACTGCAAAGGCACAAGGGTATGTATATTTATGTTATGAAATAGATGCAAGGGACACCATGTGAATAGTTTATATAGATATAGTTGCTCCCACTTTAAGCTTTGTAAAACATGGCATATGCAATCTTGTTCATAAAGTTAAATTATTCTCTTCTGGTTTATACAGAGAAATACAATCATTACAAGATTAAAGCTTCATTTTTCTCTTTATTGTAATTAATGGGAAATCACATGTTGACCTCATCAGAGCACTAATGTCAGTGTGTGACTTTTTCAAAGTCACTCTGGAAGTCTGTGAAATGAAGCCTGTACTATTCCTACATGCTTTCTGGGACCTTCCTATGTTATTGCTACTTATTCTCCAGGATTAGTAACCACTTTCCCTACTATTGATCAATAACTGTTGATAAAAATTCCCATGTGCAGCATGTCCCAAATGGCTTTGTGTTGAGCAATAGAAACAAGTTTAACATTTCTATTTGATATATAATTAGTGTTAAAAAAGTAGAAAGTACCTGATGTTTTAACTTGAAAAAAATAAAAATAGAAAAAAATAAGGCTCCCTTTCTTATAAATTCATAGCTCCAAGGCCCTTAGGAGGCTCCTGAATTTCACTGTTAAGGTACTACAGAAGCCAATCTTTATTTGAAAGATAAAACATATGTTTATCTCACCTTCTAATCTTGTTCTCCTGGCTCCAGCAATACACCCTCTGCTGCCAAGCAATCTGAATGTACATCTGCCTCCAAGGTATATCTGCCTCCAAAACTATAAGGAAAGTGGCCAGCTGTGATGACATATAAAGACTGAACCAAAAATACTTGGAGAAAGTGAGGAAGAAGCAATATCGCAATGACGCTTTTGCAACACATCATCTGTGAGGGGCCAACACAGAAAGTCTGGCTGCTAATCAGAGCTGGATATAAGCCATAAAGTTCAGCTACAATGCAAACTTTCCTGAAGCCTGAGGACATTTGGCTTCATGCATTCAGTAAATAGAGAAGGGCTAGCACTAAGTGTAAGTGTTTCAGCTTGTATAAATTATGGAGATGTTCTGATGCAGTTTTTTTCATGTCCATTATTACTGTTGATTGAGGACACAGCAGGAAATAATTGCAGATTGAATACTACTGGGGCCGGTTTTCACAAACCTACTTGATCTGTTTTGTAGGTTTGTTCTTAGGGATACATGGGGTTTTTTTTGGTTGCAAGAGAGAATGAGTTGTAGGAGGAGTTACATTGCCCTTTCCCTGAGGAGTTACTGGGCCTGCCAGCTGTGGGCTTTCTACTTGGACAAGCAGTAAAGGGAGAGTCACAGATGAAACTAGGAGCTTGCAGCCCAGATGGAGAAGCTACTGAGAGAAGAGGGATGCAAGGAGCTGGGCCTTGGCACAAAGACATGACTTTCTAAGGACCAGAAGGGAATTACTGAGTTTTCTGTTACTCAATCAATGTTTTATTCAAAAGCCCCAATAGTCAGGACCTTCCCAGCAGACAGAGTGGGCAGGGAAGTGACAGAGAGATTGAATTAAACCCCCTGGTTTTTAACATTGCATTCTGCCTATTCATTTTTATTTTTCTGTACTTGAAAGTTAAAGATGTCTATTTATATTCTAATGAAAATGTAACAGATTTTAGGCAGATCTGTCTCAAAGCTTGGAGCCGCATACAAGTATGGAGTCACATGAGATGGGGCACACAGAAGGTGACCTTTCTTTGTCCTCATGATAGGACAAAGATAAAAACAAAGTGTTCATTTGCTTACCGAGCGATACACTTTGCTCTGGAAATTTTATTTATTTATTTAATTTATTTTTGGTTTGGCATTTATGCCAAACAATCTTCATTCATCTGGCACGGACCTGGGAAAGAAAAAAGTTTATTTCATCTTTTACTTTCGTTGACATTCTTTATATGTGGAGTTTTTTTCTAACTCACATACAGACTACCTGGGTGAAGTTAGGTTTTAGGACAAGTCTGGGAGCTATTCTATCTCTCCCTAGTCTCCAGTGACAAAATAATCTTTCATTAAAAGGACAACCTGGGAACAACAAATCTGACTCTTCTCCCCTCTAACCCCCCTCAGTGTTTAATTCAAAGCTGGAGGACTACACATGCAGCAGATGTGTTTGTCTGCATTATATAAATCCACGCTCCCAAGCCTGGGCTGAATATGTGTCACCTTTATGTCCAGAAAATGCCAGGACCCACAGGGAAACTTGTTTCCTATTCTTTGCCTTGTCACTGTCAGGCAGCTGATCCCTGGAGCTCAAATATATCATTGCACCTTCTGTCTCAGCTCTCTGATCATTCAGACCCCTTACCATTTGGTTCAGTGTGAAGTACCATACACTTCAGATATATGGCCTAATGGCTTGGTTGCAAAACTTGGTAGTGTTTCTCCCTAAGGTACACACGCAAAGATTATAAATATTTTGTGCTCAGGGAAGCTGAATGAGAAAGAGTATTTGTGGAGGTCTCAGAAGCAAATTAACCTGCATCTAGAAAGCCACAGTGGTGGAATGCTTCCATTTGCAGAGTGGTTTGGAATGCTTTGTTGAGCAGTGCATCCTTGAGAAAGCCAGAGTGACGTTAGATGAAGAGCACAAATGGAGAATAGGAATGGTGTTGGATCTACAAAAATTAGTTCAGATACAGAATAGCTTCCTCCAGTCTTTGTTGTCCACAGGAGGGATATGGTATTGTCTGCCTTAGCTAGTATAAAAGAAAGGCAAGAATGTTGCACATGTCAGTCAGGCTGTTGGTTGCAAAATTTCAATAGCTGAGCAAATCTCTGCAGAAGAGTTTGAATTTCTTTGGTCTTTCATTCAGGCCGGGCCCAGTGACCCAGCAAGTGGGGCTGTGGTTTGTTGTGCTTTAACTCCAGTAAGCCCCACATAGCTGCTTACTGTTTCTCCTGTGGTAGGATGGGGAGAGAATCAGAAGTGTAAAGTGAGAAAACTGGTGGGTTGAAACAGTTCAATTGGTAAAGCAAAAGCCACATGCACAACAGAGTAAAGCAGAAATTAATTCACCACTTCCTATCATCAGGCAGGTATTCAGCCATCTCCAGGAAAGAAGGGCTGCAACATGCATAACAGTGACTTGGGAAGACAAATGCCATCACTCTGAATTCCCCCTCTTCCTTCTCCTTCCCCCAGCTCTATATGCTGCGCATAATATCATGTGATATGGAATATCCCTTGGGTAACTGGAGGTCAGCTGTCCTGGCTGTGTCCCCTCCCAACTCCTTGTGCACCTCCAGTGCACTTGGTGGTGGGGCAAGGGGCAGAAAAAGTAAGCACTGCTTAGCTGTAACTAAAACATTCCTGTGCCAAAGCATAGCCACATAGTAGCTACTGTGAAGAAAATTAACTCTATCCTAGCCAAAACGACAGCAGTCTTTAAAGATACAGAAATGCCCTTTAAACAGCTTAGGGTTTGGGTTTTTTTTTTTTGTGTGTGTGATTTTTAATGTAGGTGAAAATTCTTTCATTTCCGTGTCCTTAACTTTTGTTTTCAATTGATACTAGAGAATACAATAGAATAACTGCAGATGCTGCAAGATTTGCATTTTCTGTGCTACAGGAGTATGCCTGCCCATCTTCTCTCTCCACCACTAGCAACTCAACTTCTGATTAATTCCTGCTTCATGGGTATACTGAACCTTAAAATTTACTGTAAGAAGCAAAAAAAAAGAACATTGAATTATTTATTTATTTATTTTTACTGCTGTACTTATTTTCACCTTGTCTGCGTTTAAATTTGTGATCAAAACAATTGCTCATGTCAGGAAACTAAGCTTCTCTGTTCTGTTTTAGATCCAGGCTACCATGTCCAGAAGAATGGAAGTGAGTGCAGCAGTCCTGCCAGCTGTGCTGTTAAGAAGCTTTTCCATTACTTAAAGGAGAAAGGCATCAGTCCTGAGTAGGCCTCATATGTATATGTTAGTCATTGCCAGATGAAGCTGTTATACCATCTGTTCTTCTTATGACCGCAGATCTTTTTAAGACCCTTCCTCAGGATGACACAGGCAATGAAGATACTTATAAATGCACAAATTATTGTATAGCTCACTGAGCATGGATATGATAGATCAAATTCAAGTCCTGTAAATGGTTGATATTATACTTCTGAGACATGATTTTTCTGGCCTATTTTAAATGCCTACTTTAGAATTAGATCAATTGCACCCAAGGTGCACTCCATGAATTATAAAAAGAGGCTACATTGAGTACTTGTAGACATCTGTGCTGTCAGCTCTAAAGCTAGGCAAGATGAATACCATCCATAAGAGTAGTAGCACTGCCTGCAAGGAGAAAAAGCAAGTTTATGTCTAGTTCATTCTTTCTTCAGTAGCTCACTGAAGCATGGAGGGCCTGCAAAAGTCTGGTTTTGGGCTGCTCGAAATGAGCCATTTCCTCATAGCCCTGCTTATAGCTATGGCATCTCACACTCTCCTAACTCCTCTTCCACACATTTTTTCCCTAACTTTCAAAGATGGAGAGGTTGCTGGGCTGCACCATAGCCAAAGAATACACGGATATGAGTGTTCATCCTGTCACACAACATCACTCTTGGAACTCTGTTATGATGTTCAGTTAGATTGACCCAACACAGGGTACAACCTCAAAAAAGAAGACAGGGATCAGTCCTTTTATTACATTAGAAGATCTAATGTTCTGCAGTAAGTGAGGCATAGAAAGAAATTTCAGTGCTAGCCTTGAGAAATTTTACACCTGCAGTTAATTCTATGAAGTTAGCAGACTATTGGAACAATATGGATTGCTAAACAGATTATCAAGCCAACACACAAGTATTTGTAGGAAGATAATGTAAGTCAAACAACAAATCTATAGAAAAGGAAAAATCTCCTGAGTTCAAGCCAAGTCTTCTGTGTTGTAACCATAATATTTCTCTTATTTTCATGTTCACACAAATCTATGAGCAGCTTAGAGCATATATTGCAATTATTACAATACCCCATAGTATGTGTGGTGTATGAAAATTTACATGAAAGTGAGTCAACCTAGAAATGCGACAGATGGCATCTGTACTGTCACTGTATTCTGGGAGACTTAATTCCTTCACTTTCATGGGGGCCATAGTGATTCCTGCTAAAGTCAAAATACTATCTTCTTACTTCATGGCCTCATTCTCATGTTCTCAAATTTCCCACTCTCGATTGTTATCAAATAGTTAAGTCAAAAGGCTTGCTTACTTACTTAAGACAACAATATGAAGGTGCAACTTTGCATTTGAAGATGTTAATAAATTTAAGTAGGTTTGATAATAATTTCTTTTAATGCTTCATAATAATTTCTAACTGAGTACAAATATGTTCTTCCTTTACCAGCATTATTCTGTTTCCCATAATTTTAGATGTACAAGTTCAAGGCATTGTTTTCAACTAGCTTGGTCTTGAATTCACACAGCTATCAATCAGTTTAATATGCTTTCCGTTGCTAATTTGAAAAGCACATAAGGAAGAAGTCTGTGCAGTACAGATATGACAATTAGTGAAACAATCCCTTTTTTAAAAATTTGATTGGGTAGTACAAATCTTACCAGTAACTTTGTCTCCTTGTACTAAAGAAGAGTAAGTGAGACAGTTGTTCTCATGCCAACCACTTTTGGTGCCAGAGGTAGAGATAGAAATATGTTGCCTCTGGAGGTTCAAGAATATTAATAATCCTCCCCCTCCACAGTTATTTTTCATTATTGGTCCCTCTTCTCTCTTCCTTGTTATCGGCTAGTAAACAGGCGAGTGTGCAGCAGCAATATATAAAACTTAAAAAAACAACATGTCCACAAAGAACTAGTTGTCTGCCTGAAAAGGAAAAAAAGAAAATGAAATGTGCAACAAAACTCCAAAAAGGAACAACTTTGACTCAAATTGTGCCATGCTGAGGTGCAATATAACATTCTACATTATACATCCATCGCATTAAGTTCTGACTTCAGTTAAAATGTTAATGTATTTTTACATATTTGTGTTTGATTTCTCTCACTGCATGTGTTTTAGAAGTGGTGAGATTAAAAAAAAAAAAAAAAA
>NDXB01021352.1:6664-18510 GCA_002631895.1 Agapornis roseicollis
TTTTTTTGCGTGACGAAATAGAAAGTGTGGTTAAGGATTTCATTAGAAGTAATAACTTTATTACTCTTTTTATATGAAACCAAATGCCAGGTATACCAGTGAGGCATTTCTTACTAGTAAATAATCTTTTTACCAGTTTGATAACATTAACAATCCAAGATTATACTGACACAAAACACATTTGACAGAGTTACATTTTATGACTGTTCAGAAACTAAAGCTCAATATAGAAGTAAGCTGTGTGGCTGGTAAGTAGGTCATCTGTTGGGAACAGATGTGCTCTTTCATCTGCACTGCTTGCCAGTTGGCTTGGGCCTATAATGCCCTAAATGTTCTACTCTGCCAGCTAAGAGAGAGTGTGATGACACAGAGGGGTTAGGAATCCTTCACTGATGATTCTCCAAAGGTT
The DNA here is from genome assembly GCA_002631895.1 of Agapornis roseicollis. Taxonomy (NCBI): domain Eukaryota; kingdom Metazoa; phylum Chordata; class Aves; order Psittaciformes; family Psittacidae; genus Agapornis; species Agapornis roseicollis. The sequence continues at coordinate 7,074 of NDXB01021352.1, forward strand.
TCCTTAACCTGGAATTCATTTCCCACCCTTTCACCTTAAATAATCCTGGTGCATTGACTTCCAGTCCACAGAAGACTGTTCTTCCAGACTTAGAAAAGAAATGAAGGCAAGGGAATCTGCCTAATGCTAATTTGAGAATCGTTTAGTTCTGTCTGTGGTATCTGCTTCTAGATCAAGCACTTATTTTTTGAATTTATGAGTCTGATTAGCAGTTTAAATTTATCACAAAGCAGACATCTTTTTCAGCTGTGCGTATTTGTAATGACATAATTCAGGACCTTAGAGTCAGACACACCTGATTTCAAAGTAGAAACACATTTGGAACTAAGAAAGTCATGACTCCCCCAATTTTGTGGGATTCAATTCTTGCATTTATACTAATTTAATTCTTGCATTTATACTAATTTTTTATTTATATTCATGATACAGGAAAAATCATGATACAGGAGAGAAAGGAAGAGTTGACACCTCCTGTATGAAGACAGGCTGAGAAAGTTGGGGCTGTTCAGCCTGGAGAAGAGAAGGCTGTGTGGAGACCTCATAGCAGGCTTCCAGTATCTAAAGGGGCCTGTAAGGATGCTGGGGATGGACTCTTCATTAGGGACTGCAGTGATAGGACAAGGGGTAACGGGTTCAAACTTAAACAGGGGGAATTTAGATTGGATATAAGGAAGAAATTCTTTCCTGTTAGGGTGGTGATGCACTGGAATGGGTTGCCCAGGGAGACTGTGAACGTTCCATCCCTGGTGGTGTTCAAGGCCAGGTTAGATGAAGCCTTGGTTGACATGTTTTAGCATGAGGTGTCCCTGCCCATTGCAGGGGGGGTTGGAACTTGATGATCTTAAGGTCCCTTCCAACCCTAACTATTCTATGATCCTATGATTCTATGACTGGGGTACTCAGCATCCTCTTGCCCCCTTCCAGTTTCACCCTTATTTGATAACAACATTAACACTAGCAGAAAATGCCTAGACTTTAGAAGAAATTGATCATACTTTCTTCTTCAATTTCTAAAGCAAACAGGGAATGACCAGTGATGGCCTTGGACAATGCAGTTAAAAAGAGCGATGATTTCAGACACACTGCAATGTAGTTACACCTTCTCCATAGAAAAATGAAGTTGAGCATATAGTCCCTACAAGATCACTGCAAAGCTCTTCTCAACTACCTGATGTGACAAAAGAGATGCACCCCTTTTTAAGCATTAGCAAATAAAGGATGGCTAACTCTTTATGCATACAGAAAATTCTCATTTCTCCTTTACTGCATGCAAGGCTGTTTATTGTTTTGTACCCACACATTCTGCAAACCATTCAATTAAAGCAGGCAAAAAGAGGGAAGTGTTTATTCCTGCACACATTAACCAAAAGAGGATAAATAGAAAATACTGAAGCTCAAAAACAACAAAACAGAGATACAAAACAAAACACACACACAAGAAAAACAAAACAAAACACAACACAGCAAAACCCAACGAAACCTCAAAAAAAAAAAAAACCCAAAAAACTCACCACCCCAGAGAAAACCCAATGAAAAACCAAACCCAAACATATATGTGCATTTTGGAGAGAAAATTGCAAATGCCTTTGAACACAAGAGCAACATATGGAGAAATGGATCCAGTAAACCACTCTTGCTCCCCTAAATATCATGTGTCTGACTGAAGAAAAGGGTAGACATGTGTCAAGTAAAGTCAAATATCTGCTTACCTGTCATCTTTATCACATTCTTACAACTGTTTAAGTTTTACCACATTTTAACTGCAGCACAAGGAAGTGTTTGGAGTGCTGGTAAAGCATAAGTAGAACCTGAATGTATTTATGAAAGTGTACAGATTAATTAGAGTACTTCGAACACTTACTGGACAGTAATAATTCTCCAAATTCTCTAGCTAAAGGGAGATACAGCAACTGCACATATAAGCATCCCTATGTATATCACACATGAACACAGTTTTTATATAACAGTGCAATGTGAAAGTAGTATATGGCCATTTGCTACCAGCTCAAAAACCACTTTGCATTCTTTTTTGTACAGTGGTTTCAGCCCTTAGACATCAGCCTCTACTGTTTTTCCACTAATTAGAGGAGTGTAACCTAAAGCAGACTGGTAGTACTGCATTTAAAGAGCCCCAGAATTTTCTGTCCAATTGGAAACAACTCTAAATGACAACAGATCTGCAAGGCATCCTATACCCGGTTTAGCTCCGCTATTCACACTTGGTTCTCCAGAAATGGAAAAAAATGTCAAGGGTCTGGCTATAGGACAAACTCAATACAAAATGTGTTTGAATATGATGAGATCACTTTGTTCTCCCCTTTAATAGCACATGGCCTTACTGTAAGCAGAAGAGCTGGAAGACACAAAACTCAGCTAAGCACCAAAACCAAAAACCTTTACCTCTACCTGCACCTGGACATTGTCAGATTTGTTTTCAGCAAATGAACATTTCCTGGTTTGTCCTCTCCTGTGGCCAAATTTGCATTTGTTCCTCAGGACTTGCTCATCATCTTCAATGGGTCTCCGCACATACTTGAAACGATCCTTAAGGGCCCGTTTCCACAGCAACTGCATGGGTAAAAAATATTATGTCATTACCAGTATCTTTCTAATATTTGCCCTGTTCCTAAAGCAGGTCACTTTGTTTTATCTAATTCTACTTTATAAAAAACATTTGCCACTAAGCAGAAAAAGACTCTATAGGGTGGCATCTGCATATTGTGGCTTCAGGACTGAAAGAAACACAAGCACCTGCGGTATATGACTATGGCAACTAAACAGCCAGGCTACTGGCACCACCCTAGTTTGTTAAGGATCATGGCAATTGAACCTAATGCTAGATTTATCCAATATAATCAGGACTGTCTGTGAAACTGCAGTGTGCTTTCTTTTCGTCAGCTCTTTCTTTGGGATGCTCCATTCCTGACAACAGGTCATCAAACTACACAGCGAATTGGATCAGCACACTGATGCCACAGAAAAACTAATGGTTTATTTTTTTTTGAGTGGATTATTTTTTCTCCTCCTCTGCCTGGTTGTGCAGTTGTATGATTATTATATATAACACAAGGGAGTATGAAAGACACAGGGGGATGCTCCTGTTTGCAGAGAGCCTGCGGTTGCACTGGATCAAGTGTATTATTAAACAGAACTCAAAATTTCTGAATTAAAAGGATCATTTATGTAGGTCTTAGTGTTTGTGAGACTCCTCAAGATATATAAATTGCAATTTAAAGGTAGTTCTGCACTGCAAGTAGATGCAGACCCTGTTTAATGGAGCCATTCATCACTCCCTGGCAGCCAAAAATGGAGTTTATGTGGTCCCACTGCTTCTATCACACTTGTTTCCTTATTTTACTTGGGTACTGAAAATTCACTTCTGAAAACTGAATGTTCAGCCACTTCCTTATGCATCCTTATGGACAGACACCTGTTTACCTGCAGCCCCTGGCTGGGCACCCAGCTTTGCTAACTAAGAACATATGGAGAAGAAATTATAAAGCAACGACTGTTAAACAGGTCCGCATGTAAAACCAGCAATTGTGAATACTGGAAATGGTTCGCCAGTTCCTCAAAAGCACTTGCTTATTCCAATCATTGAGGGGTTTCAAAAGTCAGAGTGAACAAAAATTAGTCAGGGAAGTGACTTCAAATGACAGGACGTGGCAAGAGATACTCAAACAGCTGTTACCTCATTTTCTAAAATCAACTCCAATACTATGCTCACTTAACACTACACTCAAACCTGTACAGACTGACATAACTGAAACAAATACAAACAGAAGAAGGATTACCCCAAATTTCTTGCCAATAGTATGACCTTTACTAAGAAAGGTCACATGATTTCAAGGGTTAACTTAGATGTAATCCAGAATTCAGTAAAAGAAGACTAAGAAGTAGCGTCTTTGCAGCGAGTCTGACATGCCTGCCTTTCTCACCCACAGGATATGGTTAGGAGGGTTTCTTAACAGACAGTGTTGAAGGCAGCAAGACCATGTCTTTCTCCTGCTGAACATACTGCACCCACCTCCCTGGGGCACCAGCTGACTTACAGGCCCTCAATGGTGAAAAATTACAGTGGAAAAGCTCCAAGGACAAAACTCCTGTAGCATCTAATATAGCTCTTCTTGAGCAGACCTGGGCCAGCCAGAGCCCTTCCTGGGAGGATGCTTTCTTCCACCCACCAATGAGCCCTAACAGAAGTATCCTCCCACTGCCAGTCACACCTGAACATCCAAGAACTGGAAAGAAAAGAAATCCATCTGCATTTCTAGTATGTAAGTTCCAGACCTTGGATTCTGCCAGAACAGGAGTCATGATATCACCACCCTGAACACAAGGAAAATGAGCCACTGTTTCCAAAAGCAGTAAGGTGACAACATGCCTTGAAAATCCCACTTGCTGTCTGCCTGAACCATTAAGGCTCCTAAATATGTTTACAGTTCTGTCCTGTGCATTTACATTTTGACATAAATACCCCAAAATGACATGTCTAGCAACATTTATTTGGAGCATTGTTATTTTAAAGCTGTTAAGAAGCAGGCAAACAAAAATCTTAGCTTAATGCTTCTCTGAGAGTTCAACACGTTAAAATATTTTAAAACATGATCATCCCAGAATATATTAGCAGCTGACAATTTAAATATCCCCTTAGTTGAGTTCTACATAGTTTCTTTCTTTAAAAACTTTTGTTTGGCTGGAAGACATTTTTGCTTATTCTTCCACATGACAGAATATGCTGACACCTATACAGAGTTTTAAGTATCCCTCAAAGTTCAAAACATTCATCTGTTTTATCCTCTGGCCCTCAGATAAAATAACAGTTCTAACTAAATCTATTTCTGTACTAGGATTCTCATAAGATTAGACAAGTCCCTTCTCACATACCTATGTCATGAACAAGACTGTGAGCACATACATTTATGGGGTTATCCTAGTGGGTAATGTGTCTTCTAAAAGGGATGCCTTTGTAACCGTTTTTTAGCTGATAACTTTATTTTCTTTTAATTTACACACACATACTCAAAAACCTCTAAACAGCCCACCCAAAACACCCCAGGAAGGTTTACAATGTTTGTAAGGGAGCAGAAGGATTAGTCTGTGTCTATCTGACATAGAAGGGAAAGGATTACATGCAGATTAAAAGCAGTAATTTACTAGTGAGTAATCATTTTGCATGCAGCAGTTACATAAATAAGGCATGTCAGTCAGCACAGGCATCCCGGGCTTCACCAGTGTCACGGCACCCCTTGGCAGCCCCAAGCTCAAGGGAGCTGCTTATGCAAGGCCCATTGGCAACCTGTGCGGGTGAGAGAGACCTCTCTTTTCCTTCCTCATGTAACATAAATTCTTTAAACTGCACAATTTTCAACACATTGTCTGAAATAAAATGAAATAAGGGCAGTGATTCTTTCCAAATGTTTGGTTGTAACCCTTGTAAAAAGGATAAATACAAATAGAAGAGTATCTTGAGAGTGGCCAATTATTATATTTTATTATTATTTTATCTTTCTTATATACTTTCAATGTACTATTAAAAAATTGTTATAATGTCTAATTATTATAAATAAACAAGCTTAAGGCACTCAAAACCTCTCAACATGCAATATTTTACATCTTACAAGACTTGTGAGTCAATACAGGTCTTAAAGTCCCATGCAAGCCTGGGGCAATTTTAAAAGAAAAGCCTACAAAAACTTCACTTTTTTTCAGCCACTGAAGACTCTTTTCTGAGAAAAGATGAAGGAATTAGCCAATTTGTTTGCTGTTGTTCCTTTGTTTCTTAAAAGCATATGAATTCAGTTTTACTGAAAGCTTCATGCTAAGTAGCTCTGGAAATGTTGTAGGGTTTGTTTTAAGCCGTTTTTCTTGTAACACACAACTATCTCTGATCAAGAAAAAAGAAGTATTTATAGCCTTTATGATCATGAAGGAAGAACAAAATGTCTAACAGTATGGCAAATAAAAATAGCAATTCATTCTCACCCCCTTCTTTAAACTTAAGTATACAGACATACACCTTTTTTCATACCTCAACCAAGGCAACAGAGAGGGGCCAACTTAGAAAGAGTAGCAGTATTGGGAAGCGCTAATTCCATCTTCCTTGCTTACTTACGGTGGTTTCTTCCAGATATGCTTTCTAGTAAGCATGAGAGAAATATCAAATATAAAGAACAACAACCCTGAAGTCTCTGCCCCATCACAGAACTCCTGCCAACACCAGTTCTGGGATCGATCTGGAAAATGATGAACCCTTATAACAAGGGAGTTATAAGTAGTTTCACCCTGTCTATGGTCCTGTTGCAATTAAAGCCTTTTGAAAGCCTGGCTTAAAAATATTTTTTAAATGTTAAAGGCTGTAAAAAGGTTTTTGGACCTGACCTGAATGTCATTCCAGCTCCCCTTCACAAAGGGAGACAGATGAAGCCTTAGCATGACCCTGGGCCCCACTGGTGTATTCAGACAGGCATCCTGATGAAAAATAAGGGTGGACTGTTGCACTCTCATCCTTCTGTTCCCTTTCTCATCTCTGAGATGTGCTTGTTTTCTTTAGTTCCTTCCCTCCTACAATGCTTGGACTCAGGGGAGAACTAGAACAGCCACCCCTTAATCCTCCTTTTTTTTTTTTGTTTTATTTTCAAAATTATTTATTTGGCTTTCTGCAGTAACTGCACACAAGAGATGTATTTATATACATTTAAAGCTAAAAATCTCCACTGAGTCTCACAAGCTTTTACAAGATGCTATAGAAGAATCACATGGCAAAGCAATGATGTGAAGTCAAAAGGTGAATGCTGTCCTCTGAGACCACAGATATGTACCAGAGTTCACAAGAGTGAAAAAATGTAGTTCAAATTTAAGTCATCTCCTTCTACTGCTTTTTTTTCTGTCCCCACTGAGATCACAATCAGTGTTTTTAAATAATTATTTTTCTTTTAAATTAGGCCTAGATTCCAGACAAACTTAAAAATGTATACTTACTTAAATTAAAAATGTATACATACTTAAAAATGTATTAGTACACACTGTAGCTAGATAACTGTCACACAAGCTATCATAGTAAATTGCAAGAGCCTCAGTCATGTTAGTCCTCATGCAATTTCCTAAAGACTCAGCTTCTTTGTTTACAAACAAAAATAAGTCACATTTACTTCAATTTATCCTTTTGGAAAAATCAATCCAGGAAAAAAATGTACCCAACAAGCAACCAGGGGCTTCATGTACAGGTCTGGATGATCTCACAGTGGCCTTGAGGAATAGCTATAACTGGGTTAATTTTACTTAAAATCATGACAGAAGAATGTAATATGCCAAACATATTAAAGTGAAGCTTACAGCTCTGAATAGAGACAGTATATAAGAAATCACAGAATCCTAAGGGTTGGAAGGGATCTTGAAAGATCATCTAGTCCAACCCCCCTGCGAGAGCAGGGTAACCTAGATTACCTCACACAGGAACTTGTCCAGGTGGGCCTTGAATATCTCCAATGTAGGAGACTCCACAGCCCCCCTGGGCAACCTGTTCCAGTGCTCTGTCACTCTCACAGTAAAGAAGTTTCTCCTGATGTTCACATGGAACCTCCTATGCTCCAGTTTACACCCATTGCCCCTTGTCCTAGCACTGGACATCACTGAAAAGAACCTAGCTCCATCATCCTGACACTCACCCTTTACATATTTGCAAACATTGATGAGGTCACCCCTCAGTCTCCTCTTCTCCGAGCTAAAGAGACCCAGCTCCTTCAGCCTCTCCTCATAAGGGAGATGCTCCACTCCCTTAATCATCCTCGTGGCTCTGCACTGGACTCTTTCAAGCAATTCCCTGTCCTTCTTGAACTGAGGGGCCCAGAACTGGATGCAATATTCCAGATGCGGCCTCACCAAGGCAGAGTAGAGGGGGAGGAGAACCTCTCTTGACCTACTAACCACACCCTTTCTAATGCACCCGAGGATGCCATTGGCCTTCTTGGCCACAAGGGCACATTGCTNAGAGCCAAGGATGTCGTGTGGGATAGTGTCAAACATTCTGCACAAGTGCAGGTAGATGACATTAACTGCTTTGCCCCTGTCCATCAGTTCTTAAGCCCCATCATAGAATGCCACCAAATTGGTCAGGCAGGATTTCCTCTCAGTGAAGCTACCCTGGTTGTCACCAACTACCTCATTGTTTTTCATGTGCCTTAGCATGGTTTCCAAAAGCATCTGCTCCACAATGTATAAGGTAAGATTGTGTATGTAGTGGCACCTCCCCTTAGTTCTGTGAAGACTCCACTGAATGGGAGTTTGTGGACTCCCAAGGGTTATGGCTTTAGATATAGTAGCCTTCAGTATATTTTTTTGTTCCATTATTTTTCCCAGTCACTTTTCCAACTCTCATAAAATCATACATCCTGCATTAAATTCAGTGGTTTAACTGTGCATTGTTGGAAAATATTTTATTTTTCTCTTACTGCTTCTGCCTTCTAATTCTCATTCTGGATTCAAAACCTATTCACCATCTTCTTGCCACTGTAGTATAGATATGTTATATTCTGTCTTCAGCCACCTCTTTTCCAGCTGAGACTGTCCTAAGCTATTAAATCATTCCATATAGAAAACCCAGTCCAAACTTTCAGTTATCCTTGTTACTTTCTTTGCATATCCTGTAATTTCACTACAGCCCTTAGCTAGTTGAGATGTTGCAACACCACAGATGCATCCAGTCGAATAACATGCTCCCTTTTTTTTCTTTCTTACATAATTCTGAACATTCAATACACATTTTTGTACTGCTACTTAGCATTGTGCCAAGTTTCCTTTAGCATCATATAAAAATATCATTTGTGAAGAGTAAGAATAAGCTCAGAGCCCATCACTGTAAATGTTAGGACTGGGTTTTTTCTTTGTGCCTTAGTTTTCATCTAACATTCTCAAATTTTATCTGTTGTTTTTTTTCCTTGTCACTCAGTAGCATGGAGTCCTTCTGCAGTTCTTCAGACAGTCTTTTGTTGTTATTACCCTCGTTAGCATCATCCAGTATATCCTCCTTTTTCCACATCATTTAGAAATATATTGAACTTCTAAAACTAAGCATTAATAATTTTTCTGCTGTAAAAAAAAAGCTATTTCTGCCTAGCCTTCTTTGTTCTAATTTATTCATGCAAAGACCTTCTTCCTTACCTCTTTGCTTATCCTTCAGATTATATCCTCTAAGAGTCTTTGAAATGCAGGTGGTGAAATCTTCTCTGAAGTTAAATGTAAATTCTATCAGTTGGATTTCCTGTGTCCTCAGGGTTGTTGAATACTTCAAAGAATGAATGAATTTATGAAGAATTACTTCTTTTCACTGAAATTTTGTTGATTCCTTCAAATGTGTTCATCTCTTGGGTCTGCATTACAGTTCTTGCCACTGTAAAGACAGCAGCTTTCTTGGTCAATATGATCCCTACCAACTGTGAATACCATTCTAGTATTCACACATCCCCAAGTCAGCTGTTCAGCTCTTCCTTAACCTGCTAACTTGCTCTAAGTTGGATGGACTGGCTCTTGCTTTGGTATGAACACTGCACAAAACCAAGGGCTGATTTACTCCTGTCAGTATCAAGATGCTCATGCTTTCTCACATGTGTACATAGATGGTCAGATTTTTTTAATTACTGCTGTGTTTTTCACTCCAGGCAAAAGCTAGTTTGAAGTCTCTGACTCCAAAGAGCTGCTATTACTGCTCTGGGTCTGCTTCCAAGCCTCCTGCCCATAGAACAGGATCTTCTTCAGCCACCTGCTGTGGCTCAAATCCAGAGGGGCCATCACCTTCAGTGCCTCACTTGCAGAGGCAGAAAAGCAAAACAAACTCAATCTGGTGTGCTGTAACCAGAGACAAACTGACTGGGTTGCTTAGAAACAAACACCAAGAACAAGTTATGGCCTTTACTCCAGCTGATTTCTATCCCCCTTGTTAAGGCTCAAGCTCACAATGTAGTCAACTCTGTCTTTGAGCGCTAGTTTAGCTAGTGATATTATTAATTATTTAAATGAGACAAGCTACCAATAGAAATACAGCAGTAGTATAAGGAAGAATTACTGTCAAACTTATCTACTAGGAAAAAAATAATGTGATGGAAGGCCAGACTTCGTTGTGTAAATCATCCATTACATATGAGTAACACAAGCAGAAATCAGTGTTAGAATTGGTTTTCTTGCAGTGTTCAGCCTGCTTAGAGCAATGACTGTCTGTAACCTTTCCACCTTTTCAAGCTCCGTTTCTAGGCTGAAGAAAGGTAGTTCTGAACTGTAAGCTCTTTAACATAGGTTGTTTAAGCTAGTAGTCTGCGTAATAGGTGTATATTTCCAGCCATAAAACACATCTTAAAAATTCAGGCAAGTAATAGAGCTCCAGAAATGTCCCAAATCCCTTGTAGCATTGTTTGGATATCAATTAATGACAGTTTTCCACTGGCCTTAGCAGGTAGCACTGTTTTAGAGATTACTTCTTGTTTATTAAAGTGCAGTGAAGTTAATGTACTTTGAGGATGGGTAATGATGAGTATGATGTAAAGTACTTGGGTTGTTGTAAAACAATGCTGCATGCAGTGAAAGAACAGGTAAAAACCCAACTCTAGGGTTGGCATTAGCAACCAAAGTTTCTATGATTTGATCTTGACTATACATGTTGGATTTAATACAGGGACAGAGTGTGCCTTATATATCTAATCACTTCATTTTGTCCCTGGACAGTTTCATTCCTACTGGGGAATACAAACAACATACTGTAATATATAGCACTATGCAAATATAGATCAGCTGATAACTGGGAGAATAGATTTACTGCATCATTGCATATTTCTAATTCCAGCTGATTTAATGTAAGTGATCCATGTTTATCAGTAACGAACAGAACAAAGCAGTATGACCTCACTGGAACATCAAGTCAAATGTCAGTGGCTGTCTTTAGCAGAACCAGTGTGGAAGTAGAGAACAGTGACTTTAGATGGTTATGGATGAGTAGCTGTTTTCAATCAACCTAGCTGAAAAGGGCAAAAGCATTCTGATTTATGTTCTTCATTATTTCTAAGAACAGCTTTATTGAAATACAATCTGAAGGTTTTTGATGGAGCAGAAAAGTTTGGCATCACTTGAATTCTACACAAACTATTTCTGACCTCAGGATTTATTAGATTCTAACATCAAAAAAGGTTATGCTTTTATTGAAAAACTACAAAATACTATGCTTGCAGCAGAATGCGTTTTGTAACTTGCTTCGTAACTCAATTCCCATTACATCCAGACCTTCTTCTTGTTTTGAAAATTTGCCTTTTTTCCAGTAAAGTGCAATGAACTAATATTAACTCAATTAACCTAAATGCAGGAATCACTTAAAATCATCAGTGTTGGGACCGGTCTTGTTTAACATCTTTGTCACTGACATGGACAGTGGGATTGAGAGCACCCTCAGCAAGTT
>NDXB01021353.1:0-10680 GCA_002631895.1 Agapornis roseicollis
TGTTTGCATGGTGGTAGCATTGTGGGGACAGAGCTACGGATCATTCCCCACTTGCACTTTGCAAATACACATCCAAGTGGATAGACCTAAAGCTTATGGTCCAGCATAAGAAACACAGCAAAACGTCATTGCTTTTCTGCCCTCCTATGGGCTCTCCCATCCCTATTGCCTCTCTCTTGGTTTGGGCTTAAACCACAACAGTCTCTTGCCCTTCTCAAAGAGGTGTCTGCCAAACCCACCTCCAGCTCCACTGCCCTTTGCCACAGCCTTGTGTCAGGCATGTGCTCAGTGAGGCCTTGGGGTACCTGCACCTCTTTGCCCTGCTGTTGCTCATGCAAAGGCACTGCTGACCTGTGTACGGAGAGACCCCAGTCCTCCCACTGCTCACCCCAGGTTGCTTCTCTGAATCCTCCATTCACCCAACACGCAAACAGCAGCTCCTGGCTTGTGCTGGTGAGGAACCAGCTGGAATCTTGTTGTCTTCCCATCTTGATCATCTTTCCCTGTCTCTCTGTGGCTTTCATCCCTCCTCATCTTGTTCTTCCACAGGCTGTTGCTTACTGTGTATGAAGTCCTCACCACCTCCGTGGACATTGCTGCAGCGATGGTGGTTAATGTGTATTATATCACTGGGTTTAAACCCTGAATACCAATCACTGAGGTTTTGAATTTGGCCTATTTGTGTCTTGAAAATCTGATACCTGTTTGGAGTATGGAGTATTTAATTCAGTTGCAATTAAAAGTGACCTGCTGTCCTGCATCATGCAGTTTAAAAACCAGCCAAGCAAAATACCGGGTGAAACTACCCGACTCTGTTAGGACTGCAACAGAAAAACCCTGCTCCCTCTTTGTAGAAGACATTTCAGTTAAAGCTTGTGAGTGTTGTAATGCTGTTTCTTCAGAGATTCAGCACAGTGTTAGAATGTGGCATCAGTACTACAATAGGAATGTATTTATCGTCAGCCTAGAATATAATTAGTTGGAGTTTTTAGATGTATTTTGGCTTTCCTGTTGGTGGTCAGTTGGGCTCTGCTGCATTTTGGGAGTGAATTCCTTGCTGTTGGGAGCAGCCTCAGGTTTTGGCTGGGCTGCAGAACCCAGTAGGAGCAGGAAGAAAACCCATCTTAGGGGTAGTGGCTGTAAGCAGTTGCTTGATGTGTGTCAGCAGAGGTGGCCGCAGGTCTGTTGAGCCTCTAATTCCTTTGGACAAGCCTGGGAAATGCTGTGCAGGGTAAGAAAGTGGGTGTTAAAGATATGGCTGCCAATACCTGGAGGGATCTGGGTTGCTGGGAAGGGCTGTGGCCATGGGATGCTGCAGGGCTCAACTGCACAGCAGGACCCTGTGCTTTCCTTATGAGAAGATGCAGCTGGGAGCCTGGCAGCTCCCAATGCCAGGAAGGAGATTGGGATTGCACAGCCACAGGGTTAAAGCCACAGCCAGATCAGAGGCTCCACACAGCAAACAGGGTTCCTGAAGTTGTGGAGAATCACACAAATTGCCTTTCATGACTTTAAATTTGCCGTAGGGCATCACGTTGGAAGTTAATGTATGCGCCTATTGTACTTACTACATGTTATAAAACCAGATGATTATACAACCCCATCCTGACTTACTAGAATCAGTAAGACTTGTAAGATGGGTTAAATGCACATGCCGTGACCATCGCTGTTGTCTTTGCCTGTGAGCCAAAGTGCACCCTTCCCTGAAACTGCTAATTTTTAGCCAGGTTTGTGTGAGTGACTCTCTTCACAGCAGCTCATGTTGATATGCACCAAGGCCTGAGGCTGCAGCTTCTTCCTTGTTACAACTCTCAGCTAGGTTGCAAAGGATTCAAAGGTTGCAAAGGCTGAGAAGGATTCAGCTCTGTCAGTGCTGAGCATGGACAGATGCATGTCTGAAGGAGAAGGCAGCTCCCAGCCCCTCGTGCTGCCATTCTTCTACCCCATCTCTGTGCTTTCTGGGACTGGGGCACCTTTGTGCTCTATGGTCATAAAGGGAAATGATGTTTCTTCTGACAGGCCTCTGTATTAATGCTGGCCCAAGAGTTGTGTGAGGCAATGGGAAGGCTGCTAAGTGAGTAGGACAAGCCAGGGCATGCAAAACATCTAAACATTGATTTCTCTTTTAATGTATGTATAGAGATCCCCATGGGGTTGATGTACAAAGTTGCACATTGTGGATGCCATCTCAAAGGAGCTATGGAAGAAATCCTCAACGCCCAATATATCTGCTGGGGACAGGACCCTCTGTCAGAGGCTTTGGGAGCTTCGGTCGTCACCTCTCTATAGCCACTGGTAGGCTGGGCAGCTGCAATCCTTTGGGAAGGAAGACAAGTGCCTGGCTCTAGTGTGAAATCCAAGCGTGATGTTCATCCTGTGGGAGTAAGACTGGTGCTGGTAAAGGTGTACTGGGTCCCTGAGATGTGCTCTGGGCTCTGAGCAGGGTTTGATAGATGGGGCACAGAGCCTGCGTGCTCTGGTCTCTCTCAAACCCTTTCCTTGCTCTCTCACCATTCCGCAGTGCTCCTCCAGCACTCCCTGCTCCCGCTGGCTTTCCTCCTTTCTGCCTTTGATAGCAGCCACAGTTAGACACCAATTAAAAAAGCAGGGAGCAGCACACTCTTGTGGGGCTGCATCCTTCCTGCTGCGAGGCTTTAACGTGGGCAGGCTGCCCTCGCTGATCATGCCTGCTGTGGTGATGATCTCGGCGTCACTGGCCGGTGGCGTTCCCTGCGGCACCGCGTTAGCTCCATCCCGGCACAGGCAGTGAGCTCGCCTTGCTCTGAGGCGAGCCGCGATTTAACACTGTCATTCACAACCTGTTTCTCTGAACACACTCTGTAACTTGTGCGGGGGGTGCCGGCTCCAGCCAGGCAAGCGCGGAAAGGTTGAGCACGTCCTGCAGCACACGAGGAATAGAGCACTTGCTGTTATGTTCAGCGCTGTTTGTTTAGCCACTTCAAACACAGTCAGCCAAACTTTTTAGTGCTTTCAAGGTCTGTGGCCTGATTCACATTTTACATTGGCCACATTGAATGCTTTTCACTGGCCATGTGAACAGTAACTGCTTAGATACTCCTTTATTAATCACAGAATGGTTTGTATTGGATGGGATCTTATTGAAAGTATTACAGCTCATATTCTTCCTCCTTTTTCCTTCTTTTTCCCTGCTGAAAAGCAGTTCCTGGAGCAGGTTGTTGCAAAAGAAATTACTTCAGAACCTGTAAGTAACAAAGTAATTTCTTGTTCTCTGACCACTAAAGTAATTTTGATCAAACAAACCTATGATGAACTTGTGCTGAGGAGAGCCCAGCTTTGTCCTGTATGGCTTTCAGCTTTCCTGTTTTGGAGTAATACGAGTCGGGAGGTAATAACAAAATAAGCAGAGATTTTAGGTCTAATGATAATAGTTCTGTTTGAAAAAGCAGGAATTAAATCAAAGCTGAATAAATGGAAAAGAATTAAATTCATGCCAGACATTAATAAAAACGCACTGCAAACAATAAGGTGTATTTCAAAAAGTCACTGTTTTATTAATAGTAATTTCCACCTCCTTCCCTTGCTCTCCGATGACAAGCCTGGCAGGGCCACTCTTTATCAGACACTGAAGCAATTTAGCTGCTGTCACATGCCTTTCTTGATATCCACGTATTAGTCACACAGCCGCTTTATGTTCTTTAGCATATTTTAGTATATAATTAAAAATGTGGCTGGCTGCTACTAAGCAACCAAGCACGTCAGGGGTTGATTGTGTTCTGTCACCTGCAGCAGAAGGGAGGGCACAAAGTAATAATCACGTGTTCACTTTTCAGTCTTAATTGTGCTCCAGCTCCTTTGATGTGTTGTAGACACACACACACTGCTCCTGAAGATGGAGGCAAAACCAACTTGCGGGAACAGCAGGTGACCTGCAGCCATGTCACTGTCACCAAGAGCACATCAGTCCTAGATGTTGGGCTTTTAATGCGTATGTGTGGTTTGGGACACTTCTGGGCTCAGCTTGGCTGGGCTCTGCCAAGCTGCTGCTTGGCTTTCCATGGGACTGGAGTGCTAAATGCCTTTGGGATTCTGAGAGTCCCTCCCTGGGCATTTAAAACAGGCAAGTCAAGCTGATGCTTGTTTGGTACTTCCTCCATGTGGGTAGGCAGGAGTGTGACTGCTGTACTGAAGGACAATGACTATTGGGCAGCTCATAATCCTAGAATGGTTTGGGAGGGACCTCAAAGCTCACCCAGTTCCAACACTCACCACAGGCAGGGACACCTTCCACTGTACCAGGTTACTCAAACCCCGTCCAACCTGGCCTTGAACATTTCCTGCACCTCATTCATTTCTAGATGATCTTATGTTGCAGATGGCCCATCCAGCTGCTGGAGAGGATACAAACCACTTGTGAGTGTACCCAGGTGATCTCTATGAACTCCAGGAGAGGAACGCTGAAGCTACAGGTCTCCAGTCCTAGATCATATTCAAGACGTGGCCAGCACCAGATAAGGCAGAGAACAAGCAGCTCCCCAGCTGGAGACTCTCGCACATCGCCCCTCAGCACTGCTGTCCTTGGGGCTCCCTCACACTCCTAAAAAGCTCAGGCCCTCACCTAGCCCCCCATTGCACTGTCCCTTCCTGTCCCAGTGAAAGGCTGACGGTGCAGATGGTTTCCTGAGAGTGGTAGTGATGCTTTCTCCTCCTGGTGGCTGCTGTCTGGAACTGGCTGAATGAACTTGTTTGATGGCATGGGAACAGGACGGGATATCATGTATATCCTCAGCCACTGGCTTACTTAACTCAGGGCATTAAGGGATTATTTCTGTGGAAAGATGTGGCTCTGAGGATGTGCTTTTATTGTTTGCTGCGAGGGCACTACGCAAGCTCTGCATGGTAAGGTGGTATCATCTGTGTGAAAGCCCATTCTGAAGCTAAAGCAACACGTGGCTCTGAAGAAGGGATGAGGAAGTATTTTTGTGTATCTTTAGGCACATCATCTGCAGGCTAAAGAGGAAAAGGGATTTATTATGTCAGCTCTATTCCTCATCCCCCCAGTGTCTGTCTCCCGAGCTCATGCAAATGTCCACAGGCACACAATGAGTGCAGTGATGGAATCATTATTTTAGAAGTTTTCCAGTTTTAATAGCTTGTATCACTTCAGCAGAACAGAAGGCAGCACAGCGGCACAAACAGGTATGGCATAAGGGGGGAAAATAATGCTGTAAATAATTCAAAGGTTGTTTGCTGATTGTGATCCCTTTGATTCATCCTCCAGGGGGAAGGATGACAGTGCCTTTACATTTTTCAGCTAGCATCTGATGTACAATCTGCTGTGAGCCTGTCAGCATCCTGAGACGCGGCACCAAGGCTGCTGGAAGATGATGAACTCACTTGGAGTCCTCTTTCTCTTGGCTTTCCACAGCTCACCTTATCTACCCAGAAAGCACCACGATGGGGAAGCAGCCCCAGCCAGGTATGAGGAGACCCATGGCACATGCTCCATAGGGATGCCCAGGGGGTTCTGTGCCATAGCCTGGTAGCTCAGCTTTGTTCATAGGCAACACCAATGCAAATCGTACCCTATTTGTCACACCGCTTGCAGGGGGTGTGCAGTAAAACCATCACTATACATTTTGGCAGCAAGATGAGTCTTGCCGGCATGTCCTCAGTGTCTTAAGAGTCCCAAGGCATAGGGCTGCCATGCTGTCAAGATACAGCTGCCATTGTACTTCAACAGCAGTGATATCTGCTGATCTGTGGCTATGTGATGGCACCTATAATCCAACTGTGTCATTCCCTTACACCAGGAGCAAAGGCTGGCTCCTGAGTGACTTTTTTAGCTAGTTTCAGTGAGCTGAAAAACAAGAACAACTCAGAATGCCAAAACCAGTGAAGGATATAACCCACTTCAAGTATATGCTATAGCATGGAGGCTTTTTGTGGTGCCATGGAGATGCCCCACTTCTTTTACATGCTCTATGGATCACATACACCTCCTGGCTTCAGAGACCCAACAACAAGCATTGGTGTGACAGCGCTGGGCAAAGCTCTGGCAGGCTCAGGTTGGATTAACCAAGTGAATGAAAAAATACTGCTCACTACCTCAAAGGAGACAGTTTGCTATGAACTACGCTATGTGCACTTGGTGGTTTCACACCTGAGCCACCACTTCTTGAGCACTAATGAATTCATTTCAGATAGAGCAACTGAAAGAGGTAAATCAGGTCAGGTAATACCTATATTCTTCTTGTTCCATGCAGCTCTGGGGTGCAATCTTTCCCACTAACTTACAATGTGAACAACTTCACGTGTGGGGCAGGACCATTAGCTCAGGCTCACAGGTCTCAGAGAGCGGCCGGCTTTTCTTCCAGCTCCGTCTTGCAGTCCCTGATCCAGAGCTTGTATGCATTTTCCAGGGTCTCTTCACTAGTGTCATTAAATATCTCTGTAAAATAAGACTTGTAGTTAAGAGCACATCTGAGAAGCTTTTCCTGGTTTTCTGTGCTGACTTGTTATGGGGGATTGTGTAGGGACCAAGCATCACAGAAATAGTCTGGATGGATACTGATGCAAGAGATCACAGCCTGGTCCCATGCATTGCTTCTATGTCAGGGGTTGGTTGTTTTGGGTTTTACTTCTAAATCTTATATGAGTGTTTAATCCCAGCTATTGACAGATACTATTTAATTTTCAAGTATTATTTCTAGGCACGCTAATATGTTTAATTCCTTTTGCTAAGGATTATTTAACAAATATTCTCAAGTATTACAGAGGAATTGTTTTTCCTTTATGACATTGTTGGTTTGTCTGCCAGAGCACTGCCTTTAGACTGTCCATTTGCAAACACCTTTGTAAAGTGAATTGGTTGATCATACTGCAATTAATTGTGCTCAGTCCTTAACTGAGTGGTTACACTCAAGAGAAGGATCCTGTCTCTCAGTGGGTGTATTGAGATGTTAAGGAAAGCACAAGTAAAAGCAGGACTGTACAAGTGCAGAACTAAGGGCATGTTTTCCAGCATGGCACTGTGCCGGGTGCCCATTGCCACCCAAGCACCCGCTCCTGGTCTCCATGATGTCCCTCACTGCAGTACCTGCTACACCAAGGCCAGTGGGGAGAGGCATCCGGGGCTGTCCCCCACTGTGTTTCAGGCGCTCCATGAGGGCTGTCTGGATGAGGGGCCAGCTGCAGCCCCTGTGCCACACGGGCAGCTCCAGGCCCTTCATGCACTGGATGATCTGCTCCTTCTCCTCGGTGGTGATGAGCCCCCGTGTGTGGGCAACGTATGTCATAAATGCCATGTCGATGTTCACAGCTTCTCCATGCATCAGTGCTGGCAAAACCCTCTGGAATGGAGCAAAGGCATGTGGGAGGAAAGGTTTGGGTTGGCAGATAGTAAATACACGGTTCTTTTCTTTCTAAAAATACTCCTGAATATTGACATTCAACTCGCAGCAGTACAGGTTTATTGGGTGTTAGCACCTTGTTATTCATGGGCTGCAGAGGATGATCTGGTTTATATGTGATTAATTACATGAAAATCTCCCATAGCGATCCAGGATCTAGTTTTCCTCCCATTCAAATCACTCATTAAGAGCACCATGGGATGGAGGGAAGAGCTCTGAATCTTGCCTACAGTCTAGTCTTCCTCCATCATTCTTTAGTGGCAATTTCCGGTTGTCTTTGTGCTTAGGTAAGTGCCTGGTAAGAAGCAATAACTGGCCTGTGATCTGAATAGGAAACACAGGTGGATGTGTGGGGGAAATGGGGCATGGGTCTCTTTATCCAATAGGACCAGGCAGGGTGCATTGGGTGATCTGAGGTAGCATGCACAAACCTGGAGTTTAGCTACTTTTCCACAAAGTTTTCATGCTGCCGACTGAAACGAAACAAAAGCAAAAAACAAACCAAACATTTTTTGTGCAATGGATGTTGCAATATAAAATCTGTCACTCACCATTTCCAGCTCTGGGCTTATAACGTGACCAAAATCAACCAGTCTGTCCAGGTCATCCTCCCAGAGGTTGGGAGCCAGCTCTTCCAACATGGTTTCAATGGCAATCCTGGTAGTCTGCAGTGCTGCATCCCTGTGGTCAGCACAGCCACTGCAGGACTGGAACTTGGTGTCCAGCAGGTATTTTCCATGTCTTTTGAGCAGGTCGAACAGCCCTTTGTGTTTCATGAGTGCCATCTAGGACAAAGAACAGGAGAGGTAGTTAAAAGGTAACTATGTGATCCCTGTATGTGCTGTTGGAAACGTGTTTTTATAGATTGAACTATAATATCACATTATCATATTATACACTAGCAAAGAAATCACAGAATCACAGAATGATTTGTGTTGGAAGGGACCTTAAACATCATCTATTTCCAGCCCTTCAGTACCTGAGCACTTGGTACATGGGCAATTTCTACCTCTGCAATCTGAAAAGGTATTTCTGTAGACACAATTCCTTGTTAGCATGTGTTTGTTGGGTGAATATTCAACAGGTCCCTAGGGAATGTGACCTGCAGATATTACACATCTTGTCAGCTATGGTAAGTGAAGGCATGTGCAAAAGGTGGTATGGAAATGACCAGTAGGGCTCTGGTAAAATGGCAGAGATGATGGGAGCACTTGGGATTGCTCCTTGGGCAGGGGAAGGTGGGAAAGCATTGCAGTATAGAGACTCTGAAGGTTCAGAAGCACTTTTGTTGTTACAAATGTGTAACTTTTTCACCCTCTGACTCAGGCATTAGCCCTGTCTTGCAGCGGGCAATGGTAACCTGTGGCTTTCCCAGTGACTGCCAGAAACTTCCACATGTCCTGGGGAGTTCCCACTGTGCAAGCGCTGAAAAATGCTACTGATGAACTCATCTCTAATACACTTTAATAGCCTGAGCTTTTGCTTTATCAAATGTTTTCAAAGCTCTTCAGGCATAAACCCATTTACTGTGTGTTTTCCAGGTAATTTTAGATGTAGCCTTTGTCTCACGGTAGATGGATTGACCACACTCGACATAGCCAGCAAGGTAGGTGCAAATGATCTGGCAGACTATTATTAATCCCCAGTATAATGAGTCTCAGGTTCTCTGCCAGCGGTTCATTTGAGTGCTACAGATCAGCCTCAACGGGAAGATGCTTTTTTTCCCTGGTTGTGCTGTATCTGTGTCTGGCCTTGAGTGCTGGGGTCTACTCTGCAGGGTTCGTACCAGCTGCTGTGTGTAAGGGAAGTTCTAACAAGTTTAGCAACTGTAAGAATATATATATATGCTCAGTGAGAGTTACAAGTCCCCGCGCAGCGTAATGGCCCATCTTTGTTTCTATAAGATGGTTTATACAATGCTGTGAATGCTGATGGACATTTTACCAGCATTGTGGCCTTTTGATACTTAAAAGGAATTTATAAGAAAGATGGGAACAGATTTTTTTAGTAGGGCCTGTTGTGGGCAAAGGGTAATGGTTTAAACTAAAAGAGGGTAGATTCAGACTAGATATAAGGAAGAATTTTTTATGATGAGCGTGGTGAAGCACTGGAACAGTTGCCCAGAGAAGCGTTAGATGACTCATCCCTGGAATACTTGGAATAGTGAACATCAGGTTGGACGGGGCTGTGAGAAATCTGATCTAGTTGAAGATGTCCCTGCCTGTTGTGGGGGAGTTGAACTAGATGACCTTTAATAATCCCTTCCAACCCAAACTATATTCTATGATTTCAGCTTTGGAAAACTGCAGTTGCAAAACTTCATACCTTTAAAATTTCACCAAGGCCGTTGGAGATGTGTCGCCGAGGAATGCTCTGGATGAAGGATCTATCCAGGAAACTGGCTACAGGGGGGGTGTAGCCCCCGAGCTTGTTCTTACACTGCAGAAAATTCACCCCAGTCTTTGCCCCTACACTTGCATCAACGTATGACAGGAGAGTGGTTGGGACCCGAATGTAAGGGGTACGTCTTCTATAGAGTGATGCAGCCAGTCCTACGATGTCCAGGCAGACACCTCCTCCGATGGCAATGATGGGCTCGGTTCGCCTGTCAATGCTGAAGTTCTGGACTTCTTGTAAGATGTTCAAGACCAAGTCCATGGATTTTGTTTCCTCAGTGGTAGGCAGGGCAAGGATTTTGTGCTGAACATCATTCTCCTCAAAGTATTCTCTGACTTTGGAGCCATAAAGTTCATCAACAACTTCATCTATGACAATAAAGCGCCTCAGCTTCTTATTGCTACTAGTGGCTAGCTCTAGTTGCTTTGGGTCAGTAATGTGACCCCAGAGCAGAGTAGTGTTAGCGGGATCCAGTATATTGTATGTTTCTACCACTTTGTAGCAAAAATAGATTGGAGCCTCAATCGTCCAGGAAATCCCACCTTCGGAGATGCATTCACCTCTGGCAAGGGTCAGAAAACATGGCTTGAAATCAGTATGTTCATAGAATCATAGAATAGTTAGGGATGGAAAGGACCTTAAGATCATCTAGTTCCAACCCCCCTGCCATAAGCAGGGACTCCTCACACTAAACCATGGCACCCAAGGCTTCATCCAACCTGGCCTTGAACACTGCCAGGGATGGAGCACTCGCAACCTCCCTGGCCAACCCATTCCAGTGCCTCAGCACCCTAACAGGAAAGAATTTCTTCCTTAGATCCAATCTAAACCTCTCCTGTTTAAGTTTGAACCCGTTACCCCTTGTCCTGTCACTACAGTCCCTAATGAAGAG
>NDXB01021354.1:0-69835 GCA_002631895.1 Agapornis roseicollis
CCCTCCAAGAACACCTTTGCATCCTTCCCCTTCCTATGGCTCTTGCTGGTGTGCTGAACCTGGGCACCTCAGGCCTTCTCAGGCTTTGGAAATAATTACTTGCCCTGGAAGGAGATGAAAGGAGGGATCTGTATGCCACTGTGCATGAGGTTCATTCTCAGCTTTCATGGTTTGGCCCAAGTTCCTGATAAGTGAGTAAATTGCTGTGTCTAGCACTTTTTATTTACTGATGGTCACTTTTATTCCTTGAACGGAGGGGTTTTTCCGAGCCCAGTGTGCCACCCCGAATAAACTGCTCATCCGTGCAAGCACATCTCTAGGGCCGTGAGGCAGTGTGGTTCTGAGATAGCTATGGGGTGCCTCACAGGCATCGAAACTCCTTTTCAGATATCCTCCTGGTTCAGATCAGCAAGGCATTTGCTGAGCATAAAGTGGAGCAAAATGTAAACATGCAGCAAAAAATGGATTTTCTAGGTTGAAATAAATCCTTGCTGTTATCTGAGATAGTGCTGCCTCTTAAAATATTTTTATTGGGGTTTTACAGGCTTGAATTGGAAAATACTTTTTCTGCTGAGCATCTGATTTTCTTTTCTTTCCATTTACTCGTACTGTAAAATATTTCCTTATCTTTGCACCCTTAGAATGTATTTTTCTTGTCCTGCGAGGTAGCATTTGAATCTTTACCTGTAAACCATTGAAAGTGAGCATTCACTAGGAGTGAAGGAGAAATTTCATGTGACAGCTGAATTAATTATGGATTCTTGACCTTTAAAGGGCCGGAGCTAAAACCATTTAATAACCAGCCACTGGATATCAAGTAATACACTGGTTGTTTTACTAGCTTGCGTACATGGCAGGCTGAAGCAAAGTGCAAGGGTCACCAAAATAGTGAAGTAAACTCAAGCAACTCAATCTGAGCTGTGTATTTCCAAGCGTACAGATGTGTTGTGCAGCACTTATGTATGAGTGAGGGCTACCAGGTTATGCAGAAGGTGTTTTTATGCAAGGTGTGGATTACAATTCCTCTAAAAGCTTCTGTGATCTGGAGCCTACAAGGTGGGAGTGTGATTCAGTGCAATTACTCTGCTGCCTGGTCTTAAACAAGCGTGTGTGTACACAGCCAAGGCATCGACCCACACGGACTTGTTGAGAGCAGCGAAACCCAGAGGAGAAGATTGCTATCTTGGGAAGCTTAAAGGAAGCCCACAATGTCCTGGACAGAAGGGAGGATCGCTGAAGCTGACCACTCAGTACCAAAGGCTTTGATGGGGTAATGTGTGTGGGAAGGACCAGGGAGAGGTAGGGGTGGAGGTGGTGGGCAGGGATTTGTGATGGTGATGAAGTACTGGTGGGGTTATGATTGCAGAGAGTATGGTCACAGTTGGTGGAAACTGGACTGAGACCTCAAATCAGTCCCTGTCTGCTGAGCCAAGAAGGGTTATATGGGTGCCTAACTGTATTCCAGACCAGTGGGTAATGCCATATGTTGGGGGTGGTCTCTTTACCCCAGTGTTTGTGGGGCTGGTCCCTGCTGTGTCTGGGTCATGGGTGCCCAGGCAGCACAGTCCCCAGTCTGGGCTGGCTGCCCCAGTTTATCTCCCAGCTGCCTCAGTCTGAAGCTATCGCAGCAGTGAGCACTATAGACAACCCCTAAGCTGTTGTGATAGCTTTGCAAGGTTGTTGAAGCCAGATCAGTTACACGGGGCTTCAAGTTTTGCTAATAAGTTGCTGTGTCTGGAGTTCCAGTGCTGCAGTAAGAGAGGTTTTGGAAAGCCAGATTATAATCTTCACCCCAGGTGTGCAATACCTTCCTCTGCAGGCATTCCTGCCTATTTCACTGAAGCTGTGTCGTAAGGGGCTGTTGGAGATGAGCAAGGGGATAGGAATCTGGCTTCTTGGATCCATGCAGGACATTCCAACACCCCTTTGGATGCTCCCGGCAGATAGGATCTCACCCTCTGTTCCTGTTATCGTTGTTGGGACCAGTTTGTTGAGGTTCTTGGGTATATTATGGAGAGCTTTTGCTCCTGAGCTTTTGCGAGCTTCACCTGAAATACTTGCCTGGTGTTTGTCATCTTTGCTCACGCGTGTTGGCCCATGAATTCTATTTTCAGAGCACAAATTAAACATGCCAGGAGGGAGTGGGAAATCATGTAAACAGCTGCCCGGGAGTTACAGTGCCATACTTGTGCTCTGTGGTGGCCAAGTGCCTGTGCTGTCTTAACTCTTCCATTCCCTATAGTCTCCATGTGTGTAAACACCGTCGCCTTGGAGCATCATCCAGCAGCCCTCAAAGAGTTCTTGCTGGGAATTGGCAGCTTCCTTTTCCTTTTCCTTGAGGTTGCCAACTACCCTGTGCATAGCCCAGTCATGGATGGAGCCCCCAGTTTCATTTCTTAGCTTGGTCTTCCCATTTCCAAGGATATTTGAGCTTTTCCATTTCTTTCTTGTGGTTTCATTGGGAAGGGTCATGCTGTGATTGCAATGTAAGGGTGCATTTGTAGCTGAGTGGGGTCTTATCCTGCCAGATCACAGAATGGTTTGGCTTGAAGGGGACCTCAGAGCTCATCCAGTTCCAGCACCCTGCCATGGGTAGAGCATAGAGCAGCTTGCTCCAAGCCTCTGTGTCCAACCTGGCCTTGAACACTGCCAGGGATGGGGCAGCCACAGCTTCTCCAGGCACGCTGTGCCAGCGCCTCGGCACCCTCATAATAAAGAATTTCTGCCTTATATCTAGTCTAAATCTCCTGTCTTTCAGTTTAAATCCATTCCCCCTTGCCCTGTCCCTACAGGCCCTTGTCCAAAGCCCCTCTCCAGATTTCTTGTCAGCCCCTTTAGGCCCTGGAGCTGCTCTAAGGTCTCCCCTAAAGGAGCCTTCTCTGGGCTGAACCAGCCCAGCTCTCTCGGCCTGGCTCCATAGGAGGGGTGTTGCAGCCCTCTAGTTTGGATATTTGGACTGGGGCTTGACCCTAGGGGTCCTGAGTCGGGGAGCTCCCAGGAGGATTCCCCTGCTCCATCTCCAAGCCTCGCACCAGTGTGTGAGTGGCTTTCTTGCATCTCTCCCCTCTGCTTCTTCAAATGTGACACAAGTTTGGGTGAGCGAGGTTTCTGCTTGCGTCACCTTCCCCGGGCAGTGACGCACACGTGTGCTCTTTTCTGGCCACGTAAGTGGGTGGTTTATGTGCTGGGAGGGAATGATTCATAAATTAGCTGGAACCTGGGCCTTTTCTCTATTGCTCTAATGATGTGTGAAGTGGAGTCAGTGTCTGCCTTTCTTCCTGGCCTTCAGAAGGGCAGCTCATAGAGTACTTATGTTTTCGTGCTGTAGCTGTGGGCAGTCTAGCCTTGCTGAGGGTGAAATCTTAATCCTGTAGCTACAGTAGGGGCAACTGCAGAGAGCTGATGGCCTGCAATATGAGAACACTGCTTTTAGCACGTTTCTGACACTCAACTGCAGTTTTGGAGGTTCTTGCAAGCAGGATGAGTAAGCACAGAACAACCATCTTGGACATAGGTGTCCCTGGGAAGGAGAGCAAGCAAGCATAGATGTCTTCCAACTGTGGCTGGGGGGAGAAACTGTGTGGGGCAATCCCTCATTGTGCTTGTACTAGGCTGGCTACACTAACAATGTGACCTGAGGGTGTGCTGGGTGAGGAAAGGCTGGGAGGAAAACTGAGGTGCAGGAAGCCACGGGGGAAATGCTTAACAAGCAAATTGTTTGTTTGCTTTAAACGATAATGGGTGAGCAAGAAAGTCCTTTGAAAGCCACTGGGCAGGCTGATTCCTCCCTTGTTTTCTGATGTGAGGAAGCTCCTGTGCGATGCGGTGTGTAATGAAGAATGATGTCTCTCTCCAGAGAAAGCTGAGCACGGCAGTCAGTGAGTGAAAACATCTGCATCACAGGGGGAAAAGCTGTTCCCTGCTCATAGTGTCAGTTGTTAGTAACCTTGGCCATCCCATGGTTAATGAAAGCAGCTCGTCTCATCAGCCACACTTCAAAATTACATCTACAGAGTTTAGCACAACCAAGTATCTTTCTTTGTGGCTGGAGTGGTGTTATGAGAGACCCTGTCTTATACAACCCGGTTTTACTGCATGAACTGCTACATGGCTTTGGCCTTGGTAACCCAAGTTTTGGATTTAAACGAGAAGGGACTGGATCTTATTCTGTCCAGGCTGGTTCTAGTGTGGAAATTGTGAGCTCCAGATATAGAGCAGAGCTTGAATGTTTGTGGGTCAAGTTAAACTTTCAGGTTTTGCAACTGGGAATTCTTGCAGATCTTGCCATGTAGATTTTGTTCTGTTTGGTTTAGTTTTGTTTCTACTCTTCTGCTTCATCAGTAGAATTAGAAACTGAGAAGACGGGGAAGATGTGGGACATTTCCTCTTGTACCTTCTCAGACAGCTGTACGAAGGGACATTTTTACATGGATGTAGTATGACTTTCTTGGCAAAGACAGAAGTAAAGCATTAGAGTCTCCTTGTATTAGATTCAAACTTGCGTGGATCAGTGCTTGCTCCAGCAATGCCCCTGAAGTCATTATCAAAGTTGGATCCTGCTGCTATGTACTGAAGTGTGTGTAGGTCTCCTGTAACAGATGCAGTGTTAGAAAAGATCCACCTAAGGCAAAATCATTGTGAAAGAGGCTGCCAAGGGCAGGCCATGGATCTTGAGGAGATACTGTAGGCATTTATGAGGCCCTTTGCCCTGTTAGCACACCCTCTGGTGAGCACCTGTCTGATCCCTATGCATATGCCAGGCTTCACGTGTTTTGCAGCATGAGGGCCCTACTGATGTGTTGTGTGCACATTCCTGCTCTGGATGGTGATGTTGAATGCTCAGCCTTGCTTGGGCCCAGCAAACACTGTGCTGTCACTTTGCTCTTAGCATTCAACACACCCCCTGGCTGGTTTTCCTTATTTCTAATTTATGAAGGCACCCATGGTTTCAATGCTAGAAGTTTTTGCAGGCAGTCTAGCTCTTCTAGAAATGGTCCTCATGTTTAGAATACATTGCTATGTATTAATACTCTTCTTCTATCTTATGTAGTTTTACATGAGACCAGTCATGATTGGAACAGTTTCTAGTAATATGATGTAACATCATCTTCACACAAAAGGATATCTTTATTGCAGTACCCTGTTTTGAGAGGACTTCGTTGTTGTTGATGATCCTTTTTTAGCTTATAGTTTCTTTTTTCATATACTGACATTGAAAAAAGCAGATTATAAACTGCTTCAATTTTAGGCAGCCTTGAGAACAGAGAGATGCTGCTGGTGATTCTAGAAATGAATGTGCAGCCACAACAGCAAAACCAGCAGGGCTGATCCATTCCACACCCTGTTCTGTGCTCATTCTGTTCCCATTGGTACAATATTGCAGGAGTCTGCCTGAAAAGAAATATATTCTGTGTTGACATGACTGAGATGCAAAACCTCAACTCATGCAAGTGAAGGACGCTTGTAGTGTTGGCAGAGCTACATGGGTTTGGTATAGCTGATGGTTTTGAATGGATTCTGGTTCTTCATGTTCTGAAAGAAGAATTGGACTTGATAAAAGAACCTTAAAGCCAATGAAGCTCCCTCTTAAAGCAGTCCTGTCCCAGATCCATTATAAATGTATGAATCTCTCGCCTAAAGCAGATCTTGATCCCATTTTGTTCAATGGGGGTTCAGGGAGTCCAAAGGCTGACCTGCATAGAATCGGAGCCCTTCCCAGCTGTGGCAGTCCTCTCCTAATTCCCATTTTTAAAGGAGCAAATAGATATTAAAGTGTGCTCAATTCATTTAGATCACTTGACAGAGTGGATTCATTGCTGAGAAGATTTACTCTTGTAAATTCTTTTCTGAGGTCATGAATTGCAGTTGAGGAAACACTTTTTCCTCTCTCTTCTTTACCTACCAGGAGCAGTTCTGAGCGGAGGAAGGAGAAATCAAGAGATGCAGCAAGATGCAGAAGAAGCAAAGAGACCGAAGTCTTCTATGAACTGGCACATGAACTGCCCCTGCCCCACAACATCAGTTCCCACCTGGACAAGGCATCCATCATGCGCCTGGCAATCAGTTTCCTGCGCACTCACAAGCTGCTGTCTTCAGGTAAGATCTGGCCATAAGTTATCATTGCTAGCTGATGGCAGCCTGGTAGGATTGTATGTTCTTCTCCGAGTACAGGGTCCTAAGGTGAGAACAGGACATAACTGCTTGTGTTGTAAGAATACAACTGGATTTAAAGATAAGTTGGTGGGGGTTTTTCTAACAGAATTACGTACATTTTAATTAGGTTAGAAAAATCACAGAATGGTTTGTGTTGGAAGGGGCCATAAAGTGCATCCAGTTCCAACCCCCTGCCATGTGCAGGGATACCTTCCACTAGACCAATTGCTCCAAGCCCCATCCAACCTAGCTTTAAACACTGCCAGGTTTCTAAGCTTCTCTGGGCAACCTGTTCCAGTGCCTCATCACCCTCATAGTAAAGAATTTCTTCCTTATTTCTAATCTAAATCTCTCCTCTGACAGTTTAAAGCCATTACCCCTGGTCCTGTCACTACATGCTCTTGTAAAAATTCCCTCTCCACGTTTCTTGTCAGCCCCTTTAGTTATTGGAAGCTGCCTTAAGGTCTCCCCTTAAGAAGCCTTCTCTTCTCCAGGCTGAACTGCTGAACCAGCCCAGCTCTCTCAGCTCTGTCTCCAAGCAGAGGTGCTTCAACCCTTGGCCCTCCTCTGGGCTCACTGCAACAGGTCCAAAACATCAGTGATATCAGTCATATAAGGTTTTCATTACCAAAACAACAACTAGTGCACTTTTGCCTCTCTAAAATAAAACCTCTCAGAACTCTTGAATGTGGTTTATTAAGCTCAGTTACAAGATTTTAAGCTTTTAAGTCTATTCAGAATTCAAACGTATGCCTTAAGCTTCAATGCTGAAACAAGTCAGTTTTGATTTGGCATGGCAAGCATGTTTGTGCCAGCACTTTCAAAAGGCAGCTGGGAAGTTCTGGAGGTCCAATACTTTCTTTAAAAGTGCTGATTGTTCTTGCCATATGCTGGCAATGAGTAGTAGGTGTTTATGACATAAGATAACTAAAGCAAACAACTTTTAAAGACTCAACGTGAATGGATTCTATGTAATGAGAATCTTGCTCATGTTGTACTGGTAAGAAATGTGAACCAGGGAACCAGCATCATTTTCATATGAAAACTGGCAAAATTAACCATGTTCTTATTTTGCACTTGTATTTGAATAATGTGTGGGTTGAGTAGCCTGTAAGATCCACGAAAGCAGCTGGTGTTTCTGGGGGAACTTTGGCACAGTAAGTATCAAGAATACATTGACCAAACAATGCCTGCATTGTTTGTGAAAGGTAACCCCCAAATTTCATCTTTTCTTTAATTAATGGCAAAACTCCCAATCGGGTCACGATTGCACTTCCTTTCTTTAGAAAAGTTGAGTCATGACAATTACTTTCCTAAATGGTATTAGGAAGTCTCGTTCTGGGGACAGCTATGCTGTTGGTTTGTTGCTGGTTAGCCTGAAAGATGCGACAAACGCGATCCTGTTTCTGAGTGCTCTGTAGTTTTTGAAGCTTTTTCTGCTTCTGCTAAAACTCTTGTATAAAACGTGCGTATTTCCATCTTAGCGTTTAGATTGTGGCTTTTTAACGTTTCCTTCTGTGGAAAGAAAAGCTTATTTGCTGAGCAGTGTTTGGAAACATCTCTGATTTCATCATGTCGTTAATACTTGAAGTTGAGTAAAGAGGTGAATGTTGAGAGCCGTACACCAAGCCAATGTGTTGTGAACTTTCTCATAAAAACACAGCTTCGGCTACTCAAATATTTATATGGTATGAATTAGAGACTCACAAAGCATAGGAAAAGCAAACTTCTGAAGGGCTGTAAAAAAAAAAAAGTATATAAATGTGTGTATATATATACATATAATAGTTTGATGCTGTCATCATTGGGAAAATATAATTGCTCACCTGCAAACTGCTGAGATTAAAGTGAACTTTTCATCTACATGTATATTTTTCAGTGAGGAAAAATATCTACAAATAGAACATTTGTTTTAGTGCTTCTGCAGTGTTAAGGCATAGGCTCATATCATTTGATAGTAACGACAACTCAAGATATGTATATAATATTCATACGTGCACGTAGTTACGTGATGTTTTCTGTGACAGTGATTGAAAAACAGTGTGATTCATGTAGCTGATTTACATTTTTTGGCAGTACCACCATCAGTTATTTCCTTAGATGTAAATCTGATACACTTCCTCAGTCTAAATATTAATGTGGAGTAAGTCCTCTCATTAAAATTTGTGGAGTTAGGCAAACGCAGACTTGTCCATGGGTACATGGAGATGTAGATAAGGGTTTCAAAGTCTTCAGTGCTTTTATTCCAGGATTTGAATGTAAGGTACTTTAAAGGGATTGATTTTCTGGATGATTTTGGTATTATTTGCTCATGAGAATACACAGAGATGAAAGAACTCAAGCAAGAAAAACCTCATCTGCTATTTGTGTTCTTCTCATTTGAATTAGATTCTATATTTCTGATTGTGGGCTTCTGAATAATGTTGGTCTTTAAGGACACTGGCTTTCACTACAAGGCCATCTGATTTAATTGGAGGGGATAGGTTTTCGATACAGCTTTTAGTCTCACAGATGAGGGGGCTTTGCTGCCCATACATTTTGATGCGAGTGTGGAGCAATACGGGAGCTCTGCTTGTGTGATGCCTGTCCATGCTGTTCTTGCTCTGGACCCTTTCTAAGCCCCAAGCAGAGCTGCCCCCCATTCCACTTGCATGTTTAGTAGACTGGAATCTGGCCATTAACTCAGTGTTGCATTTGAGGAGCCTCATTTGACTGGTGAGGGGCAAGGGGGTTACTGTGTCATCTCTGACAGGTGACCTGGGAAATGGGGAGGTGGAGGATTGCAATGTGCATGGGAAGCAAATGTCTGCCCCAGCCTGCGGACCCCCTCTTTGCTTTATGTTGTCTTCATGGTTTTGATTATTTGGGCTACATATTTGGTGTAAACTGGAGTTAAGTGAGAGTATTTGTCCTGTCATTAGTTAGGACATTAAAATAACATCTTCTGCATTTTATATGTGCCTATATACAATGTCATTAAATAAGCTTGCAGTACAGCTTAGAAAATACTTTGAAGGGTAGTAGAGAAAAAAGTTACTCCTTGATTAGCACTTTCCTCATGTATTATTTATCCAAACCTACTGGTAAACCAGATTTTTTCTATCACTGTTTGGCCATGGGTCTCAAATGTAAGCACATCTCTTCTTTTCATGGCAGCTTTGCCAGGAGTGGAAAGGGCAAGGCCCTTCCCAGGACTGCATCCTCCTCTTTCTGCAAGCTGATGCTCCAGATGGGATTTCAGAGATGGCCGTAGGCAATGTGCCAGCCTCGGTCTGCTGGCATTGAGTGTCTCATACCCCTTCCTATTATTCCATGACTTGGAATAGGGCTTTTCACTTGTGTAGCTCGGGCTGTTTTACTAGCTGTGTCTGCATAATGATTATTTATCTGTCAGGAAGCCAAGACTTCGGGAAATCTATGCCCACATTCTTCCAGCAGGTGAATGGCAGAGCCTGTGAATCTGAGCCTTCATTGAGACCTCTCCTGCTACGTGCCTCTGAAAATCTCAGCTTCAGGATTGCAGGGTGCACGTCTCCTGCAGGCATTGCAGGGCCCGAGCTTGTATCCTATCATAATAGGAAATAGCTGGTTGTATATCTCAGAGTTCAAAAGGGTAAAAAATACCAGGTTTTGCTTTATAAAAGTTGTTGCTTTACTTAGTAACACGTTTCCCTTTGATTTTCACAGTAGGCAATTCTGTGTGGGAATGTTGGAGAGGAAGCCTTTAACATTTAGAAATGCAGGCTGTTCGTCTGACGGCCTGATTGAGATTAGTATCACAGGAAGCAAACTGAAACAATAGCTTTATAATACTGTTTCCATGTTGTCCACAGAACAGTACATGGTACAATTGGAATGTGAAGCAGAAATACCGTTTAATTATGCTCATCTTAAATATTTTTCAAGATGTCCTCTAATTCTGTTGGCATGATGCATTTTTGCCATCATGACATTCAAATGTTCGGGATAAATTTAGAACTGATCTTTGTTTCAAGGAAAGGTTTTGATCCCATAAAGTTGCTGCTGAAAATAGGCAGTTTGATGCTTATCGCTAGTGGACCTTTTGGATCTTATGTCCTTTAGTATAGTCAGAAAAACTGCTAGCAGTACTTGTTGCCTGTTAGTCTGTAGTCTAGCTGGTAAATTAGCCTAATGCTTTATTTGGGGGATTAATAGATGGGGAAAGAGAAATAACTGTCTTTTGCTGAAGAATGGCTGTCTTGGTTAACAGCTAACATCACGATGGTTGTTAAGGCTGCCTCAGATAGTCTCTTTTTGTCTGGATATGAGGAAGGGAATCCACTTTCCTAAGCCTGTATAGGCGCTAGCATGTGGTGCCCATAATTTGGAGTGTTCCTTTGGACCACATCGATGTTGAAGGCGTTACAGGAACCAGAACTCTTTGGTACCAGTGAGTTTCTGTGTGCCAGCACTGCAGACGTTTTTAGCCAAGCTAATCAGGCAAACATAATTTTATCAGCTCTCTTTCATCCCATCCCAATTGTGTGGTCACCAGGGTGTCTTTTCTGCGCAGAGGTCCAGCAAAGGAAACTGGATGGGAGTTGCTCCTGAGCAGGCAGACAGCAGCAGAAATGGGGAGGGAACAGGGAAGCAGACGGGAAGTTGTTTGGGAGAAGGGAGGCCATGAGGAAGCCACTGTGAAGTTGTTTCAAGGGAGGGAGACAACAGAGCCGGAAAGCCAGCAGGGAGCAGAAGGGAAAAAATAACTTTTCTCCAGGCTTTTAAGGGAGAGGACAAGCTATAGGGAGAAGTGTTGTGGGCATTGTTTTTGAACGTCTGGACAAGCTGCATCTAATCTCAGACCATTGTGGCATAAAACAGTGCTTTAAAAATAGCATGGCTCCTTGCTTGCTTTTATTAAATTGGAACAATAGCTTTGTGCCAACCGTGCTGCCAGCAATGGGAGTGGAGCTGGGTGCTGAGTGCTTCGGCTGCTTCTCTTCTTTGGGAAGCTGTGCAGAGGGTCCCACAGGGCTCAGGAAGCCTGGTCCGATGGGGTGCTGTGTCTTGCCATTCAGTGCTGACGGCTGCAGGACTCAAAGCAGCTTCCCAGGAGCAGCGTCGGAATGATTTGGTTAGACATAAACTCTGCAATTAAAACAACACTAACATAAGTGTTTTCTTTATCAAAGTTGCTTGTGCGCTTGGAGATAAGAGCTCTTCAGGAAGCTTCAAGTTTAAGAGTAGCTTTTTCTTGATGTATCTAAACTGAAAGCTTTTATTGAACACATTGAAAATATCCCCGTGAACAGGATGTGCTGCCCTGTCAAGACAAGAAGAGAAAGAAAAAAAAAAAATCAGTTGCTTTCCTTTGATGGGAAACAAGGAACCAGGAAGAGGCAAATCTGGCTCAAGGCTGCTCTCTCTGGGGCAGGATGGAGCTGCTGTTAGATATTCCCTGACTTGTGCCTGCCGGCATCAGGCAGTGCTTATAATCCTCTGTGGAATGGCAGCTGTAGCCTGGTGTCTTTTATGCACAAAGCATAAGGAACTTTCTGGTATTTGTAGGATCCAGGATGAGAGACAAAGCCATGAGAATTCTGCAGAGGAGATGACACGGCCTCCGCTAGAAACCTTTTTTTATCACTCTTTACCTCTGAGCTGACCAGAAAAGGCCCCTTTGAGTCAGATCAAAGGTGCTGAGGGGAGTCTAAGCAGCTTGCTAGAGGCTGTTTATACCTGAGCAGTTATTCCTGGTAAGGAGACCCTGATTTTTGAGCCATCAGGCTTGTTCCAAGAGGTTGGACTGAAGGAAATGAGCAAGCATCTACGGAAAAAGTGTTCTTAAACTTGGGAACAGTGCACATCCTGACAGTGGGAATTAATCAAAGCTTGTTTACAAGAGCTAATTTTAGCATAAAAGGTTATCACAAACACTGCAATAAGCATTTGCCGTTGCAGTTCAAAGTTTCTTGTTGCTGAATAAATTCCACTTTGGGGGTTAGAAAATTTTTCAAAGTGGAGTTTACCAAAAAATACCAAAACTTAATACAAAAAATGTAATGGACTGAAAAATAGTGCCTCAGAGTTTGATACAGACCAAGAAATGCTGCCTTGGGGCAATATGAGCAGCGGAATGGGCTGCCCAGTGAGGCTGTGAGTGCTCCATCCCTGGCAGTGTTCAAGGCCAGGTTGGATGAAGCCTTGGGTGGCATGGTTTAGTGTGAGGTGTCCCTGCTTATGGCAGGGGGTTGGAACTGGGTGATGTTAAGGTCCTTTCCAACTCTAACTGTTCTGTGATTCTACGATGACCACCAGACCAGGACATGGACACAGTTGCTCTGTTCTTGGTTCTGCTGTAGTTTTTGCAGTTGTCTCAGGGAGGCCAATGCATTTGTCTGAGGTTCTCTGATGTGTTTCAGCATCTCCCGAGCTCGCCTAGGCAGAGATTCTTCCTCTTTTATAGGCTTCCCAGTACTACATGAGTAAAGTCTTGGCTAGGATCCATAAATGTAACTATAATATGAACAATAATATCACAGCACTTCATTCTGCTGATGTGCTATTAATTTAGAGTTAAACTGGCATATTTGCAGCCCAGTGTCCCTGCTATGCTCTTATGGTGCCTGTGCTGAGATATTCCTATTAGTAGAGGGGAGATGGAAAAAGTTGAAAGGAAAAAAAAGAAGAAACATATCTTTATTTCAAAATTTAGTTAGTAGCTATTTGGAAAAATGCTGACAAAAGTGAAAGACAAAACTGGGGATGAATGGAATCCACAGTTACCTTTCCTTAAGACCTGGAAAATTCCAGGCAGTTTACATGGGGTGCTGTTATCCGGCCTCAGACCTACTGGAAGAATAAAGTTCTGCCCCTACCTCTTCATCCTGGCCTGCTTCCATTTGGTCCCAGCTCTCTCAAATGTTTTCCATTTGAAGCCAGGTTTTCTCGTGCTGGTTCTGCAGTCCAGCTCCCAGGTGAAGTAATGAAGAAAATTTAAAGCAAAGAGCAAGCCAATAGGGATTGCTGGGAGCAGCCTGCAGTAGCCATGCCTTTATTTGTTCTGCTTCTGTGAAATAGGTTCTTTCTAAAGCAAATTAGGTTTTTGCAAGTGGCAATGACTGATGTATCAGTCTCCTAATGTGTGTATGTCCGCTATGTATTAGTAGCTAGTGGTTTTCACAGGAGAAGGGGAACAAGCTGTAATGCTGTAACTGCAGCTGTATGAAACGTTCTAGTATAATTATAGTAATATAAATAATAAGTTACCTGACACAGGGCGTTCTAGGGCTGCCATGGTGATACCCAACATAGTTCTGTGCTATGGACTAAAGATCTCGATGGTAGCTAGTATGCTTTAAGGGTTTAGCACAGATGACACCTTATGAGACTGAGCATTTGCAACCACCACAAAGAACAGCAGAAGCTGTGAGAACTTTTATTGCATCCCCCAGTGCTTGAGCATCCCTGGGCAGGCTGTGGGGAGATGCTGATGAGGGGCAGGAAGGGAATGGATGGGCAGCAGCAGCACAGTGGTCCCTGGAGGTACTTGTCTTCTACCTTCATGTGCCTGATAGTGCCTACAGTTTCCTCAGTGCAGCTGCTCTGTAATAATAGAGCGTGATCTACAAAGTACTACAAGAAACCTTATCTGCCTGATGCAGATGGGGATGCTGAAGGGGGAAGGAGGAAATGCAGTAGGGTTACCAGTGAAGCTGGAGTTTGTCTGCAAAGCTCCTTGGGTGTTCTTTGGGGTTATGTGAGGGGAGATGCACAGCAGCACAAACTCTCTTCCCTCCCTCCTCCCAATCCACATTATATATGCCTCCAGCTGGACAAAGGTACTCTTAATGAAAACAAGTTGAACTCTGATCCCACAGAACCCTATAACCCTGTGCTTTAAAGCTGGCTATATCTTAAGTGCTGTGCTCAGCTAGGATGTTAAGGGTTTGAACCTGCAGCCCTGATGTGAGTGATCCTATATCCTCTGCCTGTATTTGTATGAGTAATATAATTTATATACATGGAAAAGCAAACTTTATCATCTGATAATATAAGTAAAGTGTTTGTCTTTCACTGTTGGAGGCATTTAAGAATACAAATGCTTTGAATGGCCTTCCTGCCTTTGAATGGTCATGTTTTGTTAATGCAGGCTTAATGAGCTCTGGGGGGGAAAAATGGAAAGGAGGGTCTGGGGTTAGAGCTGAAAAGTCATTTTTCCCTCTGAACCCACACTTGGCTGATTGTCTTGGGCTACAGCCATGATCCCTGCTGAATAAACCATTTGTTTGCTTCCGGAAAAGTACAAAAAGACCCTTGGCATTCTTTACACAGCAGAAACAAGCTTGGGAGCAGATGGTCACCTTGTCTTTATTTTCCTCCTTCCCTAAATGTCATTCTGGTCAAAGTGCGTCCTATTCAAATATATTGTTGTGTATTTTCTGTATTTTAAATGCTAGCCCTGATGTAATTTCCTGGAGTCAGTTGCTTTGTACCGAGGAGGAACTGGCTGTTGTGTTTGTAGTGCAGGGACACAGA
Organism: Agapornis roseicollis; assembly: GCA_002631895.1. Classification (NCBI taxonomy): domain Eukaryota; kingdom Metazoa; phylum Chordata; class Aves; order Psittaciformes; family Psittacidae; genus Agapornis; species Agapornis roseicollis. The sequence continues at coordinate 14,653 of NDXB01021354.1, forward strand.
ATGATAAACCCCCAGCCTGTGCTGGCCATCCCCAGAGAGCATCTTCTCTTCCCCACTACAAAGCGGTCGCATGGAGAAGCAAAAGGTGGTAAAACAAGTGCTCCTGGTGGCACTGGAGCTGAGTCCATTTCTCCCCTTGTTGGCACGATGGGAAATGGGCTGCTGCTGGGGAGGAATATTGAGATGCAGGATGAGGATGCAGCAGCAGCCAGCATCGTTTCTGTCATTGCTCATCTTTTCCAAACAGTAGTTTGGTGGGTTTTGCACTGTAAGTGCTCATTCCTCTGCAGTTACTCACTGTCCATCCTTAGGTACTAATAGATGGAGTTGCAGGAGGTTTCTAGATTGAGCTCACCTTTTAATCGTAATTCACTAATACTTCAAAGAAAGAACTGCATTTGTTTGGTTCAGCCTGTTCCCTACCCTGGAAAATGCCAAACCCAAACCACTTCTAATAATGTTTTACAAAGCAGTACTTCATTCCTTGCTCTAGTCTTCTTCCAAAACAAGTATTTCAACAAGGAACATGAAGGAAAATGATGGCCAATAGAATGTGCCTGAAAGAAAATGTGCTTCAGTGTCTAGGTATTTAGGTGTTATGTACTGAAAACACATCTTGCAGAAAGACACTAAAGGTGAATAGAGGGCCTGTTGCATTTGCCAGAGTTCAGAAAGATACCTCCTGCCTTGCTAGTGATAAAGACATCCCTTTTGTACAGTGTTCAGAAGGGGGTTGTCTTGTCTTGGTTGCCTTGTACCTGGATGTGTTTGTGTTGAAAAAGGCTGGGTATGGTGCTGAAGACTTTACATGCTTTTTTTTTTTTTCCCCTTAGTATGTGCTGACAATGAGAATGAATTAGAGGCAGACCAGCAGATGGACAACTTGTACCTGAAAGCTTTGGAGGGATTTATTGCCGTGGTGACGCAGGATGGAGACATGATCTTTTTGTCAGAGAATGTCAACAAATACATGGGTCTTACCCAGGTAACTGGTTCCGTAACACTTTCCTGTCTTTGTAATACAACTCCTAGAAACGAGTCCTATGCCTAAATGCAGAAAACCAGCTGTGTCTCATTGCAAAAAAAAGACTGGCAATAGAATGTCTCATTTCTCAGCAGGTACCATGTACACCAGACAACAGTGCTGGAGTGTCCCTCTCTCTTTCTGTCATAGTCATGCTGTCTTTGGCAACTGCAAACTTGCCTTCCTAGATATTACCACGGAGAGGAGAATGGGAGTTTATTCAGCCTTAGGCTCTGACACACGGGGATTATGTTACCCCCCTTTTCTGCTTTATGGATTGGGTGTTTTCTCCTTCTGTGTTGAAAGCAACCAGTGGTGTTGAGTATTAACTGCACTTACACATGTAAAGATAAGGAATTGCTCTGGGGAGAAAATGAAGTTATGCATGGGATAAACAAAGGGAGAGTCTCAGGATCTGTGTCTGTGAACATTCTGGTTCTAATGACCAGTTTTATCAGAATAGGTGGTATTTAAAACTAGATAAATATTATCAACTGTTTTTATTTGGCTAAGTGTGGTTCTTACTTCTGCACAGGTGGAATTAACTGGACACAGCATTTTTGACTTCACTCATCCATGTGACCATGAAGAAATTCGAGAGAATCTGAGCCAGAAAAATGGTAATAATGAAAATACAAGAGTCACTGTTTGCTTTTTAAATAACCAAATGAGGTAACTGGCTAGCAGTAGAGTTATGGGAAAGGGAATTTTCATTCCTAGAGTAATCGTTAACTGTTATTCACTGCTTTGCAGATTTCTTCTGTTTTGCTGAATATTGCTTAAAAATAATAGCACCAAGAACTGTTTGTTCAGTGTTTTCCTTTCATCAAGTTAAGGCAGGCATAATGTTTTCACTTGTAATGCTTTGCAAAGATTTATGTGCTACAAGCTGAAAGATAGGTTTAAAGGCACAAAGTCCTATTGAAGTTCCACTTCAAGTTTTAGGTCTGAGCTCTACAAACTGCTCTTCAATGGTCCATGCGTCTTTGATGGTCTCTGCAGGTAAATGATCTGAGAATTGGTCATTTTTTCTATTGAATCCTTCATGCTTGTGAATGGAAGAAATCAAGAAGCAAAACTGAGAACCTATTTGCTGTTTTCCTTATACAGGTCCAGGCTTTGGGAAGAAAAGCAAAGAGATGTCAACTGAGCGTGACTTCTTCATGAGGATGAAATGCACTGTTACCAACAGAGGCAGAACTGTTAACCTCAAGTCTGCCACATGGAAGGTACCATATTTGGGCCATAATAAGTGGTTTTGATTTGAAAAGACATTTTGTCATGTGGAGAAAGAACATTCTTAAGTTTGTTTCTCATTCAAAAATCATTATTTCAGGTTTTGCACTGCACTGGACAAGTTAAAGTATATAACACTTGCCCTCCTCACACTCTGTGTGGATATAAAGAGCCTCTTCTCACCTGCCTTATAATAATGTGTGAGCCTATTCAGCATCCTTCAAACATTGATATCCCCCTGGACAGCAAGACCTTCCTGAGTCGCCACAGCATGGACATGAAATTCACCTACTGTGATGACAGGTAAACCCCACTGACTTTTTCCTTTCCATAGCTGTTTCTGTCTTTTTGAAGGAAATAAGTAGTCCTTCCAAATGTCCTCCTGCGTGGCGTGGACCTGGTAAGCAAAGAGTAGGAGAAAGTACAGTCTGTTACCAAGACAGCTATTCAGCGGCGCACTTAATCCATCTCAAATCTCAGTTTAGGCAAAATGGTATTCCTGCTTATTTCCTTCTCATGCTGAATGAAGAATTCAAGTTCACTTGCAGAAGATGAGGCAACTTGAAGCCATAAGTGTTGGCTTCTTGAGGTTTACCAAACTGAAAGATACAGAGGATTTCTGTTCTCGTTTTTGTGGGGAATGTCTGAAATGACGTGCCTTACAGTTGGTTTGGCCCAGGATGCTATTGGCAATTAGCTGGAAAGGACCTTATGCTCTAGATTATCTAAGGATTGCTAAGGCATCCAGAGCATCTGCAGCTCTGGAATGGGCTTGCAGCCTCTTGCTCAATGAAAGTAAACAACCTTTGCTGGTTATCTATCTCCTCCATTTAGTGGTGAAATGAAGGGGGGCGGAGGAGGATCTTGGATCAAGCCAGGGGCTGTGTGTCTGTACTACATGTGGGTTCGGTGTGTGTTTGGGGTTTGTTTCTGTAAGTTTATGGGGTCATTTCTGAGTTTAGTACAAAACTTCCCATCTAATGAAACTGGTTTCCTGAAATTCAGAGCTGCTCGCAACCGCGGAGCTCTGCAGGGTTATCAGTGGGATTATAGGCATGCTGCTTCTTACGCAAAACCTCACAGGACTGAGAGCTTGGTTGGTTTTTGTCATCCTTCAAAGTTTTGGTTTCTAAACTTGTGCTGAGCAAGATTTATGATTTCAAAGGGTGTGATGAAGCAATCGTATCAACCAGCAATGTGTTAGCAGCTGTGGATGGAAACAAGATGACAAGTGTGAAGCTTGACTGACCTTCTGGCCTCTCTGAGAATATAGCCACAAGTGTGCTGTAACTAGAAATGCTCTCTGATGTAACTGCAGTAAAACAGACTTTTTCCTTGTTAATGCTTTTAGGGTGAAAGCATTAACACACCTTATATAAATATATGGTATATATGAATATTTACTAATATTTATGACTATTAATTGTATATACTGTAGTATTAAGCAAATCCTATACAAATAGGATTTGCTGCTGGAGGACAGAAAAGTAACAATATGGTAGTAAGTCATTATTAAAGGCAGTGTACATCTGAATTATTAGGGCCATTCAATGGCAGGCTGGAGGACTTTGTTATATGGCAGCATTCATATGCATAAGCAGTTATAAATGAGAATTAGAGGAACTGATGCTATCCCAATTAAAGATACACATGCTTATTTTAAGAAGAATGACATATTATGCCCTGGTTTAAATAGTGGGAGTTGATTTACAGGGAAAACGTTTCACATGGTGGAGATACACAACAGCTTCCTCTGGAGGCTTCAAGTTGAAGGGGATTTCAGAGATTCTGCTTTAAAAGCAGGCAACAGAGCAGCACATCTTTGACTCAATAGTTTTGGTTGGATGTTCGGTTCATGGTTTATTGAGGTTATGATAAAGCTGTAAATGGACAGCCAGACCAGAGAAGGAAGAGACCTCAGAAACCTTCCAGGTTCTTCCCAGCAGATCCTCCTGGCTCTTGCTTCCCTCCCAGAGGGATGTTGATTTCTCTCCAATATGCGACACATCAGTAGACACACAAAAATGCAACCACTCAGCTGTTGTTATCGCGTTCGATGCTGCTAGACAGATTGCATTGGAGGAGCAGTTTATGCCAAGAATGTAAATCCAGGCTGAGGAAAAGCAGCATGTGCCAGTCAGATGCCTAAACCCTTTTTGACATACTCTAGCCTTTCTGCAGCAACACAGCAGGGCTGACACAGCTTGGCTCCCCATGAAGACACTGTGTCTTTCCAGTTCAGGGCTTGTATCATTCGGGGCTGTGTGCCTTCGCCATAGGGTTTTTGCAGCAATCTGAGTGTCCTCTTTGAAGTTCATCTGGCATGGACCGGTCTGCTTCCAGGGGCATTAAGTTCTTATTGTTGAAGCATTCAGGTAAAGAAACTTTAGGATTTCTGAGGAAGTACCTTAACGAATGGCAGCCATGCGAGGTCTTGCTAATGGAAGCACCTGCTTTCAGTGTGAAGCTGAAATTGGGTACAAAGGAGAGCTGCCCTTGTACACGAAGCTGAAATTTATCCTTGTGGAAAATGAGGATCCCATCTGTCCTCTCTTTAGGAAAGCTCAGTAGTCCCTGTCTGTCACATTGCAAGATGCAAACTGTAAGCTGGGTATCTTTCAGCACTTCAGAAGAAAAGCTGGTTGGCTGGCATGAAGTGCCTTGATTCTCTCGGCTTTTCCTCAGGAGCATAGAGAACAGATTCAATATGGAGCAGGCAAGACTGGCATCCCTCATTTTAAATGTGTGAGACATTAGCCCTGTATATTTTACTTTCCAGAAATAATTGGTATATGGAGGCCCATGACTTGCCAGTGGTTAGGTAGGATACGCTTGTATTCTTAAAACAGCAGTGAGCCTGTAAGGAAGGGTTTGTGAGGTATAAACAATGAAAATAGGTTGCTCTGCTAAATGCCTGCTTCAGCCATTACTGAAGTGGTTTAAAAATGTTCCCTTGCTCCACTTATCTTGGCTGAGTGGTTTACAGGATTAGTTTAGCCGTAATACAGAAGTGCTGACCAGTGGTACAATGCAATAATCCAAGTGAGGGTTTAGTTTAACTGCACAATGCTTTTGTGTTGGGGAAGATCACCAGTGAGGGTGTTTTAATCGGGGAAAAAAGGCAAGTATTTGTATGAAGGCAACTTTGTTAACTTGATGGCGTAGCTGATGCTATGGGATCATGGGGCCAATGAGTGGACAGAAACAGTGGCTGTATGGTCCTGTGGTGGAAAAATCCACAAAGCAAAAGTGAAAACCGTATCCGAATTTGATAGAAAGCCCAGAAGCTACTTCATCACATTAAGCCTTGCCCTTCATGGTTCATGCATAACAAAAGAAACCCATATGCGGTGTTTTGAAAGGGACCAGTATATTGAAAACAGTGAAGGGAACACACCATTGTAGGTGACACTGTTTTTTCACCTTTATCCCTGTGACCTCTTAAGGAGGCTGGGGAAAGGAGAGGGAATTGCTCTTTGCCCACAGTTGCTGCGGGTAGCATGCATCAGGTGAGGGAAGGATAAGGAACCAACTCTGTTCTGCATGGGGGAAGATGTGCAGGCGGCAGCTCCAGAGGCTGCGTCCCATACCAGCTCGCTGGCACCGGCACATAGAGGAGCGTATGTTCCCCATTACTTCGAAGGCATGACTTGCTTTGGGGAATTGTATGTTCCTGGTTACAAGAAGCCAAATTAGTTATACTCTTTATTGTTTTTTCTTGAGTGGAACTTTTTAATGGAAGAGTTGAAGCGGCAAACGGAGTGATGGAGAATGTATGGTGATTCAGAATAGGGTGGTGCAGGGTTGGAAAGGACTTGAAGATTATCTAGTTCCAAGCCCCCTGCCATGGCCAGGGACACAATCTGCAATGTCTGGCCTGTGCAAAGATGCAATGCTAATACTGTTGGTCCCAGTTATATTTCTCCTAATATGAGTGTGTACATGTGGTATGCAGTCTGTGACCAACTGAAAGGAAAATGAGTTATGTCCCTGTAAAACAGAAGTATGCAGGCCTCAGAACTTTGGTGAAGATTTAAGTCAGTTTGCTATTTGATCTGTATTTGGGGGATATTTTTTAATCATGTGAGAATGCAAATCAGCGTCTGAAAGGACCTCCTGTCCCTCTGTCCCTGCTCAGGGGGGAAATGCAGTATGGAGACAACAGTGAAGTGAGGATATCTGAAACTAAAGAACTGCGTTGACAAAACTGGCTTTTGGTTTATGTCCTATTTAAGAACAAAACATGACCAACTTCTGTTGTTAACAATGAAATTTAGCTAGACCAAATGAGCGAGAAAGACAGAGTCCTGGTGAAGTTTTTCATGTACCCATCTCAACTTTTGCCTAGCAGGGCACCTACACCTGATGGGCCAGCTCTCCCTCTAAGGAGTGCATAGGGGTCCCAGGGTTTTGCATTTTCTTTTCTTTGTTGCTCTGGGTTATAAGAGAAGCAGCATGAATATATCCAAGAGAGGAAATGTGGGTACTTGGCAGGGTGGCTTTACCCCAAGCACAGTGGCTGTGTAGGGCTTTATGATTTCTTTTTCTTTCTCTTTTTTTTTTTTTTTAACTCATTCTGCTTTAAGTATAACCTGGTTTGTTTGTTCCTGTCAAGACCAGTTTAACTTCAATAACCTGGTAGCAGTTTGAATACAGAAAGGCTTTGTTAGAAGATCCACACCCTCACACACAGTCCACTTGCAGCCCAACGAGTATACACCCAGCTATTTTTTCATGAGCAGTAAACATTACAGCAGTCTTTCACAAAGAGCCTGACTTCTCAGTCCTGATGGTTCCTATGATACTATTTTAACTCGAGACATGTTATACAATAAAAAGGTTTGTATTCCTATAAAGAGACAGAAGAGTGCCATTTTAAGAGAAAACAAAACACTTGAAATAGCTTGTCTCATTAGGAGATGTAGCCTTTAAAGCAGTGAGCTTTCTTTGCTTTGCCTTGTCTCAAAGAGATAAGATGGGGCACAGTTGTACAAATCTAGAAACAGGATTCAGGTCATTTGTTTCTCCATTATGTACCTTAAGCACAGACTCTGCCTTTACTCCACATCCCAAGAAATGGCTATATTGAGAGAAACAGAGGTAATCTCAAAAAGCATTTAAGTAGCAGTAGCTGGGACAGATCTGCTGGTAAGGCGGATGGCTACTGCCCACCTCGGCTGTCTTCTCTGGGATTGTGACCTCGGTGTGTATCATGGTGACAAGTTTAGCTCGGAAAGCTGAAGTGCCAGTCTGGCAAAGCGAAGACCCCCCCTAAAAGGTATTTGTGTTTTCAGAAACGAGTGGTTGACAGAGAACAAACAGCCTCTCAGACACCTGCCATCTTCAACAAAAATTAGCATCATCCTTCTAGTCAGCTTTGACAAATGCAAGGGGAACACAAAGCCTACCATAGCAGGAGTGCCATCCAAAACCACCATACAGTTTGTTTTCCAATTTTGTCATTCCCCAGCTTGCACAAAGAGCAATTTTCTGTCTGGTGTCTAAGCAAAGTACAAGTCTTGTGTTCTGGACTCGGTTTTGTAAATGACCCTTTGGTCCCACGGGGCATATGTGTTTCTGTGTCTCTTAGTTACGTATTCCTTCTCCTCATAGCTCTGTAGGATGCTTTTTCCTTTGCACTTAGTCCTCTTGTGTTCTCACTTAGCATTTTGTATTACTGAGAGGCTCCTTTGGAAAGCATTGTAGCATTTGGAGTATGCACCTCACTGGTGAACCTCAAACTGATGCTCAGGTGAGGTCAGTACGGGAACCTTTGCCTCTTGGCATCTCTGGGTGGTGCTATTCAAGCTCTTAGCTGTGGTCAGTCTTCCACAAGCATCTCAAGATTGTCACAGGAAAAGGGTGATGGAGATGGAGATAGCAGCCCCTCATCCCTAGTGCGCCATGGAGGAGGCTAACCTGGTTTCAAGCCCCACAATGTCCTTAGCCTGCAAGATCAAGCTTCTCAGAGTCAGGAGCAGCAGAAGAGGAATAAAGGAGGGTGTGATCTGCCAATTCATGCACCCCAAACCAATACTGCTAACGGAGAGAGGGAATTTGTTATCAAATAGTGGTCTTTAAAAATATACTGAGCCAGTTTTAGGGGCTTGGGGGATGGGGGAAAAGAAACATTCTGTATTTTTAAATAAATAAGTAAGTACAAAATCAATTCACTCCCAGGAGTGTTTAAAGAGAAACGTAATCAATCTGAACAGCAGTAACAGATTAAAGGGCTGGTGAAGAAGGGCATAGAAGCTGTTTAGCCATTTCTTTTTTAAAACAGCTACTCTTCACTAGGAGAATGTGCCCGGTGTTGTGGGGTTTGTGGGTAATTCTTTGGTATCTTTATCTTTCTGTGTACTTCTCGGTTGGTTGTATTAAAAAGATGTCAACTCACCACATGCTAATGCTCATCCAAGATTGTTACCTCTAATTAAATTTGACATTGTCACAGCTGCATTGCAGCAGAAGTTGTTCTGTGCCATGGAATAAAAGAAAAGAGTAATTTTATAGCGAGGGTGCTTGTTATGAGCAGCGAGGAGCAATTTCAGAGAGGGATTACAGGACTGGCATAGACAGTTCTGCATAGAGATTGCAGTTCCTATATGATAAGAGTTAAAGAGTCCTTCAGTCTGCCATAATGTGTATTTTTTGCTTGCTATCTCAGTTCCACTGTTGATATCCTTGAAGGCTGCAATGTGGTTTTGGATTTGCATTGGTGCTGCTGGGTACATGATGCTGCTTTTCTTCCATTATCTTTTATTTCCTTTTTCCTTCTCCCTGCTCGACTCTCACTTGGCTCTCAGCTCCAAACGACTGGATTAAGAGTAAATCCTTAGCTTCCTGAATTTTAAAAGCCTTCCCCTTGTGATGAGCTCCAAACTAACCAGGATGGTTTTATTATACTATGCCATTATACAACCAAAAGCCGTAGTTTCTGTTTTTTAAGGACTGTATATTTACACTGGTCCTGGCAAAAGCCTAAGGCTACTTATCCTAATGTGTCCCAGCTGACTGTGTGAAGGCAAGCAGCAACTGTATTTTGGGAGCCTTACTTTTATTAGGGCTTCTTTTGTATGTGGTTCTTTTGCTCCTTGTGGTTCAGCTCTGACTGACTCATTATGAGAGTTACTGCTTTTATTAAAACAGAAAAAGCCATTGTGGTTTCAGAGAAAAGGTGCAGATTTGGCTGGGGTGCATTTTAAAGTTGCTGGTCAGTGAAGGAGAGTCCAAAAAGAAGTTCTTTGAAACCCGATTCTGTGATTTCCCCTTTGTTAGGCTACATAAGTATAAATAAAACTGTAAATATAAACAGGAGAGCAAGTCTTTGGGGGGAACCTGGTAAAGCCTTTTCTCAGCTAAACCATTATAAATCCAGGTTTGTTCTGTGGAAATCAAGACACGTTAGTTTTTGGAGTGACAAAACCAAGGTGTCCCAGGGGTATGAACGATGCAGTTCTGTGGAGGCGAGGGAAAAGCTGACTCAATGCCTTGGCGTTCAAACCATACACAAAACAGCTCCATCTTCTGTGTCTTCCTTGCTGGAGGGCGATCCAGGAGATGAATGCCATGTTCTTGCTCTGTTTGCTTTACAGTATTTACATGTCTGTCTTGTAAAGGCATGCTTGTGTCTGGAGGGCTGGGCCAAGGTTGTCCTTCCAGGGGGTACAACACAAGCCTGAGGATGTGTCTCTTAAGATGCCGCTGATCAAATGTGGTGGTGGCAGATAAACCCCTTCAAGGGAGTTACGAGGAGTAAAACATGGGCACCACCATTGATGGCAGTGACGTGCTGCAGGCTGTGGCTGTTCCTTGCAGACCTCCTGCCTTTCCAAGGTTTGTGACTGCTTAGCAGTCAGTCTGTAGTTGTTTCTGCTATTGCTCTTTGCTACATTATAGGTTGTTACTGCACTTTAGAGCTAGGAAAAGGCATCCAAGAGAGATGTTGACTTGGAAAACAGTAATGTTTCCTTTTTTTTTTCCCAAGAAAAAAAAAGGTATCTTTTTGCCTTTGTATTTAATTTGTTTTTCACTGTGTTTCCTGTGAAGTTGTGTGTGATGGGTTTTCAAATTGGATTTAGGTAAAAAGAGCCTTTTTCCTGCACCCCTCGTTAGAGGTGATCATCTGCAGTGTGATGACCTATTTTCATTTATTCACAAACTTATGAGAAATCCTACCTTGCCCAAGTACTCAGGCTCTGAAAAAGAGTCTGGTTTTTGAGATCATAGCTTGCTGTGTGTAAAATCCTACTCAGTTTGTGGATTAGTCACCCGAGTAACCTAATCCATGTGCTGAAGTTCTCATATAATTGAGAAGCACTAAGTAGAAGAGCTGATTCTGATTCTTACTTTTAACTGCCTTTAATTTCCTCACCTTGCATTTTCATTTTATTAAATGCAATACCCAAAGGAGTGATTTAACCCTTTGATGTATGTTTTTTACATGTACACGTACTTTTAAACCTGATGGTGCCAACCACTACCCTCCTCACATGTGTTTGATTCTGAGTGGTGGTATTTGGGAGATTCTGCACATAGTGGACAACTTGAGGACTTTGTCAGCGAGGGTTTTCCAGTGCAGACCTTCTGTAAGGTCTGGTTTAATTCTGTTAGGCTAAGGGCTAGAGCTGATGGTTGCTCTGCACATGCTAGTATAAGGCTAAGGTGACCTGCATTTTAAAGTCTGTTTTGTTGCTTCTTTTTTCTTAACCAAGAATAACAGAGTTAATTGGATACCATCCAGAGGAACTGCTGGGCCGTTCAGCATATGAGTTCTACCATGCCTTGGACTCAGAGAGTATGACCAAGAGTCACCAGAACTGTAAGTCACAATACTTATTTGTCTTCATAGTTTCCACAGCTTGCAGGTACCTCAATAAGTAGTTGGAGATACAAATGTACCCCGTGTGCAGATATTTACACGTGGTAACAAAACTTACAGGTCACTGTGCTGGTCCTGCTGAAACCTGCTGCTAATCTTGACAAAGGGCCTGATTTTTGCCCTAGTTCAACCTTGGATGGTAGAGAGGAGAATCGCTGTCTCTCTGAGGGGCAATACAAGGATCAGCTGAAAATCTGAAGAGCTGAGTTAGGCAGTACTGGCTCGGTGAGAAGGCTATTTACTGATGGTATTATCCTTGTAGTGTGCTGTTGTGCTCAGCATGAAAGAGCAGCTGTAAAGGGTAACAGGAAGGACTTATTGCAGTGTAATTTTGGATGTCTATCTTCTGCTACCAAGTAACAACTGTCCTCCCCACCCAAAACAGATGTGCAAGGAGACTCTCTAAAAGGGATATTCATTATACAATTAATATATACTGCCAGGAACAGATGCTGCTTGTTATTCTTATGCCTAAGGGAACTGCCAGTTTTAGCTGGTTTTAATGATGGTTAGTGATGGGTTTACCTGAATTATTCTGGGAGCAGAAACCAGATCCAAGTTCTGCTCCCTCTTTTCAGCAGGCCACGCAGTGTCTCTTGCTCACATAAGAGTTATTTGAATTAGTCAAGTTTTCAGTGTCTGTCCTTAGTGTTGATGCGATGGCTGGAAACAACACAGTGTGTTAATGTACAAATGACATTCCACCCCTGGCTGTTTCAGCCATTAAGTAGCTACTGTACGGGAGAGTTCTCAGCAGCAGATCACTAAAGTGTCTGCTTGCTGCTTTCTGATAAAAAACAAAGCAAAGCTCCTAGACTGGAGTCCATATGCTTAAAAATCCCCATCTTGTACTTACTGTGATCAAGACCTCTGTCCTCAGGAAAAAGCCTATAATGTAGGTCATGTCTATGGGGAGTTATCCACCAAATAGACTTAAAGTATTTCTCTATTTCCCAGAGAAAAGAGGTAGCAAAGAATAACTGTCTGATCTTTAGGGGGAAAGGGAACATGCGTTAACTCCAGTGGCAAGGGTTCAGGACAATGTTGAGTTTCATGCTGCTTGAAAGAACGTTTGGCAGTGATTAAAGTTGTGTGCTGTAAAGCAGTGTTGGTATGAATCATCCTGTTTCCAGAGCTGCCTAAAAGAAAAAGAGAAATCAAACCGTACTTGCAGAGAGTTGTCTGGGAATGTGTTTGTTAAAATGGTTTCTTAGGTAATGTGTTTGTGTTTTTAACAGTGAAAAGGAATTAACGGTGTTCATAGATGGGATGCCTGTATCCTATGGCTGGGCTATCTAGAGTCATCCTGAAAAATCAGGGGTGTGCTGCACTGTTGCTTTTGACTTGTTGAGTTGCATTTCTAAGAATGGGACAGTGCCAGGGAAGGAATGAAATGAGAGCTGGCAGTCTCTTTGGTAGCAGGAGAGAGATACCTTCATGGTTATCCCTATCTAGTTAATGAAGTGAGACTGCTGAGCTGGGACTTGTCCATCTTGACCGGGAGTTGACTGAGGTTGCTCCTCACTCTAGCCATTTAATTCACCTCATATAGTGCAAAGCATATGTCTACATGCAGTTTGTGCTTACAACAAAGAGCCATGTCCTACAAGGTTTTGCTGTTGGGTATGAGGGCTGATTGAGAATCAGAACGAAAGCAAGGGGAAGTCTAGAGGGGCAAGTTATACCAGCAGAGGTGCTCAAGGCACTGTGCACTGCACAGGTTATAAATATTTAGGATCAAACTGTGCCATAGTGTTTATGATAGCACAGAGTCTTTACTGTTGGAAGCACAAGACCAAAGTCTGTGCTGTGATAAATGCTGTTGCCGACAAAAGCCAGCAAATTTGACTCCTTTAGTTCTAAGATAAACACTTTCCATGTCTTCTGGGACAGTCAGGCTTCTTACCAACTCGGAGAACAACCACAAAGGCAAAGTGACAGCAAGCTGTGACTTGAGAAAGCACACATAAGCCTTCCAAATAAGAAATCCCTAGGTTTTGTAATGTGTGCTGTTGAGAGCTTGTAACCAGGGTAACCAAGCAGGTATATAACTTATAGAGAGCTTCCTAGTTCTTCCTCGAAGTTTGTGTTCAGCACACTTGTATTTATCAAATATTTTTTATTAAAAATAATTGGAATTAGAAATATTAGAAACATGCTATGTATAGGATATATATTTACTCAGGAACACAGTCATCAACTCTGACAGTGCCAACCAGTTAGTGTTGTAAAGATGAACAGGAAATAGAGGGAGGAGACTGGAGTTTGAAGAGAAGGAAGGAGGAAAAACCTCAAATGAGTCTCTTGGTTAGAAGCAGAACGCCTTCCTTTTCCTTCCTTCTAATTTAGTGATAAGTCATGCTTATTGCAACTTTATTATAACACAGGGTTGTTGTTTTTTCTTGAGGTGAAATAACCTCACATTCAAGCAAGCAAGCAACAATAACATTGCGTTCTTGGCTGGAAGTGTAGTTGCATATGGAGTATGAAAATCTTAATTAGTCATCATTAAATGGGAAGACTATAGAGTGCATTTGCCAGTATTTAGTTATCATACCCAATGTTTTGCATGTTATGCAAGCAAGATGAAAATCTCTATCTTGTTACATAAGTATACACAAAAGATTGACTGTAAAGCTATACTTTCCAATTCAGCACTTAATAATCTATAATCACTTCTGTTTAAGAGTGGTCTTGTTGCTATTAAAGACAATGGAAGTTTTGCTGTTGACTTCAGTGGTGAGCTGAATGTCACTGTCTGGACCTGCCACTTGGTAGCACTTAGCAGAAGCTTGGCAAACCTTCCATGTGAATCATATTTCACAGGTGTTTTGGCAATTGAAAAAACAAGGTTTTGTTTTCCATTAAATTCATCCCTGCCTTTCCTTTTTCCACCCAAAGATAAGGAATATAATTGGAGCCTATTTCATTGAGATGTTACTAGTTCTGTAAAGATACAGGCAATGTATGATTAAAAACAACCAAGAGAGAAGAGTGAGAAGTTCACTCTGCAGGCAGAACCTTAAATGCAGAGTTGATATTAATATGCTCCTAACTGCTGACTTTGTTAATTTATGAGATTACCCCATGGAGAGATTCTGCTGTACTTTATTATATCAGAACATGACATGCTTTGAATAACAATAATAAAAAAGATTAAAGCAGTAAAAAGCTTCTTTGTAATGTAACAGGCGCCTACACTGTGACTCTTATTGATGAGCTGAGGATTAGGAAGCAGTGTAATTATGTTTCACAAGCAGAGCAGAACAGTCCAGTCACTAAAACACTCTGAAATGAAAGCCTTTTGATTTTGTTCCACCAGAAGTATTTAATCAATAAAAAGTAATGTTCTACTTTGTCTAAATAAATTAAATGATGATTAAATACTCCGAGGAAGAAAACAAACTTCAGAGATAGAAGGATAAACACAGCAACAATTATCTGTAAAACAGTTGTGTTTCATGGCCCTGGGTTTGTACGTTTGTATGGTGGCAATGTAGGGGAGACTGGTAATAAATAGTTTCTCCTGAAGGCCACATTGACAGGAAGCTTTTCTGTACAAAGACTGCAGAATTGAGTTTCCAGCCCTACCGAGTCTAACTGCATTAATTTTTAGGGTGTTAGTTTGATGGTGTAAAACCTGTTTAAAAGAAAAGATTGCCAATGTGGCCAAAGGTTTAGTTGAGCCACTTTTGCTACATACAAATTCTTAGTGCAAGTACTGCTTGCATATTCCAGCCCTAATTATATTGCCATTCTAGTTGTATTTTTCCTCAACTGACACATTGCCACAGTCAGGACATCATAAAACTTCACATCTCAGAATTCCAAAGTTCCAGACTGAAAGCTCAGTGTCTTCAAACATTACAAAATATTGGAAGGGAGGTGGGATTTTACCCTTCAGGCATCTAGGTGAGGCTTTAACCCCAAGCTGTACCATTGTCAGTTTATTGCTTGAGAAACATCTCAAGTTAAACAAACATCATTTGATTTGTCACGTGGATCTTGGTTTCTTCTAGGCTGCTAACTTGAAGCTATTGCAGAGGAACACCACAGATCGAGCACATAGAGAATACAGTAATTCAGCTTTTTTATTGCCCTAGGCAAAACTGCCCCATTTACCGTTCTTTAGAAAATATGAAACTTAAGAGGCTAAAGAAGTACTATTATGCTTAAGACCAATGCTATGCTAGTGACGCTTTCACCTTGTTTGTGATGTTAATGTCTCCATTTCGTAGCAGTAAGGTATAAAAAGAGACATAAGTCTATATAAAACATAGATTTATATCAAATATAGCTTTATATATGTATACATTTATAAAAATCTATATGTATATAAATATGTATATATTTATAAAAATCTATAGTTAGTTTTATCCGTATTTATATAAAATGTAGATTTATATAAGGGATACCGTTTTATATTTATATGAAGTATAGATTTAAACCATGAAACTTCAATTTTTTGAGTGTAGCTTTTAAATCATTCTGACTCTTGGGCTTATCCAGCACCTAAATGAGAAAAGTATTAAATAATTGCCTAAATAAATTCACCTCCTTACAGATCAACTTGGGAGCCCAAACAGAGGCACGCACTTACTTCTAGAACAGGGACTGTCAGGAAACAGGCAATCAGCAGGCATTATTCTGGGGGCAGTTGGGGTCTTACCTTAGATATTTTAAATCCCACCCTCTGCTCTGAAGACTCAGGCTAGCTCAGGAATTCAAATGCCAGAACTCAGATTTCCAGCTTTGAGTGGAAACCTCAAATGAACAGCCCCTTTCATATTCAAGATGGCTGAATTTTCCCAAAGTTAAGCATCCTTGATGACAAATGCGATATGCAAAGCTGCACTAATTCAAGCGGGTTTATTTAAAACAAGTGTTACTTATTGTATGTTCCTGTCCTGCTGAGTTATTTATATGTCTATGCTTCCTTTTCTCAGTGTGCACCAAAGGTCAAGTAGTGACAGGCCAGTACCGTATGCTTGCCAAGCATGGTGGATACGTATGGCTGGAGACTCAAGGAACAGTGATTTACAATACGCGCAACCTACAGCCTCAGTGTATCGTCTGTGTCAACTATGTGCTGAGGTAAGCTGTACGGGCCAGAAAAACCACATACAGAATCACGTGCTGGAAGAAATGCACTAATCAGGAGAACTTTTGAAGGGTCTGTTTATTCAGTGTTGTTATTCTGAAATCAGTTTAGTCATGTTGGTTCAGTCTTGTTTACTGATGTTAGACATCGATGAAAAATGTGGCATGGCTGTTCCCATGCATGCTGTTGAAGTACACCACAGCCCTTCTCTTCTTCAGAGTGGCTGCTGTGCTTGTATGAAAGTGTAAAGCCTGGGCTAAAGATTGTGTTGTGTAACATGACTGCTAATGTGTTTTGGTTTTCTAATGCTGTGTCAGAGAGAGAAAATTAAGTAGTATTGCATCTTATATTCCTAGGAGAAAAATCAGGACCAATCAGAAGTTTTGCCTCTTTTGCTAAACTCAAGCATTTTTGGTCCCAGATAGGGCCAAAATAGGAAATACTTATTTGAGTGATGGTAGAGGTTATAATGACCCAGGCTACATCCCTTTAAAGAGCAGTGCTACAAAGCCCTGAGTATTCCCACAGAACTACTGACCACAGTGTCTGCATCACCCGAGATGGTGGTGCTCAGCAACGCTGGAACCGTGCCTCGCCTGCTGGGAGCCTGGCATGCCACCCAGAGAGGCCAAAATACTTGTACAGGCCCAGCTTTAGAGAGCGTGTGCTGCCTACATTACTCGCATCTTTTTGTTTTTTAGAGTACAAAATGCCTAAAACCTATTTTCTTGTCAGTGAAATTGAGAAGAACGATGTTGTGTTCTCCATGGACCAAACGGAATCGCTCTTCAAGCCTCACCTGCTGACGATGAACACCGCCTACGAGAGCAGCATCCCCGCAACAGAGAAGAGTGACTTCTTGTTTACTAAGCTAAAGGAGGAACCAGAGGAACTGGCCCAGCTGGCACCAACACCCGGCGATGCCATTATTTCCCTGGATTTTGGTTAGTATTTGTATATATAATTTTTGTACAACAAAGAACCATGTGTGAGCCTACATTTATAGAAACTTTATAATAGACAAGGTCTGTTTGCTGTGTGCACAAACTGGGAGTAGTGTAAGAGCCCACGTGCTCACACCAGTGGAAAATTTCTGTGAATGAGAGCAGATTCAGGCTTTCTTGCTGACTAAACAACACGCATTAAGTCTATGCCAACTTATTGTCATGGCAACTAGGAGCAGTGTTTACTTTTAATGAATAGCTGCAATTATATCATAACACAGACAAGCTAAAAGTGTTCATTAATATTGCTAAAACCCCATCCAGGGACACAGAAGTTTGAGGAAGCCCCTGCCTTCCCCACTGCTGTATTGACACCAAACAAAGCATGGCCAGTGGAAGTGAAAAGCCACACTGCTCAAGGTGAAACACTGATGATACCATCCTTTACATTGCCTCAGATTGCACCTGGCAACAGTACTCCAAGTGCAAGCAGTAACAGTAGCTGTTCCACGGTAAGGGGAGCTAAAGAAATAAATGCATGTTATATTGTGTATGTAAGTCCCATCAATATATGTAGATGATGTTTTCATTTTAGCAGTCCTGTCTCATTGCGTATTAACAAGGACCAGTGTGTCCACGTCCATCTTGTACTGTGTAAATCTTAAGCATCAAAAGCAAAAACATCAAATGGGAACTATATTCTTCCTTTACATTGCAATCCTCTTTTTCTTTCAGCTGCTCTTCAGTAATTACTGTAACTTATAAAACAAGTATATACTTTTCATGAGTTAGCCTTAAACAAAAAGCTATTGTAAAATGATGTTGTCACTATCGCCACTGTCCCAGACCCCTCCTCTTTCTGTTTGTTAACTAGAAGCTCAGGGTTTTGAGAGCAGCATTCCCCACTGAAAGAATGTGTTTTCAGGCCATTGCCCCCACTATCTGGAGCCACTCTTAGTTGGCCTTTACTAAATGATGTCCAATGATTGAGGTATCCCTGAGTATCTCCCTTCTTGACAGAAGTATTTAATAGTGCACATTTCATGTTTTTGGTCTGAGTTGCCAAAACAAACCCAAACCATTTAAACCAAGAAGACAAGTAGGTTCCTGTATTGGGTGCCTGTGTTTTGTAGTGACCAGTATTGTGTTGGAGAAAATTATGAGATAGAAGCTGACAGTTTTGGGTTCTGAGGACACTATATATACAGCCTGGCCATTTTTTTCATAGGGTGGATGCATTACTGAACACTACAGTGTGAACAGCATGGTACTAAACCAATACTATGGTTATCTTGCTGCTTATAGCAAATTCTTATCTCTGTGCAGCCAAGCAGCCCAGGAGATTATTACAGTTCTGTGGATGAAGATCTAAAGATTGAAGTGATTGAAAAACTTTTTGCCATGGACACAGAATCAAAAAGCCAGTGCACCTCACAGGTAAGGAATTAATGTCTCTTCCAACAGCAATAAAGATCAGTCCTCTGCTAGTAGGCAGTACAGACAGATCTAGTATATTACACACTAACTGCATTTGCACACATACATCAAAGCTTTGATGCACAACAATAAAATTCATTCACTTTCAAAAGCTGGGGTGTAAATTTCTATGCCTAACTCTGAAGCAAGAGTTTTAGGCTGTCACTGTGGTGGCACTGATAAAGCTTTCTGCTGATATCTCTTTTTCCTCTTAAAAATCTGGAAGCTTCTGTAGACTGGATAAGGAAAACAAGCAGCAACAGTTTCTTTTAACCTAGCCTGATGACAGGGGTAACAAGTAAACATCCTTCCTAGAACAGAATATAATGAAACAAGTTCTTGCAAAACATTAAAATGAGAAATGGAACATCCCTCCATAGCATGTATCTCCTTTAACTACAAAATACAAACTCATTTTGGCTATATTGTTCTTGTTTTACCTCTTGGAAGATTTCAGAGTGATGTGACAATTTCTTGCATGTAAAACAAGGTATGGTCTTCATCTCCTATATTCTAATCAGGGTGTAAGTGTGGAAATACCCTCTAACAAATGAATTAATCCACTATTATAACACTACACCAAGTAAGCTAGTGAATTAAAGGTGTAGGCCTGATTAGGCCCTTCTAACTTTAGATACTTAATTAAAATGCCTTTGTTAAGAGCTTATACTTTATTTTATAAACAAACTGCCTGGTAGCTCAGACCTTATACTCTTCTCTTTCTATTAATCCTATGGAAAGCTTGGGGTGTTGGGGCCCAAATGAGGTGCCTCCATTTGTCAGTGCAATTGCCAGACTTAGGTAGGCTGTAGTCCACATCCTGAAGAAATTTCATCTAAGTCTGGACATAAACAGCAATGAAAGCTGTTTCAGTAATAGCAAGAGTAGACAGAGAGGGGGAGAAATGTGGATCATGATTAAACTGAGTGCAAGACTTGACATTGCAGACTTCAGTTTTGTCAGGTTCAGCATCTGCTTACTCACGTGTGTCCTACCACTTCAGCAGCTTTGGTGGGAAAAATGAGCCTTAGAAACGTACACCTGTCATGAGCTGACTGGTGAGCCAACATTGATTTCCCTCTCTGTTCAGCTCTGTTCAAAGGCCAAGAGGAATGCATTCAAATATGACTAGTTCTCCAAGGGGGGAAATATACACAGATTTCAGTGCAATAGTGCCTTCTGACTTAATTTTTTAAAAAACATTTGCATTTTTAGATGCATTTTTCCTGCAGCTGGATTATGAGGAAGCTCCGTTTTCTGTTTTAGCATGAAAAAGCCTGAGGTTGAACTGCACACCACATTGTGGAGTCTTGGCAGACAAATTATTCAAAACATACTGAAACACAAGATCTACTTCAGATCACACCGGTGTTGCAGGCTGCATACAAGATGCTTTAGCAAATACTGCTTAGCTGGGAGGGGTTTCTTCTTCAGGTTGTTGTCTTTGCTACTGATGCCATGATGAGAACACATATACTAGTCATAGAATTAAGACACGGTTCAAGGAAGAGTTGGCCAGTTTCATATGGGTAAATTTGGCATCAGTGATTTTCCTGCTTCACATCTATGTGTATTTCACATCACACTAACTGCCACGACTACTATAAACTTCTATGAACATGATTTTTCTGCAGACTGACTTCAATGAACTGGACCTTGAAACCTTGGCTCCTTACATTCCTATGGATGGAGAAGATTTCCAGCTCAGCCCAATCTGCCAAGATGACCGTCCTCTCTCTGAAAGTGCACAAAATACCCAGCAGAGTCTAAGTAGCATGAGTACCATCTTCCAGCCCCTTGCTTCTGCTTCACAGAATCAGTTTCTCCCAGAGAAATATTGTCCACAGCTATCAAATAAAAAAGTGAATCCCGGTCGCGGGTCCCTGTCATCAGTGTTCTTCAACAATATGAGCAGGTCATCACTGCCACCGTACCATGACCAAGCCAGCACTCCCTTGTCTTCGATGGGAGGAAGACCAAACACACAATGGCCACCTGATCCTCCGTTAGAATACATCCCTTCTAAATGGAGACTCATGGATAAATACTCAGGATCCCTATCAAGTTCCCCCTCAGGACCACCAGTACATTCTCCAAACATGCCCATATATAAAAAAAGGTAAGAGGTTTTGTGGTATATCTGTTTATTTTACTAAGAAAAGTTTGGGGGGTGAGATGAGAGGGATCATAACCTTGAATAATTCTTTTTCTCAACTCAGCTGGAATAGCTGTTTTGCTTGGCATCAGACTGTGCCCCTGGGGAAGTTAGTGTGGTGCTCTCCCAGTAGCAGTCAGTCTGGTGGAAGCAGAGGTGGGCTAATTGTTTATTGCCTGTAAAGACACACAAATGAACTTTCTGCTGGGCAAGTAAGCATTACCCCAGTAATTCTGCACAACCTCCTTCACTTTATGCAGTTTAAGAAAGGTACAGAAAAGGCTTTACTGGTCCAGCAGTAAGCTGCAACTCATGCATACTTTCTTACCTTGTCTAATAATTTTTGCACAACAGAAAATAGGGGAGAGATGACAGTACACTTAGTGTTGGTTTATGGAAATGCTACAACTAACATTTAAAATTACAGGCCTTTTTTCTACAGCCCTTCCTTACCTTGTTCACTTTCTTATGCAGTTGAACAGTATGTGATGAGATGTAGATCAGAGGCCACAGTCCTAGAAGCCTCCTATGATAGCTGGTAGTTCCTCTGTAGCTCTTAGGTCCTCAGTGTTGAAACAGGCAGGAAGTACATCTAATGGCAGTCATCATTTTAAAACATGAAGCTGTGCAGTTTGTGTAGTTTGCATTCTGGGATTTCTTGTTGGCAGAAATACCAGTATCTGAACATGCATCTGTAAAGAGAGGGTTTGTCCCCAAACAGCAACCTACGTGTTTGTATTTAGTATGTAAAGCGAGGGGACAGGTGTGGCTCTCAAAGTCCTCATCTTAAAAATCATGTGACTTTCTTTTCCACAGCATCTTTGTGTCTGCCTGGAGATCACTAGAGGCTGTTTATGTTAGACTTTCATTAGTCCTTGATCCCAAGAGTCAAAAGTTTCCAAAGCTTGTAGGATGGCTAACAAAAGGAAATGAAAACATTTGGCATTTGAGGTCTGTCCATTGCCATGTGTCTAAAGACACCTTAAATGTCTTCAAGTGAAATGATTTGTAGAACTGAACTAGATAGTATAGATTTGCCTTCCTGCTCACTCACCCAGAGATCTTTCTTCCACAGGCCTTTGGATGCTTTTGGGCAACGAGGCATAGATGTAAACCCAGCAAGAATTGCTCTGGCTAACAGTTTGAAATTGAAGCGGCAACTGGATTATGAAGAACAAGCATTACAACAGCTGAGTGGGGTAATAAGAAATACATCTCCTTCGCAAGCTTTGGACTCACCGCAGTCATTGGTGTTGATTATCTGGTTTGCTTTTCTTTGCATTCTAGGGAGATCCATCTGTCATCAATTCATCTCACCTAATGTGGAAGAGAATGAAATTTCTCAAAGGGGAAAACTGTTCCTTGGTTACAGAAAAGAAATCTCTCAGCACAAGTGTTCTTACTGGTAAGACAAAAGAAAGTGGTTTTGCGATGTTAAGTACTGAAACACAATTTTAAGACAGGTTGAATAGGAAATTAAGCTCTTTCAAAAGGAAATGTAAATAAGCTCTGTAAATGTTACATTAAGCTAAAATTATAAATCAAGCTGTATCACTAAGAGTTGAATAATTTAATGTACATTTGATAAATACCAGGTAGATGGTTTCCATGTATGTTCACATCCTTGCTTCGGATGTAACAGAGATCCGCTTAATGGAGATGGGCTGGCTTCATGCTGATCAGAGGTGCAGACATCTCAGAGCTAAAACTGATACTTTATCTCTACAACATTGTGTTTCCTTACACAAGCATATCTTGTATAGTAGCTCTATTACACAATTGTACAGCTAGTGCTGTTTGTGGACTTCTTTTGTGACAAGCTGCAGGTATGCCCACACTGTATGACCATCAACAAGGATCACTTTGCTCTGAATTAATATTATCTATTAATTATTACACTGGCTTAACTTGGTTTCTTTCCCCCCTATTGTGTAAATCAGATGAATTTGTCTGTAATTCGAGGGGCCTGAGCCAACCAATGAATCAACTACAGCAGCAGCAGCAACAGCAGCAGCAGCAGCAACCAACCTGTGGCAGTCCTGGCGAGAATTCGAAAGCAGGAGCGTTTCCCCCTCCGTTTTACAGTTCCCATTGTCAGGACTATGCTGCCCAGTCAGCTCATAAAGTGTCAGGTAAGATCTGTCAAACACAGTAGTTGGAAAATGTTAGTGCTTATTTCCAATGCTGATTTCATGGAAAAATACACTTAAAGAATTATGGAGAAGGCTGATAAACTAAGCACCAAATATGCATTGTTTCATAGCATGAGAAAATAGTTCCGTTGTTTAGTGTGAAACTTTAATGATTACATTTGTAATATATGAGGAAAAGACATCTTTGTGCTTCATTTCAGTTGAACTTAGCTTTTTACCTTCAGGGTCCGGTCATCCTCAATCCATATTCTTGTCTTGTGATACAATTGATTAAATTGTACTAAACAATTTCACTGCAGCATTGATACAGGAGTTTTGTAGATTACAGTCTTGACAGCCTTATGAAAGTTAAAGGGGATGTACATACATGTCCCTTTTAATATATAAGGGGAGTGAGTGTCAATTTATAAACTGTATCTTTACCACAGCTTTCCTCATCTGCACCAATATAATTTTTCTCAGAACCATGTAAATTGGGGGTAGAAGTGAAAAACCTGCACGTCTGTGTGACATGCAACAGTTTAAGGTAGAGCCATGCATAGGTTTGCTCTGAAACCTCTAACTGCTGGTGGTTTGAGGCATATTGATATATAAACAAAATGAAATAAGAGCTGATATAAATAAAGGAAGGATGAGAGGAAATAGTTTCAGCACCATGCCTTACTTCTCTGATCTCTTCCAGGTATGACCAGTCGTCTGCTGGGGCCTTCCTTTGAACCCTACTTGTTGCCTGAGTTGACAAGATATGACTGTGAGGTGAACGTCCCTGTTTTGGGCAGCTCTACCCTTCTGCAGGGCAGTGAACTGCTCAGAGCGCTGGACCAGGCAACCTGAGCGAGCCTGCAATATTCCATGGCCTATACTGTTCAAAACAGCTTCAGTTTTCAAATATATTTTTGCAAGTAGACAATTTCTAATACAAATACACTTTTACAGGATTTTACTTAGATATTGAACCTGTCCACGTTACCAAATAGTGGCCTTTTGAAGTTACTCACTTTATTATTCGTATTAAAGAAATACATCTACTGTATTTTCTCTATTGCAATTAAAGTGTTGTTTAGAGAGTTTGATTTCCCTCCCCTTGTCTCATTACCTGTAATTTATATGCTGAAATTTTCTGCAAATTTCATGCTAATAAAAAGCTGTGGTATAAATGCCTCACGCTGTGATGTACTTTGGCTGCAGTAGTGCAAAGATTCCTTTTTATTGCCAAAGATGAATGAAACAAGTTTGATCTCCAGCCACAGCTTTTTGTTGATCTGCCAAATTGAAATCTTCTGAGTCTTTGTTTTCCAGCATTTATTGTATTGTAACTTTAATAACTTTTGGAAAAGCATACTAAGGAAAAATCCCAGCCTTCTGCCTTCTCCCCTTTCCTTTCATTTTTATACTTTTTGTTGAAAGCAATGTGAATGGTGAACTGCAATGTTTGTGGGTATCTGTGAAAGTTGCACATTGTAAGCTTTTTTCCTCAGAAGCAAGCCACATTCTCAGCTGCCTTAACCTGGCTTAGCTCTACAGCCAAGGGAGTCCTACAGATTTACCCCAGTGGAGGATTTAGACCTGTGGTTTCATTTGTTTGGGGTTTGGTTTGTTCTTTGTTGTTTCCTTCTCTCTTTAATTTCTCTCTGGGTCAGTTGTTGAGCATCTCTTGGTACTTTTGCTATATCTAGGACAAGTTAAGAGCTGTTTCTGATAAAACTAGTAGTATTTGTTATGATGATGCTGATATTTCAGGAATCCGACCAGCAGCCAGTACTAACGCCTCTGATTAATGTTACACTTCTACCATCTTATATGCTAGCTAGCAATATAATTGCAGTATTGAATCATTAAAACTAAGTAATATTTCCCAGGCTATTGGGCTAACTCAGTTATAAATAGACAAAAAGAATTAAGGATTGTATAGTGAGATGAATAGCTGGCAGGCAGGTTTGTATCATTTTTACTTGCCTTACATTAATCAGTAGTTGAAATGTCATTAAAAGGTAGCCAGACATTTCAGAGCTCTTTTCCAACTACCATTTGTTATGCATGTATTTAAAAAAATAAGGCTTTGAATGCATTCAAAAGCAAAGGAATTTTAAAGTTTGAATTACAACATATTTAAACAGCAAAAACCACTGAAGTAGTAAAAGGCAGGTGAGCAGTTCTGACTCTAAAATGCATACAGACCTAGCTCGATGTTGGCATATACCATCTTGTTTCCTCCACTGGTATAAATCATTGTAGCTTCGTCGAAGAAAATGGAGCAATGGCAATGTACATAAAGGTAAAAATCTGGCCCAAAACCTTCAAACAAAGATGATCTGTTCTTTTGAGACTTCTGATTGCCCTGAAGCCTGGTTTATAAAATTGCTTTATAGAATGCACTGACACTTGCAGAGAAGGGAGCCTTGGGTTCATAGAGCACTTCAGAGTTCACTGTGTTAAGCAAGTCATAACCACACATACTTCAGAAAAGCTTAAAATCTTTTGCTGTTAGTACATGATATAAAAAAAATACCTAGTAGTCCTTATTGTAGGCAATGTTTTGAGAGTTTATCACCAAAAATAATCTGCTCCTAAAGTGAAGTTATTACCACATGGAAGAATATATTGTAGGCAGCGAAACCTGATTAAAATTGGCAAGCCAGCTTTGACAGAGTTGTAGTGGCAAGGACTTAATGCTTCAAGGATTAAAGACACTTGAATCCCGCTCTTCAGTTTCATATTTGTGTAGTTTCAGCATTAAAAATGTTATACCCTAACAGTTTACTAAAACACTCTGAAAAAATATTCCATGTCTTAATATTAATCATACTTTTTATCATAATTGTTTCATAATCTATATTGCTGAATTCTTATTGACGATATTATAACTGTATGGGAACTTTAACTTGATAAGGAAATGTATTTTGACACTGATACCTTATTAAAGTATACTGATCCTAAATTCTTTGTGACTCCTTTGCTATGAATTTGTTATTTGTTGTATCATTGTAAAACAAAAGTATTTATTAAATTATTTATAGAAAATAAAGGTTTGCATTGATCTTTGAAGAATGAAAGAATTGAACAAAAGTTACCTGTGTTTGAGAGCTGGGAAGTACCACCAAGCTTTTTGAAGAGTTTACCCAGCTCTCCTCAAATGGAGGCCACCCTTCTGAAATACATCCTGTGGTCCAGACTGCTGCTTCCATTTCCAAAGTGTTTCTGTCTGAGGACTTGCAGGTGCCTCTTCCATGTTACCCTTAAAAGAAAAAAATGGACAAAATTACAATGTTAGAGGCTGAATTGCTGCAGTTCCCTGCTTCGGTTCCTGTGTCATAACCCAGCCTCTTCTGGCAATCTTCAAGCCCCTGGGCTTTCCCTGTTTAAGCCTCTGCTTTCTACCCCCATTGGCATGTTTAGCAACAGTATTGGGATAAAGCAGTCTTTTTCTCTACAGAAATTACCACTTCTGCCTATAGAATCACAGACTGATTTGGGTTGGAAGGGACTTTAAAGATCATCTAGTCCCAACACCTTCTGTTAGACCAGCTTGCTCAAAGCCCACCTTCTCAGGGCAGCCTGTGCCAACATCTTGCCACCCTCACAGGAAATAACTTCTTCCTAATCTAAATCTACCCTGTTTCATCCTAAAGGTGTTGCCCCCTTGTCCTGTCACTAACACCACTGTCACAGTGTAGAAGGGACAGACACATCAAGAAATTCATCTCCAACCATACACTTAAATTCAGAATGGACTCTGCAGCAGCTGTTGGTACTTGACCCTTCTGATAACTGCCTTTGAGCCACGCAGCAACAATAAAAACACCACTGAACTGCTCAACAGCAGTGAATCTTCTGAATAACCTGCATTAAGTGGGCTATCATCTCTTCCTTTCAGAGATGGGATGCTCAGTAGGCATAGAAAGCACACTGCTTGCTTTTAAATCTGTTGTCATTAACAGTAGCCACACAACACTCAGCAGTGAAGATTGAATAGTTGTGTGCCTCTTAATTTCTGTTTTAAAGCATCCCATTGATCTTCAGGGCACTCGGACCAAGACTAACTCAGCATGTCAGATCCTAATCCAACTGAGGGTTAAAAAGATGACAACCAGCCCATCTCTTAAGTAGAAATCAACCTGTTCAGACCACTTTCAACCTTTTACAGGTCATAATCACTGAATTGCTGAATATAAAACAATGCTTCGAGGCATTATTTTTTGCAGTACCCAAACATAGCTTATTGTTAGCACTCCTGCTGGAGAGCTTTCAGCCCCCCCATGTTCAAATTGCTTAAGGAACACACTGTAGTCATGCCTTCAGCAGTGATATTTTTCCCCCTGTCTACAACTCAATGTCCCTCACCTTAGTGCATTTTAGTGTTTTTTCCCTTACTTATCTGGACATAGCAATTTACAGATCTTAAAGACCCAAACCCTGGCCAGAAATGTAATACATGGATTATATCAACAGCCAGGTTTTGTTCTGCTGAACAGGGATTTATTACAGCTTTAAGTGCTTTGATTTCCCCTCCCACTCTCCCAGTAGACCAGCAGAAGTGCTTAAAATTAAGCATACATCATCTTTCACTGCCTAGAAGCACCATTTCTTGGCATCAGACCTTGTACCGCTAACAGCACTGCACCGATCCCAACTATGTTGTTCAACACTCATTACATTCTGCTGAAAAATCAGGCAGTTTTGCCAAGCTCTCATAGCTTGGGCTGGGCTCAATCTCTGGCTGATTTTCAAGTCATATCATCCTTTTAAAATGATGAACACAAGGCTTTCCCTAGAGCAGATTTCCTGCAGGTAAGGGTCACGCTGTTATTGAACAAATTATTACAACCACCAACTGTAGGAAATGCTCGATATCCTGGTATATATTGTGAATACTAAACAAAACTGCAAAGAAAAGCCCAGATAAGTTGGAGGGAAGTCCAGCTCCCATTTCAGTCAAGACACCAGTCCCTAAGCAACACAGATCTATGGACAGTAGGTGATTCATCACACTTACAACAGTAGGCAGAGACATGAACTCTAACACAACTATTCCAAGTCTAGATGAAGGTTTCATGTGTTACTTCTCCCCGAGGAGCTTTATGAAGCTATTTACAGACGTGTCAGATAAATAAATAAAAAGCACTACAGTGGAGAATGGAAATATTCACCTACATTGAAATAAACAGTATTATTTTCTTCCTTTCTTTCCCCTCCAACTCTTAGTATAGGCTTCCCAAGAAAGGGACAAACAACATCTGTAAATAAAGAAAATCTTAACTCCATTTTCTTAGGACAACAAGAAGCTGTCACAAGCCCCAGTTCCGCTCCCTTAGCACAAGCCAATACACAGCACAAGGGCCACCTTTTGGTTATCTGGGGCCGTGTCCAAGCTTGGATTCCTACTTGCCCAAGCTCTGTTTGTTGTTACTTTTCCTTGGTCAATTCAAGCTACAAAAGCATGGCAAGAAGGTTGTAGCAGTTGGTATGTACCCCATTTTTGGGTGTTCACATTAAAAAGTGAGACTTCTTTAGCTACTCAGCTCAGAAGCACCACCACCATTCCTGTTATCTCAAAGCCAGCTTGCAGTTCTGGCAGCTTGGGATGTGCCACAGGTCTCACCTGGAACGCTTTCCTTGAAGAAGTCCTCAATTCCTGTAATCAAGGAGTTACTTAATTCTCTTCAGCCCCTCCTCTCAGTTAGTAATGTGGTTAAGATGCCTCACCAGGCAACAGAAGCACATGCATGAACCTGGCTCACAGAGACTACCTGCAAGCCAGCCGGCATCAGCGCCTATGCCTTTGACAATAGGACAGCAACAGGCAGCCGCAGGCAACAGCAGCTGTGTGCAACCCCATCCTGTGCTATCGTCTCCTATGGAAACTGCTGCATCGTAACCAGAGGGGCTGGAAGCTTATGCTTGGGTTGCATCACAGAAACACAACTCCCCTTAGCTTCATTAAAACAAGAAAAATAAGCAACTCCTCAAACTCCCTACTTGAAAAGTACATATATTTAGACCTTGGAATTACAGGCAAAGCTGACAAGTGAGATCCTCAAAGGCAACTGCACCGGTGAACAGAGTGAAACCCCCAGTTAGAATTATATGATTTTTAAGCTAATGAGTTGAGTTCTGATTGTTGGTCTTTGAAGGACAGGCACTGGTGGGATTTTGCAAGAAAAAGCATTATACCAACAGCTCTTGTGACAAACTCCGTCTTCCCATGGCACTGACAAAGGCAAACAAACACCTGTCTCTTGTGCAGAAGACACCTATCTCAAGCATTGCCTCCTCCAGGCACACTGGTGTCACCCTCCAGTATGTAGTTCCAGAAGGACCATGGGTCCTAGAGAAAACACAGCTTGTTCATCCATTGAACACAAAAAGTCCTGTAGTGTCTCAACAGCTGAACACGCTTCTTGGCTGCATCAAGCAACCTTTGTTGCCTAGTCTTCATTCCTGGCCTTTTCCTCAGATAATAGATGTCCATTTCCATTTGCTACTAAAGCAAGTGATGGTGGGTACGGATGAAAAAGGTTCTGCTGGCTCACAGACAGTACCTCTTTCATCATCCCCTTGACAGTGCTTCGAGCAAAATCCTAACACATTTCAGATGTACGTATGGTTTCTCCTGCGGTTCTGGAAAGGAGAGCAGAGTTGAACAATTTCCCCAGACAGCTGAACTCTGTAAAGCCAGAACCATTTCCCAGCCATAAGAGGAGCAGAGCAGTGTGGGCTTGCTCTTGTAGTCATTATCAGCACCATAGAGCTAACACTAGTAGGAGGGGAATCCAAATTTGTTGATCCCCAAATCTTCCCCCTATATAAATAACTGCATGTTCAGGACAAAAATTAAGCCTAAGATAAAGCTGCATACACTTGTTAAAGCACTTCCAGATGTTGCTATGTGCTATACAGACACCAACAAGCTCACTTAGGGTGCTACTTCTGAGCACAGGCTTATCCCTTGGTATTTTCAGCCCTGGGTAAGCCTTATGCACTCATTCACACCAGAGCTTGGCTGTTCAGAACTTTGAGAACACCAGGGTGCCCCAGGTGAGAGTGACCTGCAGGGATCTCTGTTCAGTTATATCCATAAGACAGAAAACTCAGAGGTTAACACTCCTGCAGGCACTCATATGTCCACCAGAAAGAGTGATCACAATGCCACTTCAGCAGTTTTACGTAGGGAAGCTCTTTCTGAATACAACGGGGATGTATCTTCCCCGTTACAGTTTACACAACTGATTTCTCTAGTTAAGCATTCC
This sequence comes from Agapornis roseicollis, assembly GCA_002631895.1. Taxonomy (NCBI): domain Eukaryota; kingdom Metazoa; phylum Chordata; class Aves; order Psittaciformes; family Psittacidae; genus Agapornis; species Agapornis roseicollis. Next base: position 44,870 of record NDXB01021354.1, read on the forward strand.
TGCAGCATTAAAGCCTTGCTGTCTATTTCTCAAGATATTGGTAAAGGCCAAGCCTGAGATGGAAAAGCACAAATGAAAAGCTCCCCACAACTGCCGAAAACCCAGACCAAAGGCCACACAGCTCCCTGGCTTTATCCTGTAGCAGAACTTTGAAGTGGCATACTACAGAAGTGCCCTCCTATGGTGAGCCTTAAGATCAATACAGATATATGTAATTTTAATTCATCTCCTCCTCCACACAGCAGCACCAAAACAGTGTTGGATCAAATGAAGCATAAAATCAATGTTGTCACCATCCATTTTTAGGCACATTCCATGACATCTATTGGCTTTTTTCCTGGAAGAGCCAGCAACACTAATTGTGACCATTGCCTCTCTGCTAACAGTGCTGTCCTGAACTGCAGCCCCCAAAACACAGTGGAGTTCACAGAAAGCAAACCAATGGAAGTTGACTGGAAAAACAGATTGATCCCAGTTATTTTCATTTCAGCTGCAACCATCAAGATGAGCTTCCCCATGCCTTGCTCAGCTAAAAAGGTGCTCCTAGGTTTTAGAGTATCTACACACTACTATGTTCACAACTTCAGTTTGTTTGATCTTTAGGCAGATTTTGAGTGCAGTGTCACCACTTTTAGGGCCAGTCTGACCACCACAGAAATCTCATAGTTAAAGGAAACACCAACACTGAATACTTCAATTTCTGGTCAACCTGCTCACCCTTCTCAAAACCTCTCTTCACCAGAATCTGCCTTTAATCATAGGCAACACTGGTTTTGCTCTTATCTAGCACCCTTTCTGCCCTCCCTGCATCCACAGCAAGCATAGTCTGTGCAAAGCCACCCAAGTACTCTGAAAAGCGCACAAACACCTGGCTTTTGTAACCATTAATTATATCTTAATGTACCAAATAAACAACTTAACTTGCACTTTCATATTTAGAGTGACTTCTCCGAGCTCCCCCTCAGACATTCTCCCCTTCTCCCTCCCCCCCAAACCAAGAGGAAAGCCGTGCCCCCCCTTTCCTCACCACAAGATGCCAAATTCTTCTCCTGAGTGAACATTGCCAGCTCGCCTTTCCACAACATCCAGCAGCATTTAGAAATCCTTTCCCAGATGCTCTTATTAGAAATGCAAACCACACAGTTGCAAAAGGAGTTCTGGGATCTTATCTGTGCCACCATGACTCATCTTTAAAGTAGTATTGCAGCAGCATCAAAACATACACTCAAATTATTTGTTCATTCTTTGTTTAAAGTGAGATACAAAAGGAAAAGGATGTGGACAGTCACATGCAGCACACTCTGCAGTTGAACAGGCCTAGTTTTGACAACTAGATGTGTGTAGAACTAAATCAGTCCCTACCCAAAGAGATACAGGCTCATGAGACTAAGCTCTGTTAAGAAAACTAGGCATTTAAAGCTGAGTTTTAAACATAGTATATTGCAGCTGTGCAGCTAATGATAGATATGGGAGACTCTATTGCACTGGCACCACACCGTGCCAGTGACTGGCTCAAAGAATAAACTCATTCTCCTTTGGGATCTCCACTCAAGATCCAAGCGAACAGGTACTTTTGCAATAAACAAGGGAATAGGACAGAGTGCCTTTGAAGGCACAAGTGAGCAGGGTGCAAGGAGGCCTTTTTGAAAAGGCCACCACCGGTTCTCTCATGTTTTAAATGGAAAGAGGTAGACTGTCATCCATTTCTACCCAATCACAACACGCTCTGCACAGCATTTCTTTCTGCTGATAGTTCATTACATCCTTGGTTTTTTGTGTTCTATTAAAAATCACCTGACTCACTTGGGTGTTTTAGTTTCTTATCGTCTCTCCTCAGCAGCTACAAACATAATTTACAGGCTCTAAAGAATGAGCTACTTTGAAAACTTAGCTTTTCAAACAGCCCAGAGAAGATGGCTGTCATCCTTTCATTTCCAACCAGCAGTCTGTGTAGCTTTTACTACAATCAATTCATGTCTATGTCATGTTTCATTTTCATGCTTCATTTTACAAGCCCACTAATCAAACTAATGAGGTTGAATGTGAAGAAATCCCTTTGTTTCAAGCTGAACAGCCTCTGAAACCACAGTTATAGTGGTCTTTCTTTACTTATTCATTTCCTGTTTGCAAGTAATAGCAAAAATATACAGCATTACAGAATTTTCCTGCTAAACCTTAAAGGCAGAAAGCCATCTTATTACAACATCAGCTGTAGTTCACAGGAGTTCAAGCTATATATTGACGTAAGGGTGTCACAGTGCCTTCCACATGTGAACAAGTTGAAATGAAAACAAAGTCTTATTCACTGCTTTAGAAGGGTCACAAGTATGTTCTGTATGTTCCAAATCAATGGCTTAAGACGGTCCAGTGAGCAAATGCATGTTTGCTTATGGGAGTTTGTGCTGTGCTGACCACGCTCCTGCGTGGAGGACTATTCCCCCTGAGCCTGAAACATGATCAGGACCTGGGTAAGGACCAGGACTTTCCTCATTCATCAGCCCATCTAAACCGTGAGCCACACATAGAGATAATCCAAGGCAGGAGACAGAAACTAGAAATGCAGATGGAAATTTCCACTCGGGGATTCATTACACAGCCATCCCAGGCTGCAATACAAACCCACCAGTGCTCCTCAGAGCTTTTTGTCATGAGTCAATAGGGATAGAGAGAGACACAAAGAGACTTACAAGGGAATACATGTGATTACGGGACAGCACCACAAAGGACAACACTGTCAGCCCACACACAATTCCAGTAAACTTGAAATCATAATCTCTTAGAAGTCTTGGCTTGAATTCAGTTATTTAAGTATTGTTTTCTGCTTAATATCACATACAAATCTCCATCCCACCCTTGCTTTGGAAAGCAAAGTATCAGTCACAATATCTAACAGTAACCTGAGAAAGGTTTGTTTCTGATCCTTTAAATACCCAAAGTAGCTGCCCAGACCATCTGTGGAACAAGTGACAATCCCATTGCAAAGTCAGAAGGTCACAGAGCACTCCATCTTTACCATCAGGGTTACTATCAGTATTACTAGACTGGCTTGTATGAATATATGAGTGGTTCAGAGTTGTCTGAAAGATGCTGGATACATCTGTAAAAGGGTGTGAGAATGGGGAGTGAGAGAGATTCTCTTTTTAGCCTGTAGCATGATGACAGCGCAAGCATAGTGCCATGGTTTAAATCTGGGAAAACAATGGCTCCCTGACAAAGCATAATGCACCCACGGACAAAAATCCAGGCAAGCATTCCCTCCTAAAGCCATACGCCAAACATAAGAAATGCACTACTGCTACGGTACATCCCAGACTACAGCAGAAGCTTTTAGTTTTTACACATCACCTACAACATCCTGAGTTGAAAGTTCTTGGAATATGGGGTACCAATCACCAAGTCTCCTTGTCCCCAGCCAGTCCATGGAGATGGGGTGAAGATTTATCATGCCACAGCATGGGCCAACACTACTTCCATGTGGGCTTCACCTGGTTAACCTTCAGTACTTCCCTAGGGGACAGGAGGAACATCTTACCCTTTCCCACTCCTGGAACAAAGACACCCATCATGAAGCAGCACCCCTCCATGTCAGCGGGAGCCTGACTGTGGAGACGGATGTGGGACAACTATTAGTTAGAGCCTATACCCACCCACAGAAACCAGACTTTTGGAAGTGCTTTTGCTTCTCTTGTTTTTCACAGGAGACAAATGCAAGCCACTCATCAGCAGTATTATGGCAGGTAAATAACTGAGAGCTGATGGATCTGAAGAGTTGTGTGCAGAAAAAGCACTTCAGCTTTTAACTATCTCAAGTGATCCTCTGATGTTTAATTAGGAATAATTAAAGAACAAACAAAAAGCCTGAATCCTTTCATGAATACTTCATAGGGGCATGCTAGTTATTTCAAACGGGAGCTTGGTTCCAGGGTGGCAGACTCCCTTTGCAGTGAAACAGAGGAAAAGCAAACTAATCTGTTAAAGAAATAGAGCAAAAAAGGTGTCAGATTTCTTCCAAAACAGAGATATTTCTGACAACAAACTGGTTCATAAGCTTAAACAAGATGACTGAGTAATGATTGACAGTGATCCCCCACAATCAGCCTCAAGACACAGGTGTTATTAAAAATCAACATGTAGCTTTACTGAAGTCTTTAAACGCTGTACTGCCTCCCAGACATGGGAAAAGAATGAAACCGCCTGAGCAGCTTGGGTTTGGCATAGAAAAAGAGAGTTCATTAAGGAGTTGGGTTATTCCCAAACTGTGCTGTTTAAAAAGCCCCATTATACCTGCTGCACAATAGGTGGGATCCACTTTCTTTCAGCAACACTTATGTCAGATGTTAATTCAAGACTGTATCGTGTTTAACAAATACTCCCCTAAGAGAAGCTACCGAAAAGAGGTAAATCACCTCTGTGAGAGTACTGCAAGCGGAAGCTCACTAACTAGAGCATGTGGGTGAAAAGCAGGTGACACGGCAACACATGTTCAAACAAGATAGGAGATGGAATATCATTTACAGTCATCAGGGATACAGGATGAGCAACGGAAGAGGATGATGCACTCCTCAAAGCAAGGAAGTTCAGCCTTTACCATCCCACTACTCCTCCTGAATTCTCATTCTTGGCACAATGTATGTTTTGCTCCTCTAGAGATGCCTGTGCCCTGACCCATGGGATGCCCGCTCTGCACTACAGGCTGCAGCTCCCACATTCGGCAGAGCAAGGGATAGATAGCCCCCACTTCATGAGCATCCCGCAGGCACAACTCCTCCTCCCATGGGGGGTCACGGGAGACAGGACAACGTGCCACAGCTGCAGGGGCAGCTGCAAGGGGAGCGAGCCACACGCAGCTGGTGAAAGGGCAGACACATCCTCCCTCCAGCAGATGTGGAGGCAGCCCATGGAGGCCACCCTGTGTGAGGGCACTGGCACGGGGGCTGCCCTCACATCCTGCCCCAGCACACCAGCTGCACAGCCCAGCTGTGCATGGTGCCAGACAGGCACCAGCACGCACTGGCACTGCAAGGAGGGAGGGCACAGTGGAGATGACCAAAAGGCAGCACGGGGATTGCTGAGAAATGAACAATAGCACGCACCCACAACACTGAACCACTTCTTAGAAGACCATGATGCCATGCCCCAGGAAGCCATGAGGACTTGCCTTCCCCATCCGTGGCCACAGGAGCATGCTTGGTGCACCAAAGGGCACCAGGACAAGAGGCTCAAGCATCAGTTCCAGCAGGAGGATTATGAAATGGAGACCATGCCAGCCAACCCCCAACGGTACCTTGTGTCTCATTTTATAGCATCAGATGTCTACAGACCCTCTGGGAGGTGCTGATGGTTAGCCTTGAAGCTGCATTTGGAAACTGAGGGGTTGCATGGAGTTGGAGCATGCTCCTGACTGCTGACCATGGAAGAAAGAGGGCTCTGCAGCCACACAGGGGGAACAAAAGATGCAGAAGGAGGAGAAGGTTGCACCCCTTTCTTCCTTGCATCACTGATTCATTTAGATTTGAAGTTCTCTGGCGCAGGGATTTTCTCTCCCTGATGGTTTTCAAAGTACCTCTGAGGATGGAACCTTGAAGGCATACAGAAATTCACATAGACAGAAAAAATACAAAGCAAGAAAGAGGAATTTTAGTCACAGGATGACAATATGAGGAGATATTTAAATTGGCCTCTACCTCTCTAAGCAGTTACCACTCACCAGTGATGCTTTTACACTACTGCTACGCACTTCCTGGCTTACCAATGTATTGCATCAGCGCTATATATGAATCCTCAAAGATATTTCTGGTCACCTCTTCACAGAATCATAGAATGGTTTGGGCTGGAAGAAACCCTAAATCTCACCCATTTCCAACCCTCTGCCATGGGCAGGGACACCTTCCACTAGACCAGGTTGCTCCAAGCCCCATCCAACCTGTCCTTGAACACTGCCAGGGATGGGGCAGCCGCAGCTTCCCTCATAGTGAAGAGCTGCTCCCTAAGATCTCATCTAAGTCTCCCCTCTGTCAGTTTGAAGTCATTCCTATTTGTCCTGTCACTACAGGTCCTGTTAAAACCCTCTCCAGGTTTCTTGTAGGCTCCCCTTAGGTATCAGAGCACTGCTATAAGGTCTCCCCTAAGCCTTCTCTTCTTATGGCTCAGCCAATCTTCCTTTGCATCACCAAAACCAGCCCTTCATGCAAAACAGTCAACAGGTCTGCTGATCAGAGCAGATCTTAACTAGGAAACAAAGCATCACAGCTTCAGGACAACCCTTTTCCCCTGTATTCCCAAGGGCATAGCCCTCTCCCTGTTTAACAGGACACTTTGGCTTCAGCATTTGTATCACTGCAACTAAATGATCACCAATAGCTAAGTTCTCAAATTATAGTCATAAATATCAGTAGCGGTGAGTCCACAAGTATCAGTTAATACAATTAACTTAAACCACACTAACTACAGCCCAAAGCACTGACCATCCTGGACACAGTGAGCTCCAGGGAGGGCAGTTAGCATACCTCCCTCATAGCAAGGTAACAGACCTGCCCCTGTGGTGATAAAGTGCTCAATTTCATCTAGAGCACATCCTGTGCATGGTCCTTCACCATCTCCTGGCCCTGCTCCTATTCTTGCAGTTTTTAAATACTCTGGGGGAACCACCGTATCTTTTCTAAAGGAAGTTCAGCTGCACAAAGTGAGCAAAGGCAAACAGAAACTAAGTAACGGTGCCTCAGTTCTGTTTCAAAACTAACAACCATACATTGCTTGGACAAGCAGAACAAATGATAGTCTACAGCCCAGCAGCAGGAAAGGTCACATTATTGTTGTGGTTATTTTTCATGCTTAACCCTTCCCACCTCATTTGCTCTTTTCTTCCATGTCCTCACATAGCGCAGCCTGATCTCAGCGTGGGAGCCTGTTTCACTGATCTAAATGTAGGATGGGGTCCTTAAGACTTTCCTGAAACGGAAGGGGCCCAGTTTGCAACAGCCTTACAAGAAATAAGAGCTACTGTACTGCTCTAGGATTTTGAGCTACAGTTGTTTAATAAACTTAAAGTTTACTCTACAAATTTTACAAAACCTGCAGAGAAATTTTCAGGAAACATTAGAGCATCATGAAGGACACACACTTAAAAATATAAGAAAAATAGACTGAAACTCCCGAAGCACCATAGAATCATGGAACAGTTAGGGCTGGAAAGGACCTTAACATCATCCGGTTCCAACCCCCCTGCCATAACCAGGGACACCTCACACTAAACCATGGCACCCAAGGCTTCATCCAACCTGGCCTTGAACACTGCCAGGGATGGAGCACTCACCATCTCCCTGGGCAACCCATTCCAGCTCCTCACCATCTCTCTCTTCAGTTGCTTTAGTTCTAAAAGGATTGGTTTAAAAGCAGAATACTTATGCAGCAGGAAATATGTAGGTTTATACACTTTAATGGTTATAACTGAGGGGAGGAAAGAAAGATGTCTTCCAGCCCCTACCATATATTTCAGACAAGACTTTGGGTTTACACATCCCAAAGTTAGTCAGGTCTTGGAGAGTAGAGCTCACCATAGGACTACATGCAGTTTTACAACAACATGGTTTAACAACAACAATAGAAGGAACATCACAATATTATGTCCCTTATTCTCAAAGCTTTTTGTTACATAATTCTCACCCAAGCACCCTTGATCCTTACTCCAGGGAAACACACAACAACCACGTGTGTGTATTTTGCTCTACAGTCTCTCTCAATATGTAAATATTTTTTCTTGACTTGTTCTTGTTAGTTCCTACAGGAAACATCAACATCAGCAGATCTGACCACAGACAAACTCTTCCCAATGGTTAGACAATGTTTATGCTTATAACCAAAATCCCATAACAGACTAAGCCCTTTGGGATGAGTAAGCAGAAAAGAACATCTAGACAGCACAAGCATCACGCCATACGCTTCTTTATTAAAGTGACTGCACAACACTCATTCAAAAAAGCCGAACTTCCCAACTTCCTTTATGCTTCTCCAATAACAAACCAGTGAAATAACCTCCCTCCCCCCTCCACACACACACACACACACACACACACACACACACACACACACACACACACACACACACACACACTACACAGCTTGCCCTTTAGCAATATTCCTCTGAAGGACAGCAAACTACTACTGTTAAACTCTATCGTCCCCCCAGGATCCCTGAAACTGAAACAGTTTAGCCCTGATAAGAAGTTTTTAATGGACTCTTCCAAGAAGCACACATATCTTCTAAGAAAATTTACCTAAGAAAAGCGAAGCAAAGGAGCAAACAAATGCCTGTTTATGTAAGTCCATTCATGTGCAAACGTGCATGAATACCAAAGGCTGAGACTCGGGATCTCATTCGAAGGTACTTGGAATGAAAATGTCATGACTTAGTGCAGACAAGGTCTTAAAACCAGAGGTTCTGAGTGTTGGAATTTGAAACTTCTTTGGTGAGAAGTCGGTCTTGATCATGATGAAACGCTCTGTCAACATTAGGTTTCTGAAAGTATCAAGTGTTTTGCATGCATAAATGCTGACAATTTAGTTAACTAAATTCAAGATAATTTAGCTTTAAGCATGTTTGAGGCTTACTTACAGATAGACCACACATTATGTAAAGTTTCTCTGCTTTTGGTTTTGTATTTGTAAGAAGCTGTGAATGCGTATTTGCTTCCCTGTGCTACTCAGTTTTCCTATGGAGTCTACAAAAAGAAAGATTTCCTAGGCAGAGTGGATGGTTTACACTTCTCAGGGTGACAAACCACAAATGGACTCTGGTCTAGAGACAGAATTATCTGTGCAAATGTACAATTAAGACAATATGGCCTTTGAGCATACTTACAGATGCAAACCCATCCCATTCAGATGATTTAAGCATGGTATAAAGTACAAAGAAAACAAAAACTCATTACATTTCACTATCCATAAAGCAACGTTTCTAAAACTTGCTTCTGAATCCATTAGAGAGAACAGAGGACTAAAGCTTTTTCACAACATTTCCCTGCATGATCTACTTATATACGGGAAACTCATCAAATCCTCATTGTGAGAGCAATGCAGGAGCTCCCATAATCCCCAGACTGCCTTCTGGGCTGTTTATGAAGGAAAGTCAGAGGATTTACACAAGTACATGAGGGTTCAAGAAGCGTTAGACCCGAGATTATCACACATTTCCCTCCAGTGTGCCAGTGGTAAAGTACCTGTGACCGTCCACTGTAACCTTGTATTTCCTTTCATCACAAAACTTGCTAGCAAAGAAATCGTAAGTACCTGAATTCTGAGTACCTGTGATGGAAGAAAAGCCTCTAGGTCATATTCCCACAATTCAAAGCTAGACTGTTTGAAACAGATCCAGATGCCACTTTTTGATGAGCAGAAATCACTGACTAATGATGCCCAGGAGGTATCTTTCTATCCTCTGCAGAGCTGCAGTCATTCTCAAGATTCTCCATTCAATGCACATTTCTACCACCATAGCATATTGTTGCATCTTATATTCAGTGTAATTTACTCACAATTTTATGCTCTCTTCCCCTAGAAGGATGTCAAGAATCATACCATGAAACAACTAACTTTGCGAACAGGTTGATAGCAGCTGCTCCTGAACATCCAGCTTAACCTGTTGCCAGGAACATAATTATCCCTTAGAATGCTCAACTGCCAGAGCTGTTAGGAGTCTCAGTTTCTGGTATGTTCCTTTTTTACCCATATAATGAACAGCAATTACCAAAGATAAACTATAGACCGGACAAATCCCTCCCTTCTAGACTGAAGTGGCAAGAGCTGTCTTCTCAAGAGAAGACTCTGTATGCATTTTGGACACAGTATCCATAAACAAGCCTTTCCCAAACTTTACCCTCTGAATACCCATCTTTCCCCTGGTTCACTCTACTGGCAACAATAAGAGGTAGAGGATTACACAGGGCTACTCAAAGCCATCACTGAACTGCCCTGAGGAAGGGCCAGCCTTTAATCTTGGTGGTATGCACAAAGACACAATAAAACCTAATAAAACACATACAGTCATGATGAAAAAAGATGAAAGATCTTTGGACTAGCTAACTTGTTGCTAGTTTTGCCTATTTGGTTTTGAAAGAAGCTGAGAAGGAAAAGGACTAAGCAAACTTCTAACACTGCTAAGAAACTGCTGGACAGGTGATAACTGTTACACATTTCAACATCTATTGGCAAATAAGCAAGTTGGAAACTATTGCCCACTTTTACATGGCTTCCTGTCCAGTAAGCAGGTTTCCATCCAAGTTGTTCACATCTTTGGTGAACGTGAACTCTTTCTCAAAAGCGATCCTACCCCCCAGGCTCAGACATCAGTCACAGTTCATTGTCAAAGGTATGCCTGCCCTGTGTTGAATTTGTGGGCATCTTGTTTCCATAAATTGTCTCTGGTTTTATTCATTAGGTCATCTACATAACCTTGTTACTGGGGGACAAAAGGATGTAAGAGGTTTGCCAGAGCTATTCCTCTACCTCCTTTACACCACACAAATCAACTCTCTCCTACATATCCTGTGAAAAAACCAAGCTCTAGTGCAGAGTTAAGACCTACTAGCCCAACGTTAAAACTGTATTCTTCCTATCAAGTATGAACATTAACTTCAACTTCTAAATTTAGGAGAGTTTGCAAGGAGGAATTATTCACTTCCTGTGTTTCTGGTCCCGTTTGAGATTTTTCAGGCTTCAATTCACAGACTAACCATGGTTTGCTGAGAATGGGAAGGGACCATGCCTGAGAGTGAACTCAGTCATTCCTATGCCCACTGGGGATTCTCATATCTTACAAAGTATTTCAGTGCTATAAACCACTTCACTTAATCTAGCTATTCTTTTACTTTACTGACCTTAGAACGCCTTCATATGCAATGTATTTCTGTAAGTATGTCATCAAACCATTGTGGAGACTTTGTTAGTGATCATACCTGCTTTGCCATAAGCATAGCAAAAAAATCAAGCCAAAACTTGTTCAGATCTGGTCAGAGAAGCATTCAAGTATTTATTGTATTTAGTTCACAGCTAAAATACAAACTTAAATATAAGATGCAAAACAGACTTCTCTTTACAAGACTGAAATTTATCCCTTACACTAGCATAAAGCTCCAAAGTAGCTCAGAAAAGAAATTACAAAGACTCTCTTGCTTTAGTTTGTCTGGAAGTAAAGTGAAAATAAGCATGGGTCATCACTGAATATGACAAAGTAGCTAGAGACTGAAATGCTCTATGTAGTATTTCTCCTTATAAAGGGCACAAATGTTCTTTCAACTTCAGTATTCAGAGTGAGCATTTAAAGGCCATGAACTTGAAGAGCACATTGCTGAACTCTTCTCCCAAACACAGCTGTCAGGGTGGAATAAGAAACATGCTTCTCGAATTGTTTTTATTATGCATATCTACAGGACACAGGTGAATACCTACATAACCTGCTATTGCTTTAAACACAAAAGAGGTATGGATTGGAGAACCACACCCAGATTCCAGTTTCCAAGCAAACCCTGTTACATCTTTCCAAGTCAGGTGTTTCAGAGTGGTCTGTCTCTTTACCCACGCCATATTTCCCAGTTGTCTAAAATACTGAACTGCCACCAGATAGGCTATGTGTTTGGAAACAAGAAATGAAACAATTGTGGAATAGCGTGGGTTTAGTAGAGCACAAAGGTATTTTCCTTGTGTCAACGGAACCATAGCAACGTTCAAATACTTTTCATACTTGGCTTTAGTATCTTATGATACATCTGTTGCTTTTAGTAGTCATGTCTCAATCCTGATTCACATGCAGTGAACCAGATGAGCTAGATTCATGCCTATGCAGATGCCCACATTCAGGCTCACTGGCCATCTCATACACCTATAAGATCACCTGTCCCAGGCCTCTTGGCTCAACACATGTTGCTCAACCAAGCTGTATTGTGCACCATGTAACAAAATATCTTTCCTCTTCCAGGAGGCCAAATACATTATCATCCATTCACCATTTATAGTGACTTTTCTATACCTTCCGTAGAAGCACTATGCTAATATAAGGAAGAAATTCTTTACTATGAGGGTGGTGAGACACTGGAACAAGCATCCCAAGGAAATTATGAATGCTCCATCCCTGGCAGTGTTCAAAGCCAGGTTGAATGGGGCTTGAAGCAACCTGGTCTAGTGGAAGATGTCCCTGCTTGGGGGGTGTGTGGAACTAAATGAGATTTAAGGTCCCTTCCAACCCAAACCATTCTATGATTCCTGGTGTTAGACAAATGCAGATTTGTCCATGGATGCATCTTAATCCCTTAATCACTAGATCATCACTCCTTACCAACAAGGTTAAACTCTTGCACTTTGAAAATCCATGTATGACAGTTTAAAGTGGAAAATCTTTTAGTGTATGAACAGAGGTTAGGTGTTCACACTACAATGTTACTGTTCTTGGGTTCTTACACCAAAGGAAATGGCTTATAATGAAAGACTGTCAGCACTATGGAACATTACAGAACTGCTGTTCACATGTTACCACCCTGCAAAGAAGCAGCATCAGGTAGAAGCATCAAAATCTATACAGTTGGCACTTAAGTCCAGCTTTCATATTTTCTGCCTTATTCTACCTCACCATCAAGTTTTCCAGTGTGATACTGAAAGGAGTGGGAGCAGTTACAATTCCAATTGAAACACCTAGCAACTTCTATTTGCCATGGGGTTCCAAAGGTGTGGTCAGTAGCACAAACTGGCTAAGCAACACATTTGAACTGCAATGCAATTTTAGATCTCAAGATCCAAGGATACACTGCAGGCCAGTTCAGCCATTAGCAGGCAGAGACCAAACAGGGATGAAGTCACCCCACCATGGAAAAAGGCAAATCTTGCTCTTCCTGTCACCTTGTCCAAGAGAAGATGAGCACAGTAAGAAGCCTTCTAACAAGATGATTCACTTTTTTTTCCATTTCTGTCTGTCCTGATACAGGGCAAAATGACCTGTGTCTTGTCTGCTGCTGAAATACTGGCCCTGCTACACAGGCACAGCCAACCTGAGAAGCACTGTCTTTGCTGTAGATAGGCAGATGTGCTTCCTGCCCCTGTGAAGGATGGATGCTGGAGAAGGCCATTTGGGATTTCTCACTTTCAAACAGAAACATCACTATGTAGTAACATGCTCCATCATGCAGCAACAAAAAACAACCTACACCAAAAAAAATCCATAAGAGCAAAATGGTAATTTTCACATTGAACATTCAACCAACAAGCACATCAAAATCAAAGGCAAGAAATGCTTTAGGTCACAGACAAGGGTGAATCACAGGGCTCCCCTGCCTATAGAAATCTGTGATGCAGAAAGCAGACACATTTTTACTCAGCTGCTAGAGAGCTTTGAGATGGGCCCAGACTATAGACCTGAATAGAATAGGCAGTATAGGAGAGGGACCATCCTCATTAAAGTTGAAATCTACTCCAAAGATGTGCAAATTCCTAGCTCTCAAGAAGCAAACGCAAACTGTGCCTTATATAAAGCTTCTAGAGCCAAAGGCAATCTCAGCAATAACTTGGACAACTTCAGATGTTTCACAGTATGTTTTCAGGAGCTCTGTTTCAGTAGGTTTAGAAAGTATTTGAAAGCTGTGACCTGAAGGAGCACAGAGGTTCATAATGAATGTTGACATCTGCTTAACCTCACACCTCTATTTCTGTTCCTACTACAGCTATGACTGTCACTGATTAAAATCAGTGTCACAACCTTTCATATTAACTCTAGAACATAGAAAGCTTCAACTTCCACCTGTAAGCAAGGGCAGTAGCAGGAAAAACTGAGGCGAGGGGGAGAAAGAAAAAGGATCTAGTAAAAAATGTTAATTTCTCTATTTAATGATCAGCATGACCTGTCTTTAACCCAGACACTATGGTTAATAGGCTTCCTGTAGGCATCATGTGATTAGACAGCTCTTGCACCTGTTAGCATATTTAGGCATATATTTCTGTGTTAACGGCCAGCATCTCTTTCTATATAAGCCACGACTACATTTTAAATTGCTGAAGTCAACTTCCTCAAGCAACCACAGAGTGAGAGGTTCTCGTGGGAAAAAAGAGAGATGCTAGGCATCAGTTTTCAGTTCAGAAAGCCTCAACCTATAAATTGTCTTATCAGAAGAAGGGAAAAGGCATTAGAAACTACCTGGTCAAAATACAGGATAATAAATATAGAGGGGAATAATAGGTCACAAGTGGAAGAATATGTTCTACCTTTGCTTTGAAGCAGTGTTGCTTTACTCAGATTATCACAGATAACAGCTTCTCCAAGGTAAACATCATAGTATTCATCTACAACTGCTCAGAAGAATGCAATTCCTATCTGGGGAGAGGACAGAAGGCTCGTGGTGCAAGGTGCCTTATAGAATAGCTCTAGCTCCTCTCCTATGGGTTTGTACCCAGAAAATAATCTCAGTGAGAAAGCACAAGATATTTATCAAGAAACAGCAGTGTGGTTTACACTATTATTCACTTCCATTGTGCCTCAAAGAGTTATTCAGTTTTCTGAATAACTATAAAGAGTTATACAGTTTTCTTCTTCCAGGTTACACATCAGGGCAAGGTTTTGCAACCACAATTTGACACTACATCCCAGGTAACCCATTTTACTTCATCCTCACCTCCACTCATTTCTTTTCCAGAGCTCCTTGAAATGTCAGAGATAGATTTCCACTCCCTGTCTGTGCAACACACCTGGCTCCTTTTGCACCAAAGCACACGGGGATGACTGTGTCTGAGGTGGGTTTCACTTAAAGGCTTTGTATGCGTTGACACCCATATGCAGGCAAAGGGCCATCACACAAGGTCCTCCCCAGATATCAGGCAGTCACTGTGGCAGTGGCAAAGCATGTTTGTTTGAGGCCATTGGAACAATGACATGCAAATAATTTTATTGAAGTATCTTCTGCCAGCATTGCTCATTGTTTCATATACAGGAACAGATGGGGAAGATACTCTAATATAAAATACCGCAACACTGGCATACCAGTTCAACTGTATTCATGTGTTGCATAACACAGAGTTCTCTGGAATAGCTGAGACTACACAATTTGGGTTTGTTGGGGTGTTTTGTTAGCATAGGCAAGACCTGAGATACTATCTGGTTATCTGATTCTGGCTCACAGCCACTAATCCCTTTGCATGTCCACACCCAGGCCCCGCATGAACTCTGACCAACCACTGCCCTGGGCTCAGCCCACTCAACCTGAAGGAAGGGCTCCTTTGGAGGAGGCTGCTCTGTGCTGAACAAACAGGCACCACCCAGCATCGCACTGAACAGAGATTCACGATTTGTGCCTTCCCTCCAGCTTGCTTTTTATTTGCCAAAGAAGCCATTTCCACAAAAGCTGAAGGTGAAGAGCAGACTTGTTACCAGCCTTCTTGTCAGCCTGGGCAAACGCCAGGCCAGAAAACATGTAGAAGAACTTGGTAGCTCAATGATAGAGGAGTTGAAGAAGGAACCTGCTAGCTCTCACTTTGCTACAGACAACAGGCCAAAAAACTAGCCGGATAAGTAACCTAACCTGCCACAAGGACAAAACTGGGAGTTTGTTACCTTCATCAGATAAAGCCCTTCAATTTCTGCATAGAAATTGTGTTAACCTTCATAAATGCCTCCTATCTCATCTTCCCATGAGGCTATACGTTTCCATATATCTTCACTGCCTTCGTAACACAATAGCGACAACCAAGATGTGGTTATGTTGCCTCGGGGTTGTTTGATTTCTGGTTTTGAAGTTGCTGCATCTGCTCTGTATACTAATTACGGTTTTGTACTTAAGGCTTGAAGAATGATGTTTAGAATAAAAAGCAAGCAAGAGATGAGTTATTAATACAGAAAAGTTGTTTTTTGCCTTAGGTTTCACTGTATGGTTTTGACAAGGATGATGCATGTGTTTCTCAGGCACTAAGCATATTGGGTGGCCACAAATTAGACAGCTACAGATTTGGGTTTTCCTGCTTACTCACATTTTCCTTAGCCATTTATGAAGTTAAAAAGAAAACCTTAGGAGTTCTACAATGTGAGATAAAAATTCATCTGCATGGGCCCAAATGAGCATAGAGAGATTGTGGCAAGAGGGGAAACCCAACTAGCACCCTGCCCTGTCTATTCCCAAGGACATCACAGGAGCCATCAGCCCACCACAGCCTGATCCCCACAATCCCAGAGGAACACAGAAGCACAAGGGCAGGCAGAAACCCAAATTAAGGACTTAGAAGATGGGACATGCTGCCTGGACATCTCCTGATACCGTCCCAGCAAGGCCTTAGCCCTGGCTGAGTGTCGAGGCATGAGGATCGGTCAACACTAGAGCTCCTTTTGGATGGAGAGGAGTTGCTGGTAAGGGGTAGAGGACATACTATGAAATGTGGGGGAAGAGCATTTTGAGATCTCACAAGACTTAATACAGGATGTTTAGAGAAGGTACCAGCTGCGGGAAAGGCGATAGATTTAGGTTATTTGGGGATGAACAAGTGTGGGGAAAATGGAGAGGTACAGGGATAAAAAAAAAGGTTGTCACACATAAGTTGACTGTTTGGTAGAGTTGCCTGGCTGCATCCTGCCCCATCTTCTCATTAAATTAATTTCCAACTCTTTTACTGGGCAAGAGACTCTCTGAGTGCATGTGTGTGTGTGTATGGAGGTCTGAGTGCAGCTCCTGGAGGCAGATCATGAATAGGACCATATGATCCTGGAGCAAGTGGAAATGTGTGAGGGAGGATGTGCATTTAAGCAAAGAGTGAGGCAGTGAGGAGGGGAATCAGCCTGGGAGCCAGGGGAATCTCTAAGGGCAAGAGCCACAGGGGAGCTGGCTAATGTAACCAGGATCAGAAATACTTCTCTTTCTCCCACCTCTCATTAGAGGACCTCTGTCCTGATCAGCCAGATAGAGAAGGTGGATGCAGCCCTTACTAATGCCTGGGAATACATCATCAGCCTCACTGCCAGTTGGACCTGGGTGCGCAGCTGCCTCACCTATCTCAGGCCACTGGTGGTACAGTTTCCCTTAATTCTTC
The DNA here is from genome assembly GCA_002631895.1 of Agapornis roseicollis. Taxonomy (NCBI): domain Eukaryota; kingdom Metazoa; phylum Chordata; class Aves; order Psittaciformes; family Psittacidae; genus Agapornis; species Agapornis roseicollis. Next base: position 61,913 of record NDXB01021354.1, read on the forward strand.
TCCGAATTATTACTCACACATAAATTATTGTCACTACTCCATACTGTAAGTATGCTTCATAATGTACTGTTATCATCAAGAGACCTTTACACACCAAATTATTGTTTCAGCACTATATCTTCAAGACCATTATGACCTTTAAAAATACTAATAATTCTCTGGAATTAGATCAAGGCAATTTAACTGGAGAAAAAGTAACTTAACAGTCAGGACAGAAAGAACCATCTATTTTACACAGGAAAGAGCAGATGTGTTTGCTGTTCACAGGCAAATCCCTGACTGGGATCATGATGGACCTCCCCATCTCTTACTTTATCTGCCATCAGATGTTAAGGGCCACAGCCCTTCAGAGATGAAAAGTAGATGATCAATACCAAACAGAGTCAGAGAAAACTGCCTGAAGAGTGCGCAGGGTATGTAAACAGGAAAGGAAACACAGGCAGGGAGAAGCAGAGTGCCTTTCCCCAGGTCATGCGCCAGGTCCCTGACAAAGCCAGAAATAGAGCTCTGGCTTCCTGAGCCCCCACCACCCCTAGGCACACCTGGTCTCCCATGCGGTTAGGCTGCAGACATTGCTTTTGTGCAGACACCCCTTCAGACAGTGGCGCGCGTGGAAAACAGAGCTGCAGCAACCTCACAGGAGCAGCATCTTCACTCTTTTCAGGAACTCAAGTTTCAGCAGAAAGAATTGGGCACAGCAGTTATGAGATTTTAATATTCCTCACTCCAAATCAGTTGTGTATCCTTTCCTGGATAGCGTTTAAAGAGATTTCCTCTATAAACTCAGTTTCTCCTCCCATGTATTGGCTATTTTTATCACCAGACAACATCACCGCAGAGTCTAGTTATATGCCTGCTAAGAAAAACTCCTATTTTAACCACTAATACAACCAAAACCATGGCACAAGAAGAAATCACTCTACTAGACAAACACCAACCCATATATACAGCAGTACTGTAGCTCTCTGCCACTGAACAGTGGAGGCATTTCAGCCTGGAAGCGTTTCTTAGTTAAGCAACTGATTTCGAGTACAGAAATATTCATTCTCTACATATTCAGCAGGATGACAGCTGCGGTGTCTGAAGTGAATGCTGGGATCCCAAGCCTGTTTATCAAGAAACAAAATTCATCAGGTGAGAATCAGATCTGAATTTGCTCTTCTGGGCCCTTTTCCACCAGATGCAGGGCAGCTCCTGGGTTCATTAAGTAATGCACAAAATCAGAGCTGCAGGTGGTGGCATCTCATTCAAGAGCAGCATGTGCATCACTCCCACCCAGTAGCATATGTACTCAGTGCCCTACTTCATACCTCCAGGCTGGTTTGGCCATGTTAACGCAATCATACGTAGGTGGTTTGGTTTCAGTTTTCTTATTTTTACTATAGCAAAAGGATTTGGAGGAGGGTTTGCATTGTAACCTAAGGAAATTATATACACAGTTTGCTCTTAAGCTTCTGGGCTTCTTCCTCTTCCAGAAGGAGCACACCTCAGCTAAACAAAAAGTGTGCTCCCCTTCAGCAGGTTTGAGCTAATGACAGATGTTATTCAGCAGTCATACACTGTTACTCTTTGCAGTAACAACAATCATTCAAGTACCAAAGAGTAGAACATGTGTGAGTGCACACTGCCTTGGTACACACAGATGTACACCACCACATCAGTGTCACAAGGACCATGTCCTGCCTCATGCAGTCTTGTGCTGACCCTGCTCATTCCCATCCTAGGGCTGAGGTGAATTCACCTGTAAAGATTCCAAACTCTGGAGAAGGGGAGCATGGGACCACTTACTTCCCATGGCATTTCAGCCCCTTCATCCTTGAGGTTTAATTGTCAAAATTGGAGCTTTTTCAAGGCGCATAGCACAAGCTGATCCTATGATCCTTTCCAACTCAAACCATTCTATGATGCTACTGTGAGATACATTACATTTATTTGGCAAAATCTTGCCATTCTTCTCAAGCACCAAGCTATGCTGGGGCTGGAGAGCAACAGGACACATGTTTCAATGATGCACATACAGCCTGGAGTAAACCAAAGTGAATTAATAATGCTACACCTGGGCAGCTAGTGCACACGCTGCCTATTACCAGGAGGCTGCAAGCCAAATGCCATTAACCTCCAAGGCAGATCATTATTAGACCATAACACCCAACCTGTCATGTCTCATTGTTTCATTAACACAGTTCTGGAAAGCTTCTAATAAAGTCAGGGAAACTGTTGCCTCAAAATTAGCAGAGATTACAAGGTTTTCCACGTGAATACTGAAGAGAAGAAAAGGAAGTTTATTACAATCATTTTAAGGGCATTAGAGATAACTGAGATAATTCTGCTTCTGATCTAAGGCCCACTGAAGGCAGTAAACAGGCTCCTACTCTTTTCTTCTGAAACAGTGATTTTATTATTATAAATATGATTCTCCCCCACTCATTTCTTATATTAAATTAGAAGTTGCCCAGCCCAGAAGAAACCTGTAATGCATGTACCAAATATTTGCATGGCTGACAAGCTCTGTCTTTGAATCTTCATGAAAGGCATATAATTGTGTTTAATGCAATTTATTTGTCATAAAAGTAGTAAGCTTTGATCCAAACATCTTTGCAACAGAGATCCAAAGAAACTAAAACTCCAGGTCTATTTTAAAGCAATGTGCATTTAACATTCATTCTTTTCCTTATCTGATTAGGAAATTTACTCCCTAGTAGATTACAGAAATATAACAAAGAAAAAAGGTGATGTAACTTCATTAATGCCTTGCAACTTATGGCTGGGTTTTGTTGTTGTGAGTGTTTCTTGCTTGGTTTTGGTTTGTTTCATCTCATAAAGAAGGGACTAGATGATCTTCAAGGTCCCTTCCAACCCAAACCACTCTATAATTGTTATCTAATGTAAACCAATAATCTTTGGGACAAAGGTCATTGACTGCTCCACAACTCTGGGAAGATCAGCTGGCACCTAATCATAGAATCATAGAATAGTTAGGGTTGGAAAGGAGCTTAAAATCATTCAGTTCCAACCCCCCTGCCATAAGCAGGGACACCTCACACTAAACCATGCCACCCAAGACTTCATCCAACCTGACCTTGAATAACCAAGTAGGCTTCTAGCAGTTTAATGGGTCTTGAATGCCAGCTGACAAAGACACACAGAAATTTAACTGGGAAAGAAAGAAAATGAGAGGTTTGAAAAACCTTAGAGGAAACACTTTCATTAACCATCGTATTGTCAGTGTCAGTTTGGTTGCATTTAAGCAATTCACTGCAATGCATGCAAAGCCAGCATGAGCATTGTGGACTTCTCTTCACAAGGGCGGAAACAGCTAACTGGCATTTGTTGCTGGCCTTTTTCTTTTCTTGGTTTAATCAAGACATGAGCAAAACAAATGGCATCAGCTAAGGGAGAGGAAAATAAAAATAAAAGCAAAGGAAAAAACTCTCTAAAAAACCCCAAAACCCAACAAACCACCACCACCAACAAAAAAAGATGTCTTTTTCCTTTGCCAAATGTCTCCAGGAAACTTTTTGTGGGAGTTAGGACATTCACCTCCCAGAATCTGGCCCCCATGAGGAACTGAAGTGTGCCAAGCCAAGAAAAGAGAGAGGGTAGAAAAAAAAAGGAATCAAATTCTACGCTGATTGTGAAATAATCCGAATCATCACATTTCCTCTTANTTCCTTTGCCAAATGTCTCCAGGAAACTTTTTGTGGGAGTTAGGACATTCACCTCCCAGAATCTGGCCCCCATGAGGAACTGAAGTGTGCCAAGCCAAGAAAAGAGAGAGGGTAGAAAAAAAAAAGGAATCAAATTCTACGCTGATTGTGAAATAATCCGAATCATCACATTTCCTCTTACACATGTGAAAGAGTTCTTTAAAAGTAGGAGAGCTCCTCTGAAGTCATGATTGCTTAAAAAGAAAGAGAACAAAACCCCTTGAAGTCTGTACTCATTTGACTTTCAAACTGGTTCTTATCCACATGAACATTAGTTATTATGGCATTGAAAAATCACAACACTTGCAGTGGACGGGACCATCTTTCAGCCACATCAGTCTCTGCACCTTAGGTTAGCCTATTTCTGACACTGGCAAATACCAGGTGCTTTGGGGAAAAAACCATGTCTAGCACAAGCATGTGCTAACAGCTCACCAGATTACCCTGCCAGGGTCAACGCAATTCACAGGTCTCCTGTAAGGCTCCTTAAACCCAGAACTCTTGTACCTACATGAAGTTCTAGCACATCCAGCCTCTGATGAGGTTACAAAACCACCTCCCCTCCCTTTAAACCCCAAACCCCTTAAAACTTCTCACAGCCCCTGGATCTCATAAGCAGCAGCAAACAACTAATTCCCTTTCATCTTCTCCTTCCCTATGGTGTCAAAAGACTTGTCCATCCTCTCTCAAGTAGTTTCTTTCCCAAGAAAGGAAGTCCTAAACTTATCTACTACTATACAGAAGCTGTTCAGTGCCCTTGACAACTGACCCCAAATCTTCTCTAGCTCTAATCTACGTTCTGATGTGGAGCTGCTCTTAGCCCTTTTATGTGCTGTTGGCCTTGGACTACTTATGCCATTGTGTGAAACCTCAATGGAGGCAACAGTGGAACCAAAGGCTCTTCCAAAAATCAGTAGCAAGGCAAACATCTGGATATTGCACCCACCAAGGTCTCAGGGTATGGTGGACAAATGCACAGTGCTCAGTGGAGCAACCAATGCCACACATCAAACAAAACCGAGGTTTCATTCCAAGCCATATAAATTTTGAGTGAAGGTAAATCAGGCATTTAAACAATTAGGATTCTTTTTTAAAGAGAAAACAGTCCTAGAACAGACTCACTGATATGAACAGCTTAGGTAAATGGAATTCCTAATGGTATCATGCTAGTTTGAATTCTTCATGATGAACCTCTATTCCTATCTATGTGACATGGAAATTGTCATGCTGTAAAGAGAAAAGTGCTTTAGAACATCTGCACAGTCAAAGCAACTCAGTCCCAGGGAATTCTCCTATAAGACACCTTTGTTAATTTAGCCCTCGAAAAGGGCCTGAAATACAATTGATAGGCTCCTAAGTGCAGAAGATCCATTCTGGAAAGTCAATTTTCCCATTTGTTTTTAAGCAACAGCCAGCACAAGCATTTGAGTGCCCCAAGAGGTGAACTTGCATTTCTGTCCCCAGGTGGAAGGACAGAATTTAGTGCTGCTTCAGATGCTTTGCAATCCTTTTCTTAGATTCACTGAGCTCTTCATTAAGAAAAATACAGAATTAGATGAGGAAATCATGCGTATTCAGGATGTGATAAGGGTGGGGGTTGGGAACACCATGGTAAGAACTCTATCCTCCCCTCATCCCTTGAAAGCTACTGGCCAGATATTGCAGGAGGACCCGCAGGCTTGTTGCTGCGATCAGACCCTGCAGCAAGTCAGGAAAACTGTCCCTGTAGAGTCCATGCAGGGTAATAAAACACAGCTCCACCAGAAAACCATCAGTAAGCAAAGAGTGCTAGCCCCACAGGGTCTGAATTATGAAACGGGGACAGCTTCAGTTCCTTCAGATCTCACCCCAAACTGAGCAAACACCGAAGAAGTCAGGAAGCGTTCCTTATAACGGGAGCCCAGGGCCAGGCCTTTGGCACTGTGTTTAGGGAACACTTGTAGCTGTGATGACATTTTAAAAAGCTATGGAAGCCCAGCCACAGATGCAGAGATGAAGCCTTCATAGCACACATTCTAATAATTTCAGTTTAGACAGTTTTAGTTAGGAAGGGGTTCCCCCCCCCAATTCCTTTTTGTGTGGGAATGAATCTGCTCTGGTTTAACTCAAAGGTCATTTTAAAGTCTGTGTGCATTTACAGTGCTAGACAAATATTTGTCAAATATACAGGCTGCTGGTCTCGGTGCAAAGATAAAGGTTATGGGGGAGGGGGAAGCGGGGGGAAACCCCAACCAATGCAGAACGCAGAACTGAATGAACCCAAGGAAAAGCATCCATCTCCCGCTCCTGCTGGCAGAGACTGCCACCTTTTGGGGAACGCCTGCAGAGGCGAGCAAAGAGGATGCTCTCTGTCTTTCCCATCGGTTTTCCAGGCCTGGTTCTGTATTTGTGTGTATGTCAGAGTCAAATGGTTTGAATTTTACAGCTAACCTCCAGTAGAAGAAACGAAACTGCTTACAAAAGGATCCCTGAGCTCCACTAGGTTTTTAGTTCGTTTCTGAAAAAACAAGGTCTATTTTTTACAGCCTGTTCATCTCATCTGCTCCTACTATTTTTGAATCTGTTAAACAATTTCAATCAGATTTAACACATGGAAACACCTCAGATAACAAAAGTCCAACCCATTGCTGAGATGAACTATGTTTGAATTCATGCCTCATTTGGGGAGAGCAAAGGAGGAACTTTGCTGGGACACTTCTTGGTCTGGAAGCAGCCTGTCAGCCTGCAATGGGTAGTGGAAGCTGCATCCATGCTAATACTCTTTCTTACCCAGACATGAAAGGGACAAACAGGGGTCACTGGGATAGATATACCAATAGTGAAACAGATTACAAGTCAATTGGATTAAAACATCATTGGCTGGCTCTGCTACTCTTTTGATGGCTTGCCTTGCAGATCCACAGGGACAGAGCCCCAAGGGAAAAAACTAAATGCTTTCCACTCTTTAGATGAGTTTTGTAAGGATGCTCTAATAGCATGTGGGAAATACAACTGTTAAAGATACTGACTTAGGATTTTCAGACATGTTTTACTTGCAGACTGATACCAAAATATGTAATCAATATAAAAAAAAGAACAAAACCCACACTTAATCATGAGAAAGACAGAGCTGTTGCAAGAAAAGTATTCTTACCAGGTCAGCTGATGTGAAAACAGCAAATACTGTTATTTCTGTTGTCCTTGTCCCTCTTATAAGAGGGGATTTGGGCTTATTTTCCCAATTTCAATCCTATTTTGATAGATACAGGGTTATTAGGTTCTTGAAAGAGTCCTAACAATAGGTAGGGAAAGGGAAGTCAGCCTCAATAACCCATGGAGGGCCAGGCTGCAGCCAGAGCTCATCCACACCATTAAACACCAGGGGCTGTGCAGGAATACGGAAGTCACATTTTATCTCACAGCACAACCTGCAGCTGTGCCCCACTGAAACCCCTCTCCTGAGCTGCTTTTCTCTGTTTTCATAAAACATGGTCTTTATATTGACACTTATCTCCCTTGCTTGCTCCCTCAGGCAGGGAACTCTTTCAAACCACAGCAGAAGTCTTTTGTACAGCCCCTGGGGACAGTGATGCCAAGGGAGGTACCTTAGGGAAGCCTTTCCATCACTGGACAGCTAAACAACATTCCAGCCCTGTAAGATACTCTCTTGTGTCACCACATGAGACTGCAAGGACATTATCCTTCAGAAGGTCCAAAGCACATGTTGCCCTGCTACTTCAAAAGGGAATAAGGCAAAATGCTGCCATCTGATGTGTCTCCCAGAGCAACATTTCCCAGCAAGTCTTCCACTTCAGCCAGCTGTTGTCCCCACCAGGCTACTGCCACCTCATCCTCTCCCTCTTGCTCCTTGTCCCCATCTGCATATATGTGAAATTGGATCTTGATGTGGAAGAACAGTGGAGACGGAGATAATAATGACGCCAAAGAGTTACTGGGGCTGTGAATGGAAAACGACACTAGAAGGGAGAAGCAATGTGTGTCAACCAGGAGGCTTAGTGATCGAAGGACAAGGGGCAGGGGGCAAGCCTTCTTCCTTCCTTCCTTATCAGCCTACTTGAAAAGCAGGAGCCCTAGCATGTCGCACTGCAGAGAGCATTGGAGAAAGGACTTTGACAGAGCCATGTCAGTCCCAGCACCTTTGTGGGGCAGGTGCTAAAAGATACCTTGGTTAATTTTCCTCTCTAGGAAGAAAGGGAGGGGGGGGGGGGGGGGGGGG